>OX465572.1:1200000-1701271 GCA_950022955.1 Xestia ashworthii
TTATAAGACCACGTGTAACGATTCAGAGCCCCAAAAAAAACTATTCAAAAGATCACAACATCGCAGACAAGCAAGATATTCTCAAAAACCCGTATGCAAATTGGCAGGTAGAGAAGCCCATTAATAAAACGTAACCTACTCGTACCCCTATAATTTCGGAAAGCATCGACCCGAATCGACAAAAAACATATTATAAGACAAACGCATCGCTTTCGGACGGTTCTCGGTATGTGTGTCAATTAAGTTGACCTTAACAGATACATTATTAAAATTTGCAAGCGAGCTGCCTTTTGCAGGTTTTAACTAACCTAATTGGAGAGGCGAGAGTCGTAATTAACTGTGTGTTTTTCATGGAAACTGCTACACGATCGATGGCGTGATGTTTCTAATGATTTTGGGCGTATGTGGTTAAATTACCGGACGGGAGCAATGAGCACCTGTTTCCTCTTCATTTTTTCAGCTTTGGATTTTTGCGACAGCTGCGTACAACAGTGTGAGAAGTTTGAATAGCAGTAGTAAACCAGTTTAAATAACACAGCAATGATTTTCGAAAGAAGATGTAACTGTGCAAAATCGAACCCTCGAGGAATATTACTTGCTTTAGTTTTAATCACTGCATTTTGTGAATATCGCCAGTCTCCAAAAACGCAACTCAGATTTGAACTGAAAGGGGAAGCCATCTTGATCGGTTAGATTGAGCAGATCTTACGCCTGCCATTGAACAACACAAAATACACTGATTCCTAAACGGCAGCGTCATTGCCAATTTAAGATCTTCACTAGACGAAAACAGCAATTCAAGACCATTTCTTTATTTATTCAATAAAAATATAAACAAAACGAAACTATAATATTTTCTTTTCTGAATCAACACATAAAAACATGATGTATGCGACAACGCAGCCGAAGGTCGGCTTTAGCAATACATCAGGCTCAGAGTATCAAACGCCTCCTTGCGTCAGAATTGAATATCGGTGCTTGGCTCATCGCAACCGGTTTGTGCATCACAGCATTTGTTTACTATTCGTTACTACTTCTACCTGTTGGCTAAATATCATTATTGTATAATGTTCGTGTGGTAGTCAGTACTGTGTGTTCATATCGGTGACCAGTCAGATTAAATAAATAAAATAAAATAAAAAAGCTTTTATTAAATCCTTACTTAGTAGGTACAAGTTTGAAATTGTTCGCTCTTAGACAAAACATCGACTTAAATAAAATAAAATGATATTAGTATGTTAGTAAAAAAGTAAATAAAAAAAACTTAACTTAAAAAAATATATGTTTGGTAGTGTTGTGTGTTAGTACTTGCGTTGTCTGCCTCTATCTCATTGTAAGGACCGTCTGAGGCGGTTCTTTTAGCGCTTGCCAAATACAGTTATGTGATATAGAGTCGAACGCCTTTGAATAGTGTATAAAGGCGATATATAAACGCTTGTCGTACTCTATATATTTCTCTATTACCTGCTTCAGAGTGTGGATATGGTCGACTGTTGAGTACTTTCCGCGGAACCCTGCCTGTTCAACAGGTTGGTTCTCATCTATCGGTCTTGTTATTCTTCGAAGCAGAGTCGACGTGTTAACTTTGTACATACAGGACATCAAGCTGATAGGTCTGTAGTTCGAAATCAATTTTGGGTCCCCTTTTTTGTATAGTAGGACTATTTCTGAGCACGTCCACTGTAGCGGATTTTTTTCTGTTGTAAAATTAAATTTAACAATTTACAGAGAGGAGCGATTAATAAGTCTATTCCTGCTATCATCATTTCGTTAGTCATGCCGTCCGGACCAGTCAGATTACCAAACATTAATTCACAAACTTTTACTTGACAAGCAACGATTAGAAAACACATTATTTGTCATTTCATCAGTATACAACAACAAGTTTAGCAAATAATTCACTTCGCAAAATAATATTATCACATAAACTTTTATTTAATAACGTATTATTTGACAAACAATTCATTGTTTTTTCGTTTTATCTCATAAAACAACGTTTGAAATAAAGACGTTACACAAATTGATTGTGCCATTTAAAAAAAAAGAAAATAAATGAATTTGGTTTCCTATAAGCAGAAATTTTGTGACAGAAATGAATCGCTGCAGAACCGACTCCACGTAGTCTTTTCTGCCCTACCCCTGGAGTGTAATTTAAGCCCGCGTAGGCGCGGAGGAGTTCGCGTGTGACCGCCGGAGCCCCGCAGCGCCGGAGCCGTGACAGAAACCATGCCTGCTGCATGTTGCATGCTGCATGTTTGCATACTGCATGCTTGCTGCTTGTTGGTTACATGCATGCTTGCTGCATGCTTGCTGGCCTTGCTGCATGCTTGCTGCATGCTTGCTGGCCTTGCTGCATGCTTTCTGGCCTTGCTGCATGCTTGCTGGCCTTGCTGCTCGTTTGCTGCATGCTTGCTGCTCGCTTGCTGCATGTATAGAGTATGCCTGTTTGCATGTTATGAAAAAACTATGCATTTCCTTAATTATTTCTTAAAAAAGTAATAAAAAAAATTCTAGCCTGTAAATTATTTTGTTGAAACGTGATTTGTCCAAACGTAGGTATCTAAGTAAAAAATGAAAAAAAATATAAATGAATAAATATCATCTGATGTATTTGATAAAAGAAGTATTTGCCAAATAAATGTTTGTAAAACGAATATTTTTAAAATAAAACATTTGCGGAATAAGTTGTTTGCGAAATAAATAGTAGACGAAACGTTGGTTGTAAAATGAAAATTTGTCAATGGACTTTTGGTAAAACATTAGTGAACCGTTCATATCTCCTGCGTCTCACTGTCTTTTATGAGTGATGTTGTTTGTTGTCATTAAGAGCAAACAGATCTTCACCTAATTCATTATCATCATCATCTTCCCGCTCTTAGACATATTAAAATAGAGTTGCAACAGCATTAGTCTTTCATTTCCATTGGTCTATCTCGGCCGTCGCTCGTCTAGCATTCACTCCATTTCTAGACTCGCAATCTATCATGTCTTTTGTCTTTGAATTGCGACTCTACTGCTTTCTTCTTTGTGATCTTTTGGTCCTAACTGAACATAACTTGAACCAAATCGAACATAAAATAATTCTTACAGCAGCGTTAAATGGAACATTTCTTTCCGCTCTTGGTTTGAACAAAAACTATTTTGGCCACGCTACAAATGTTTACAATTTGCCCAAAGTCAACAGTCGAGTTTTAAGGGCTTGTTTTCAAGAGTTAACCATAACAAACACCCGAAACAAAATACAGTAATTAAACAGAAGTATAATAATGTATACAAATACCATTTGGGAATACCAAACAGTATTTAGGTAATAGGTTTTACACACAATACATAATGAATTTTAAATAGCCATTCAAACTTTAATCTGTAGAAATAAGGCTCATGTTTACAAATAACACGATCATTATTAATTTTTGTTGGCATTTGCTAATTAGGTTTGAGAAATCTTCAGAACATTAATTAGTCAACTTATTCTCGTTATTCATCATCTCTTATGGCGCATCCACACATGCCCGGCGGCACGGCCGGCGGCATGGCCGGCGGCCGTGCCGCCGGCATTTGCCGCATCACGCGCGGCATCAGCCGCGGCACGCGCGTCTTTTGGTTGCCGGCGGCAGTTTGCTTGCGGCTTCGATACGGAGTGGTAGTGTTGTCGTATAATTTCATAGAAGTAAATTGTTAAAACCTTTTTTAGTCTAATAAGCACACCCTGGCCATTACTCTTTTGACAAACTATGAAAGTATGAAATTGTTTATTGAATAATTGAAATACAAAAATATTTACAATATGGCCTTAAAAACTATAGGTATACAATAATTGGATTCTACCTGAACTAGGAATAAACCTGTATCTCAGGTATCTCACTCAAGCGCTTATACATAAATATAATCTAAGATTCCTTAAACAAATAACTAGTAAATAACTTATCTATTAGATTATGCTCTATTCAAAGTAAGAAAAACAGTTTGTTTAGGTAACTTCTTTGCAACATTCTATAATTTTTACAATGAAGCATAACACAAAAATCCGGGTCACATTTACTTTGTATCTACAGAGAAAAGTGCTATGTCACCTAAATGTAAAATATACTAGTGATTGTATTATAATTTATAAACACTAAAGACTACAATTTTATTATTCTAAGGTCCATGTTCACCGAAAAGATAACAGCCTGATTAGCTAAAAACAGCTGTCACTGTGACATATTACCATACAAAAATGTGCTTTAAACAGCTGTTTTAGCTAATCAGGCTGTTATCTTTTCGGTGAACATGGACCTAAGTGCGACAATTAGTAGGTACATAAAGGTCAATATTCTTATGAGTAAATTATAACACAAATTACTAAACAGAACTTATTGAATAAGATAGGCGTTGTCACGCGTCATTATAATCGATGGAATTGACATATCTTGCCTCAGCTATTTTCTTAGCGGGGCACTCTTGCTCGCCTGTTTTGTGTTTGCTCGGTTTTTTAAAACGCAAGCATGTTGCACACTGAGGCAGTTCAGCACTTTTATTGCACACATTTGATTGATGACCCGTTTCTCCACAATGTCCACACGTGTAGGTAGCTTCCCGACAGGTCTTTGCAGCATGTCCATACTGTTGACATTTAAAGCATCTGGTCACAAGTGTAAAATCCCTTACTGGGCAGGATGTCCAATTAATGTACACTCGGTTTTGGTTTATCAGGGCTTTTCTTATGCTGGCAGTAACTTCCAGAATAAAGTTACACGTAGGTCCTTCCTTTTTACCCGACTTGTGGCTTAATTTTATCGAAGCCATAAAAGAGTCACGAGGTAAATTAGGCACATTGTCCGCTAAGTTCTGCTCATAAATGCAATCGTAGACTTCTTGATCACTTAAAACGGTCGGAACTCCTATGACAGCAATTCTTGGTCTTCTCTTATGGGGCTCTTCCATTTTCAGGCCTGAACTGCTTAGCTGTGACGATTGTCTTAGTTTTTCAATGTCGTCTTTTGTTTCTGTGCTGATAATAACGCCCCCGTTTTTTGTTTTGCGTAATCCTCGAACGTGCAATTTCATTTGTTCCGGGCATATTATTTTTTGGACCAAAGTTTTTGTGTCGTCACTAGATTTCAATTTATCTGTTGGATAAATTGCAATAGAGCTGAGGTTATTTGGACGCAAGTAATTATTGGTATTCGTTTTAACCATGTCAGCAAACGACACTTTTTCTGCTATAGTTGTCTTGATGCAGTTTTCTTCAATGCTAGCTTGAATTGTTTGCTGGAAATTTTCAAGGCAATTCGTAAGCTTCCTTTCTTCCTTCATCGCTTGATATTCTCTCACCTTGAGCCTCAAGTCCTGGTAGTAAACTGCCATTTGTGAAACGCCATGTTCTACCTTGCGCGAAAGGTTATTGATCCTCAGCTTTTGTTCGGAGTTCAGCTTTCCTTCCTGAGCAATGTGACAGACTTCACTCAGGCATTTGTCAATGGAGGTCAACCAGATACTGATATCGCTGGTTTCCACTGCTTCTGATCTATCTTCTGCCGCATAGTAAGGTGTTTGGGGTTTGGTCGCAGGGCTGCTAGGAGGTGGAATACTCCGAGGGCTGTTTCCAATATTTGACATATTTACTTAGTTCTTAGATATTTCGCATTACTATTTGTTATTCACCAAAGTAAATCACAAACTTAGCACAAAAATGCGGTTTGGTATCTAGGTCACAGATCACTTGAACATTATTTTTGCGTCATTTAGTAAATAAAATCACTAATACACACGTCCGCTCTACTTGAGTGCTAGTCAACTAAGGTCTACTCACGACTATATGTCTATCACTTCACTTCTCTTGTTATACGTAATTTTAAATACACGTTTTTTATTTCCTGATAAAAACAGTTTTTTCCTTTACTAGCCTACTGTATTGGCTTTGTATGAACTAGTGGTTATGGTCCCTCCAACGTCCACCACGACGCAGCAGTCAGCAGCGGATACCAGTACAGCGGTAACAAATTCTTCAAATATGACAAATGCAATAAGCATTAGTAAGCTAAATGGTCATAACTTCAACACATAGGCATTTAGTTTGGAGTGCTATCTGACGGACGTCGACTTATGGGACGTTGTAATACAAGCGGTCGATCCCACCGATCCCATCGCCACGCGCAGAGACGCGAAGGCACGAGCTAAGATTTGCCTCACGTGTGACGAGTCGGTCTATCCAGTCATAAGGTCAGCAAAAACCGCATTCGAAACCTTCAATTGTTTGAAGAAGGCCTACGCCGATAGCGGACTGACAAGGAGATTAGCACTAATGAAGAGTCTGTTAGGAAACGCATACACAGGAAACATACAAGAGTATGTGAACAAGGCGTTATCGACGCAGCAAGAGCTGCAGGGAATACACTTGCGATACACGCAACTATATCATAGTCCAACATCTTTCAATCCTACGTACACGCCTAACTTCGACGAAAGTCACAACACTACTGCGAAAATTGCAACCGCATCTGCAGGCCGCCGGCAACCGCCGGTAAAGCCGGCGGCCTGCATTCAGCGGCAAGGCGGTCTGAAACCCGGCGGCATAAGCCGGCGGTATGTGTGGATGCGCCATTAACCCGTCAACGCTCTAGGTTACACATAGGACTTCTAATTAATAACGCCAATGAACAACGGCCTGAAAGGAATGTCATCACCGAGACGTTTCTCGACCCACGGGAGGAATGTGAGGAATGTCCAGTCAGTACTAAACTCCCGCTAAACTCAACACAGTCTGCCCTGACGTAAAACAGGTATTTTTTTCATCCGGCAACCTACACAGAAAAATCCTTCTAAACATACATCACAATTTAAAATGATATCTTGCATAGCGTTTCTAAAATCAAAATGTTTACAAATAATTCGATGAATGTAAACCTAACAAAGTATGCAAAGATATTTCAAAGCGGAATTGTAGCTGTCTCAAAAAAGTTCTATGAAAAAATTGTTTAGTAATTCAAAACTATGGAATCCGCGGAAGTCGATGTGTTGGACAGTGATCCAGAATTCTCTATAACGGAACTTCTTGATTTAAAACAAGTAATGTATCGCCTTGTATTTTTCGCAATAATTCAGCGAGGCTAACGACCTCTATGGACGACAAAAAATTACGTCAGCCGTGTACAACGACCATACAGCCTCTAGACTCCTAATAACAGGCGACTGATGTCTGTCAACACATAAGGGGTATAAATCTTATAGCCGTCGTCACTCACCGAGTTCGAATTAGTTTCGACCACTCCTATGAGCCGCAAACACTTCCGCATTACTCCTTTAAAAAATCGAGAAAATAGACATAATATGGCCCCGTGTATAATACGTTGGTGTGATAAAGAAAGCCGGACTTCAAGTTTCCTGAAAGACGGTATCACATTTCATCGGTAATTTAAAAGTTCCATAATCTGAATTAGATTAAATTTCTGACAATATTTATCGGAGTTCATCTTATACTGGTCATACTTGATGTCTTTTATGATTGCGTCCCTTTCTTTTGAAAGTACTTTTTTCTCTATCTCTTTTCCTCGATGTTACGTTAACATAATTAGTGATGTTCCAAATCGTACGACCACCTCTGTTGTCGATAAAGCAAAAAATAAAACCTATAACTATTTGTTTATGCAAAAAAAATATTTTTAATAATTAAAAATTACAACATTTATTTATTTATTAATATGTTCACGTCATTTTACCGAAGATTGTTTTATCCCTATGAAAAACCGTCGCCGCCTACTAAGTTCATATAAGTTCAGATATCTTACCTACATGATTCAATCGTAATTAGAATAAAGAAGGTAATTTAATGCAAGTAAAGTATGTAAAACATATTTTATTATGCCTACAGTTAAAAAATATCGATACTGTCTTGTTTGATTTAAAACTGTCCCATCCCTAGTGAAATGCAATGACCTTGAATTGGCCAATCAGAAAGCAGTACCCCGTCCCCCTCGCGTACCTCGTACCTCAGCGAGTTGACAGAATAGTTTTTGTGCGTTAGATCGTGTATTAGGCGTCTATAGGCTGTATGGTCGTTGGCCGTGTATTTTATAAAGGTTAACGACTCTGCGACATTATTGAGCCCTTTTTGATGATTTTCTGATACGAAATCTTTAATCAAAATACTAATAACTAAATGTCCGATAGATGCAAGAACGGTTCTCGACGATAGATCCTTCAAATACCAGTTTGGATAGTGAATTATTCAGTTTCGAGCAAATTGAGTTCATCGTCCTTTTGTGTTCCCAATTTATTCGGGGCAGACGTAGCGTGTCTTCTTCGATTCATGCGATCTCTATCAGCCGTCATCTCAGTAGTCAGTCACTCCCTTTCTAGCCATCTATTAATATCGTGTCCATGGTCTTCCTCTACTCTTTCCTACAACCAAGTCACTACCAATCTTCTGACTCCCAGTTAACACGGCAAATAAATAATCGACTGTGAATCAGACCACGTTGTGTACAGCAGCCCAATAAATGGGGAATAACCAGCTTTTGACGCTTAGTACCAACGACCATACAGCCTCTAGACTCCTAATAACAGGCGACTGATGTCTGTCAACACATAAGGGGTATAAATCTTATAGCCGTCGTCACTCACCGAGTTCGAATTAGTTTCGACCACTCCTATGAGCCGCAAACACTTCCGCATTACTCCTTTAAAAAATCGAGAAAATAGACATAATATGGCCCCGTGTATAATACGTTGGTGTGATAAAGAAAGCCGGACTTCAAGTTTCCTGAAAGACGGTATCACATTTCATCGGTAATTTAAGTTCCATAATCTGAATTAGATTAAATTTCTGACAATATTTATCGGAGTTCATCTTATACTGGTCATACTTGATGTCTTTTATGATTGCGTCCCTTTCTTTTGAAAGTACTTTTTTCTCTATCTCTTTTCCTCGATGTTACGTTAACATAATTAGTGATGTTCCAAATCGTACGACCACCTCTGTTGTCGATAAAGCAAAAAATAAAACCTATAACTATTTGTTTATGCAAAAAAAATATTTTTAATAATTAAAAATTACAACATTTATTTATTTATTAATATGTTCACGTCATTTTACCGAAGATTGTTTTATCCCTATGAAAAACCGTCGCCGCCTACTAAGTTCATATAAGTTCAGATATCTTACCTACATGATTCAATCGTAATTAGAATAAAGAAGGTAATTTAATGCAAGTAAAGTATGTAAAACATATTTTATTATGCCTACAGTTAAAAAATATCGATACTGTCTTGTTTGATTTAAAACTGTCCCATCCCTAGTGAAATGCAATGACCTTGAATTGGCCAATCAGAAAGCAGTACCCCGTCCCCCTCGCGTACCTCGTACCTCAGCGAGTTGACAGAATAGTTTTTGTGCGTTAGATCGTGTATTAGGCGTCTATAGGCTGTATGGTCGTTGCTTAGTACGTACAAGCTGACATTTGAAACCGTCAACAGAACGGTGCATACGTTAGATAAAACACCCTTGGGCAATCCAGGCGTGTCGAGTAACTAGTAATCATACAATTCTATGTTCAAACAGTTTCCAATACCTCGTCAAGACATCTGAGGTACGTCGGCTACCTCAAGCCATAAACCCGATTGGTCTCGAGCGATAATTAGTATGTTTGTGCAACATTTTACAAGCGCACGACTACAAAGACCATCCAACTGAATTTAACGATGAATCGATGTCTATTGAACGCTTTCAAGCATTTAACGCCGGTTACTGGAAATTTATTTAGTGAATGTGCGCTTCCATTATTCTTGCGCTTGCACAGATTTCTAGCAATGATACAAAATTACGTATGTTGAAGTTTTGTAACGAATTTCAAAGGAGGTCGCGGTGACCTTTTATAACGTTCTCAATGAAATATTTTCTCATTAAAAATCATAGAATTTTTACCTTCCTTTCCAAATATATTTAGGTGCCAACATCGTTTATAATGTTGGAAATATAAAAAATGTACTGATGAAAACCGTGACGAAATGTTAAATGGGAACGCATTAGACATTTTATTTTTACTCGCGGGAAATACATAAATTCGTGTTGAGGACTGTGTTCCGTTTTCGAAGTACATGATAACAAAGCACCAATAAACGTGGTATCACAGTGGCAGCCCTCACAATCCGACAATTATGTCCGAGTGCGTGCGCCCGCGCCGGCGCAAGTGTCCGATTTCATTCATCGGCGCTTGGGCACAAACAAACAACAATGAACGCTGCGTATAGAAGCGAGGGTGACTATGAACTTGTTAACTGGCTGTGGCTTGCTGTATTTCCTTCACGACTATATTAGACTCGTCTGTGATGAATTGATGATATTCTGACACAAACTTTTGTCCCGAAGCTTTACAAAATCCAGTAAGTATTCACGAATTCGTTTCGGCAGTAGGTTATTTAGAGGAATTTCTCAATGTTTTGTGATTTCTCTACGAAACTATACATTTCGTTTTACAATCAAATCAAAACATATTTCTTCATTCCAGAAACATTGGTGGTTACTGTATCAACATTTACATTGTCACTTAAATCCTACAGTTTCCAAGTCACTGCATGTTATATATAGAAGCTGTAGGTACCTACCTACTTCGCAGCTTCGCCTTCAATTACCAGTCATTAAGTTGATGACGTCAACTATTCACAAGATATTTGCCTTTTCTGTATCTAGGAGTATACTTGTACAGAGCTCTATTAAGCTTGGTTTAGTAACATTTCCAAGTTTTGCTAAAATTAGGAAGGCATTTAAAAAATGCAAATCTCCCAGGAAGCGCACACTGGATGCAGTGAAGAATAAAAGGGCCATTGAACTCTTGATTGAGGATGTCGAAAAGAGTTAAGTAGACTTAATTGAGCCGGAAAACGGACCTTTGCTGAGGCCGGAATCAAGCACACAAGAAAGAGGTCTTATAGGATTGCCGAAACAATTTAATGGGATTCAGTTAGGTAACGACAATTAAAACAATTAGGTTCGCTTAGGTAAGAATGTTCCCCCATACCATACCATGTGAATTCTGCACCATGCTTCAATGAACTTACGTCACACATTTATATTTCCATCGTTTAATACTATAGTTTTAGTGCGCACTTTAGTGTAATCTTTAAACCATCGTTTTATGGCGCACGTGCGCTATACGAGAATTGAGTACCCCTTTATTTCTTCCCGAAGATACGGAGCCAAGAAAGGCGTAAAAGGGGTCCCTTTATAAATAAATCCAATGCGTCAGCTATTGCTGATTCATAGGTTAAAAAAACTGTTTACATGATATGATGCGATTGCGCCGATTCCATTCCATGGAATCTTGCCTACTTAGTTCAAAAATGACACTTCTCTATATCGAATGTTGCTTTAGATTCCACAATAGGCCTACTGAGCATTCGATGCGGCAATACCTGAGATATTTCACAATTTATCAATCAATAACCCGGTGCATTTATCAAGCATTTATTTGTATTCTAAAGTTCTTTAGTTCAAAATCTGAGTGATACTTCAGTAATTCTGGCACGAGCATGCAATTGAAGTCAGCCACGCCAGTTTCCAGGATCGGTTTTTGGCAAGGATTTGGCATTTGACCGCCAATGCCAACTATTGCATAACGGCGCTTTCTACCCTCAAAAAGAAAGAGTGGTACCTATGTGTAATATCTACTCTCTTGGCAAAATCCAGTTTTGGCGAGATAAGAGGGCGAGTTCATCATCTAATTCTTCATTCTCTTGCCTTTATCCCAATTCAATTAGGGTCGGCACAGCATGTCTTCTTCCATACCTATTTCTCTATTTTTCACCATCTCATCAGACAATTCTTTTCTTGCTAAGAAAGCTTAAGAAAAGCTTAAGAAAAAACGATGTTACATAAACACATAAACATTAGTTTGTGTCTAAGTAACATCGTTTTTTCTCAAGCGCGAGTCTGTAAACTGAACAGACACAGGCCCAAGACGGCGGCGGCGGCGCGTTGTGTTTCGCCTGCAACTCTCATGAGGAACGGGGCGACGGGCTCAACATTTTTATGTGGGCTAAAACCTGGCCGAGGGAGCGTGACGAACTGCGCAAGTACACCAGCACCCCGGGCGGCCCAAAGTTCTCGAAAATCAACGTATGGTTTCAGTCAGTACGAGCCTCACAGACCCCTTCACCTACCCTAGGGGGAAGGACATACATGTGGGTCTCCACACGCAAAAAATAAAAAAGGATTACAAAAGCTACTGGTAGACTAGTTACATACTAATTGAGCCTACAATTCGCACAATGCACAGTCTAAGGACTCTCGTGCACACTAGCGCGCGTGTGTATCAGCCGTGAAGGGCATATACTACGGAAACTGGTTTCTCTGAGAGTGGGGGCAGCTAACTGTTCTATAACACATTTAATTTGTTGCTATTGTTAGCTGGTAAATTACTATGAAAATGTTTTAGGAAGACATTAATACTTAATTAAAGCAAAAAAGCGGCCAAGTGCGAGTTGGACTCGCCCATGAAGGGATCCGTAACAGCAAGTAACATAGTATAAAAGTTCTTGCAGTTCGTTGACTTGTAGATGAAAGGCGGTTTACGATTTATGACGTATTAAAAAAAAACTACTTACTAGATCTCGTTCAAACCAATTTTCGGTGGTAGTTTACATGGTAATGTACATCACATATTTTTTTTAGTTTTATCATTCTCTTATTTTAGAAGTTATAGGGGGGGGGACACATTTTACCACTTTGGAAGTGTCTCTCGCGCAAACTATTCAGTTTAGAAAAGAATGATATTAGAAACCTCAATATCATTTTTTAAAGACCTATCTATAGATATAGAGCAACTTCAACATCACAGCAGTGTATTGTCCACCTAAACACAAAATTAACGCAGATATGTTCACAGAGTTTATTGCCACTCTTGGACATAGGTTCATTGCAGGGGGGGGGACTGGAATGCCAAGAATGAACACTGGGGCTCCAGATTAACAACAACCAGATGACGTCAATTAAAAGGTAGCGTAGACAATAATAATCTGATGATAAGTTCCTCCTGTGAACCAACTTATTGGCCATCAGACCCGAAAAAAATACCAGACTTGCTAGACTTTTTTATCATGAAAGGATTCTGTAAGCACTACATAAAAACAGAATCTTGCTATGATGGCTCTTCAGACCACACTCCTGCGATATTAACTGTCAGCGCAATGTTAGTAGAGTCCACGGGTCATGACAAATTATATAACAAAAATACTGACTGGGCATCATTCCAGGAATTCAGTGAAGGAAAAATCCAACTTAGAATACCTCTTAAAAACGAAGCAGATATTGAGAATGCAACCAAGTATATAACAACTTTGATCCAAGAAGCCTGCTGGCTCAACACTCCGGCTACAGACTCCCGCATGAGACACCACAACTATCCTATAGAAGTCAAAAGAGCTGTTCTGGAAAAACGAAGGCAAGGACGGATTTGGCATGAAAGTCGCCTGAAGATCGATAAAACTAATTTCGAAAAAGCGGCTGCAGAACTAAAAGATATGCTTCGTAAATGGCACAATGACACCCTTGAATCTCAACTGGAATCACTTACAGCCAGTGCGGCCGTCGACTAACTATTCGCTATGGAAGTTTACAAAAAACTATGACAGACCACAAGTATATACCATACCTCCTCTAAAAACCGACGACAGATGGGCGCGCACCCCTCAAAATAAAGCAGATACATTTGCACTACACCTAGCCAATGTGTTTTGTCCGAATGAGACAAGTGTTCCAGAGTCCGAAGAAGTGGATGATATTATCAATCAGGACTTGCAAATGTCGCCGCCACCAGCTCCAATAACTGTACGAGAGGTCTGGAGAACAATCAACAAAGAGCTGAAAGATAAAAAAGCACCAGGATTTGACCTCATCACAAAAGAAGTACTAGTGCAACTCCCACGAAAAGACATAGTGTTTATCACAACACTCTTCAACAGCATGCAAAGAGTCCAATATTTTCCCAGACTTTGGAAAATCCCACAGATCTTGATGGTCCACAAAGTAGGAAAACCAGCGAATGAAGTAACGTCTTACAGACCTATCAGCCTACTGCCAGTTCTGTCTAAGGTATTTGAGAAACTTTTACTACACCAAATGCTACCCCTACTCCAGGAAAATAATATCATCCCTAATCACCAGTTTGGCTTTAGGCAGCACCATTCCACAGTGGAGCAGGTCCATAGGGTAGTGGATAAAATAAGAAAGACTTTAGAGGAGAAAGAGTATTGCTCTTCAGTCTTTCTCGACATACAACAGGCTTTTGATAAGGTTTGGCATAAAGGACTAGGTACTCTGCAAAATCAAGAATAGCCTTCCTCACAGCTACTATCTACTGCTGAAATCGTACCTGACAGATAGACTCTTCCAGGTGAAAGAAGCTGACTCCACTTCCAAATTCCAACAAATAGATGCTGGCGTGCCACAAGGATCAGTCCTGGGACCTGTGCTGTATACCATATATACGTCTGACCTGCCAGAAGAGGAGAGTGTCACTACAGCCACATTCGCAGATGATACGGCAATTTTAGCAAGCGACAAGAACCCTGTGCTCGCAACACAAAAACTACAAACAAGCCTTAACAAGATTGCCAATTGGCTCCAAAAATGGAGAATAAAGGCTAGTGCATCAAAATCAGTACACGTTACGTTCACACTGCGACAAGGAAATTGCCCCCCTGTACACCTGGGAAACGATACACTACCTCATCAAGACAGTGTACGATACCTTGGGCTACACCTAGACCGACGCCTTACATAATCATCATCATCATCATCATCAGCCTATAATGTTCCCACTGCTGGGACACGGCCTCCTCTCAATGAGAAGGAGACACCATATCAAAACTAAGAGACAAGAACTCAAACTTCGATACACTCGCCTCTCCTGGATACTGGGCCGAAACAGCAAACTCAGTACAGACAACAAACTACTCATATACAAGAGTATCCTTAAACCCGTCTGGATGTATGGTATACAACTCTGGGGCAGTGCTTGTGACTCCAATATCCTAATAATACAGCGGATGCAGAACATGATCCTCAGAAACCTATGCAATGTCCCATTTTACACCACTAACGCAGAAATACACCCGAGTCATAACACTACAGAGACATATAAAGCAAAGCTGGAAAGACACCCCAACAAATTGGCGACTAAGCTAACAACTAGAAGCTACAAAAAACGGCTAAAACGGAAAGACATATTGACCATATAATCCACTTCTATGGTCTACTGACGAGGAGATGACCTCTCTGGAGAACACACTCAAACTGCCACATCCTACAAAACATCTGCTTATAGCTAATGCTGATCGCAGATATGTAAATGAAAAAAAAAAAAAATACTATAGATATCCCACACGTCTGGGTTTGATGAAAAAAAAAATGTTGAGTTTCAGTTCTATGTATGTGTCAACCCCTAAATTTATTGTTGTTTTTCTATTTTTCTGTGAAAATCTTAAAGCGGTTCACAGAATACATCTTACCAAGTTTCAACAGCATAGTTCTTATAGTTTCAGAAAAAAGTGGCTGTGACATACAGACGGACAGACAGACAGACATGACGAATCTATAAGGGTTCCGTTTTTTGCCATTTGGCAACGGAACCCTAAAAACAAGATTCTGAAGACTGCAACCTCTACTGATAGGTGAACCTTATAACTGCTGCATGGTCGGTTTTGGTACCAATTTATCACGCTCTATTGGAAAGTTAAGGTTAAGTTTTACCCACCGTTTCACATTTTGCTTGGCCCCTAAGGGTCATCATGCAATGTTAAATAAATAGAAGAATATTTTGATCTGATTGCTAGTATCATAGATTAGCATGTTTAAACAAACAAACTCTTCAGCTTTATTTTATTTTTAATATCTAAGACACTAGCGAATTGAGGATAGGAATTCTATATGCAAATCATATGTTTTTGTGTGGTATTGGCCATACAAGGTACTGTTGATTTAAGTGGTTTTGCAATGTGGATGTTTTTTTTTTACAAAGTATCTGGACAACTGCTTTATTATTACTGTAAGCACAGTAATGGATTAGAATGTACAGTAATAAGTTAATAACTTGATTAGCTAGCTACTTTATCCACATTATAGGTTTTGTCCTTAAATCATGCAAGCCTAAAGAATGGATTAAAGTTGTGTCCTTTGGGTTCCTTTGCTAGTTTTCTGGTTTTCATCTTCATCAGAACAAACGTTTTGTCTCCAGCAGTGGGCGTAGGCAAAAGAAAATCCACAAATAACATTTCAATTTTAATCAGATGTGTTCAGAAATTCATGCATATGTATTTCATTATTATAATGACAGATGTTTTGTTTTGTTTACCCATTCGCATCACCTGAAAGCAATAATCACAAACAGGAATGATGTGACATAATAACTTCACCATTCAATGTCTAATTGATTATTCTGAAGATGAAATTACTGTCTCATTGCATTCAAATAGAGTTGAGTTTTCAATGTGGTTTTTAGTTGAACATGCTTAATGTTTACAATCTGTAAAAGGGTATACAGAAGTGTCTTTGTAGTCAACCCATTATTATGTTTTGCAAAACGTATTCAAGTGATCTAGTATTTGTCATTTTCTAGTGTCAAATCGTACTTTATTAATAACTTCCTTTGATATACATACAATCTTTTAAATACAGTACTTCTATAGCCCCCCTAATTGCATTTCGTAAAAGTATTGCGGAGGATGTGTCAAACATTTATACTTATTATGAGAATAATTTGTCACCAGTGAAAAGTTTAGGGCAACTACAAACTTTAAAAAAATCCAAAGAATCCTTGAAAATAAATGGTTGGTGAAAATGGTTTTAAAAGTCTTCATATCTAAAGTTTATAGGCATTTGTGTATAACCATTAAAAAGTATTAAAAAAAACAACATAATGGTATCTACAATAAGCTTTTCCTTGATTATTATGCAAACATCAAAGGAGTCTCGTTGGCAGTTTGCCCGACCACATTCATATTAAGAGTGTTGCCACATTATATTATTTATATTGCACATGCGGACACAAATTCTGTGTTATTAACTCTGTGTCACAGTCACTGCTCCAGAATCTACAAATTCAAGGACAAAACCTTTAATTGAAAATAGATTTTTGAAACTTGAATTTTTTATTATGTACTTCTATGATACTTACCTATTTATCTCAATTTTTTTGGAGACAGCAAAAGTAAGTCTTCTTCCATGCTTCTGTATGCTGGTCATGTCAATACAATATTTTTGTTTCTATTGCACGCCCCACATGGCAAATATGATGAGACTATTTATTAATAAAAGACCAAGGACACCTTAATGGGACAAATAAATGAATATAAATTTGTATTTTATTTCAGCTTGTCGCAACCCTAAACTCTCGATTGCACCCAGAGTTTACAGAGAAAAAGTTTTAAACTTTTCAAACTTTTGCCTGCCATTAACATTAATTTTTAATAAAAAGTTGAAGCTATAAAATCATAAGACTATGGCCGAGCTGGTATTTCTGGCGTCTATTTGTCATTATCATACAGCTCACACTGCTCTGGTCTATGTAGGTACTTGAAATATTCTGGCTCCGAGTAGAATATCATGTCCTTTGATAATAAAGCTCTTGTGTAGGAGGGTGGTTCGTGGCTAACCAGTGGCGTGGGTCATTACATACACACACCAACCACAGTGCCGACGTGTGATAGTGAAAATAACATATTATTTATTCTTAAAATACGCGAATATGATGTCACTGTCGCACTCTCGCGATGCGCTACCTACGCAGTCACATTTAATCTTGGGCCAGTTTTTAATTGCCGTGTTCGACCTCCGACATCAAAGCCACTCACAAACTACACATTTCGTAATAGGTCACCACCAAAACAATAATACGCGGCACACTTTCGAAGGGATAGGGAGTGATTTAACTTTCGCATACCATTACCGTCTCTATCGCGCTTGCCAACCAAACTATAAAAACAAACGAGACAAACTACTGTCAAAACTTTATGAAATTTAAAACTATTTACACACACTTACTATTACAACTATTTCAAACTAAGTTTTATCGATAAACTTATAAGCAGGCAGTACACTTACCGTATTCAAGTTAACATAAATCCAAAACAGATGTCAGGGTAAGTTTATTGACGAAAACAAGGCACAAAACACAGACAAAACACCTTTTTAAATGGATGTTTAATCACAACGTGATCACTTGGGCCAACACAGCATGCACTAACACTGAGCACTACGGGGGACGCGGCACTTGAACAATAATGTTTATTTACGAAGGATAACACACGACATTACGCAAAATTTCAAACACGTCTGCCGTATCACAATGAGTTGCGGCCATTTTGCTTGCTGTCGAAAAAGAAAGAGATGCACTGTGTCTGCCAACCAATCAGAGGGCTTGTCAATCATGGGTGCGCCATCTATTGGTAAATTCGGACGGCTTCAACATTGCGTTTTATTATTATTATCTTCTTTTCCCTTTTGGGAAGGCAAAGGGATCTAGCCCATGCAGCCTGTTCTTTTGTTTTGTTATTTTACATAGTTATTAATTATATAAGGCAAGATAGCCTAGTCTTAGGTTTAAATTCTTCATGTTTTTCTTTTTAAATTCCTATATCCTTGTATACATTATATCCGTTTTTTGTTCTATCCTTGTTTTTCTTGTCCGATGGATTCCATGTTTTTCATGTTCAATTTATTATTCTTTGTCGAATCCTTGTGTATTTCTTAAGTCCAGTTCTTAGTCGATTCCTTAATTTAACACATTGCGTTTTATTATGGCTTCGAGATGAAGACTTGATTTTTTCATTCAACCAAAACCTTACGTCTTTACAAAACTGTTGTAAAAACTTAGTTTAAATTACGGCATGAAAATGCCCCCGAGAAATGTTAAAAAAGATATCTTCAGTCAAAGCAAGCAAAATCAGCTGTCTAGCTGTTGGAACGGCACTGAACTGGGCCTTGCCATCCAAGGAAATAAAATTAAAAAAACTTAAACCACGAATATAATATCACGCCTGCATTCCCCGTAAAATAAACAGCACCTTGAACCATGTATGTACAACTGGAGGCTGAAGTACCTGGGAGCCGCCTGCCGAGGGAGCCCCGGAAACAAAATAGAAACTGTCAATATTTGGAAAAGAAAGTGGCAATTTTAGATCTCGATCGGTGCTAGTGAGAAATTAATTAGTTATCTGTGAAAAAAAAAGATAATTTTAGCGCGATTTTTGACATCTTTTGAAGTAAAACTGTCATTTTTGTTTTAGGCTTTTTTGATAAAAATATTAAAGAAAATGGCCTTCCGGTCCCAATTTATAATAACACTAGTATTTTTGGTCACGGTATGTTAAGTTTAAACTTTACTGAATTATTTCGAAACCAACAGTCAACTCGTAACAAGTACTAAGTACCTAAAACATTTTATTTTTTATAGCTCAACCTCACAGAGTTCGAATGCCACAAGAACAGCTCGAAAAGAATTGGGAACAGAAACCGAAACAGGACATATGGTTAGTGGTGCACGAATTTTTATTAGCTCAAGTTGTTTCAATACAGGCAAAGGCCTCCCTTCTCCCTTTTCTCGATCAAATGCTATTGTAGACCAATCCAGACCAATCCTCAAGTGTAATCTTCTCGCCATCTCCATGTGGACCTCTGAATATCCCTACAATTAAGTAAGGTATTTAGATTTTTGGTATGCACCAGTTGTAGTGTTCATGTTTGTAGTCTAAAGGCTCGTTAAATATTATTAAGCTACTGCTGGTACTGCTGGTAGTACTTACTGCTGCAGTGCTGCTGCAATTATTGCTTTACATATTTAAGGCTCTACCACACAGGCGCGTTATTATCGCTCGATAATATCGCAAGCGTTATTGCGAGATCTGGTTTTAGTACATCATGTATACGAAGTTATACACTGCTGTTATAATAACGACGCAATAGAAGTAGGAGGCTTGCGTTTCTGTGTCCTGCGATATTCCGGTATGCATAGGATATCGGATGATAAAAAAACGCGCTTGTTTGCAAGGCCTAAGGACGCATTATCGCATTAACCCGACCAGTCAATTTAGCGTGGCATTTTCCAAAGAGCCTATTCCATAGTAATGCAGTATATTAAATAAATGGTGTTTTGATTTTAAATAATATTTTTCCTTCTAGTTTCCCCACGATCAACTATGCCCACTGTTATGCCCACTGTGGATTTTGGTGTCTCAGCTGTGGTTGATAATGCAAGCAACGTGTTCAGGAAGATAATAGCTAAAATGGTGGCAAACAAGAGACTTGTAGGCTTTGATTCTGGCTGGTACTTGTGATACCTACTGTATGTAAATAAAATTGTTGCTCCAATGATTACTGGTTTTAATCTTTAATGAATTACTTTCAGGAAGGATTAATAATAGAACTAATTTAATGTGTGTGTTTCATTATGTCTGAAATAAAAAGTTTTGTTTTTTTTAATGTACCTACCCAAATCAAGTGTATTTTATATTTGTCAACATCCAAGGGAGTATATAATAATATACATATACAATACAAATAGATAACCATACAACAGATTTGCAAAAAATTTAGATTTACATAATGTCATTGAAAATTATGAAACTAATGAGGCTGTAGGGTTACAATAGTATCTACTTCTTGCATCAAAATGCCTTTTCCTGTGTCGAAATAATGATGAATTACCCTTGAATTTACCTTGACAAATATCGCACTCTAAGTTTGACTGTGTATGGTGTCGTTTCACATGTTCAGAGCGGCGCGATGCAGACAAAAATGTCAATACACAATATTCACATTTATACGGTTTTTCACCTGTATGTGTTCTTGTATGATACAGCAATGATGTCTTTGATACAAACTTGCCACCGCAATGTAAACATTCAAAATTCTTCTGTTTTGTATGTTTTATAATATGATCCTTTAGCCGGCTTTTAGAACTACATTTCTTACCGCACCAGTCACATATCAGAGCTGTACCATTTTCATGTTCTAAGCGGATGTGATTACTTAAACTCGATTTCTGAGCATACTTTTTTCCACAATAATCGCATGTCAGCTGTGATTCTGCATTTGACTTCCTCATCTTTTCACATAATTTCTTCTCAATGTGATTATTGAATGTTTGCTTTCCTTTATACACCTTACCACATGTCTGACAGACAAGGCCTGACCGTCTGTGACCATGTTCATGACGTCTAAGAGAGTAAAGGTTGTTGAATTTTCTGCCACATTGGCTGCAGACAGCACTAGAGTGACTGTCTTTTGTATGATTTCTCAGCAGAAATGAAGTCCCAAAACTTCTTGGACACTGAGAGCATTTGAAATTTTTGGGTGCATGCACCCTTAGGTAATGCTGTTTCATTTTCATAACTGTTGGATATGTCTTGGAGCATGTCTTGCATTTAAGATTATTTAGGTCATCTTCATCATGTACTATGTCAGCAAGTATGACAGATTGTAATACACTACTGTATTTTCTTCTTTCCACACTGTGGATCTGTGCTGTGGATTCCACAACACAGTTTTTATTTTCAGGACTGCAGTTTGGTTCCAATTCAATATCTATGTATATCTTTTGGGCATCTTTGTATAATCTTTGAAATCTCTTATGTAAAAGTGTTTGATCTTTGCAGTTTTTGTGTTTATCATAGTACAACTGCACATTATTGTTACTGGTGTCCAAAGCAACAAATATTGACTTGTAGTCATAGTTTCCTGCCCCAAAAACTTGGCTGTGTTTCTGTAGGGATTCTATTGTAGAGCATAGCTGCTTTATATTTTTTTGACATTGTTGTATGAATTTATAACAGTTTATAACTATTCCTATACACTTCTGGCAAATCATTTTGAATGCAGAAATGCTATCCAACACCTGAAACATACAGAGTAAATTAAAGTTAGATTGGCCTGTACCTTTAATAATAATGATATTAATAATTTCAAATGTTTGCATGCCGATTGGTAAAATGTGGCTGAGCTAAATGTAATCTTAACCCTAGATCACTAACCTTAAATCGGAGTAACACTGTCACTAACCTTTCGACTCATAGACTACGCAATAAAATACAGATATATTCAAAACCTTAATTATTTATTTTATAAAAGTAACAAAAACTTAAAGTGCTTTCCTTAGGCAATTAAACAAAACAATGAAAAAGAAACAATACTAATTCTTACAATTACTACAAATAAGAACTGTGTGTTTCCCGCAAATGGCCTTTTTGCAGTATGTGCAAGTATATTTTGTCATACGCCTTTTTTTGCCGGGCAAAATCCACAAATTTTCCTTGTTTTAGGAAGCTCTTGAACACAGCTTTCCTGTGGCTGTTTGATGTTAAGAATATCTTCAATACTCCTTTTCAAATCACGCTTCAAAGTCACCGTGTTGTAGCGCTCGAGTAGCTAGGGTTTCATAAGTTCATCCGCCATTTGCAAAGCAAATTCTCTCCTCTTCAGCGGTTTCTTACGGTCTCTGATCATGTTGCATACGCAAACAGCATACGAGTTTATAAAAAGTATCATAAAACAAGCATAGCGGCCATCTATTGGTTTTGCGACCAGTACCCATGAGGGGGGGGCAAATGGTTGCGATTTCTTGGCCGCTGATTGAATCAAGAGACCCAGTAAAGCCTTTACTTCGTTAGCGGAAGTGTGCGAGTTAGTATATTTCTCCTGTTTGTACTGAATCTAATATAAATCTTCGCTTACGTGAGCGCTTGCTGACAAAGACCTCTTCATCAGATGACATCGAACTTTCTTCTTCACTTGTATCAGTTCCTTCGTGGACATCTGCCTAAAAGTTATCTTCTTTTTCGGACTCCGATAGTCCTTCTTCTTCATCCTGGTTAGACTCTATATCTGTCTCACTCAAGCAACGTTGAATGCGCTCCTGGTCTCCTCTCAAATTCATCTAAAAATAAAATTCAATCAATATCTAAAAAACTTTCAAAAAGTGTGCAATTAATATTTTCACCTTATTTTGTTCAATAAAATAACAGTACATAATATCCATAAAACATTTAATTGGTAAAAAGTCGATTAAAAAAAAATTATGAAGGTATATTGAAAATAAAATAAATGTTTAAACTCAAAATAAAGTTACACAGTTACTAACCTTTCGTCTGTCAGACGACTCGACGGCTGTATCTTCTGAAACAATGCGCCTGCAACCGCAACGAGGGCACGTGGGTCACTAATAGGTCCAATCAGGAAGGTACTGATCGGGGGAGGGAGTGCGGATGAGGGGAACCTACCGAATTATGAAACGCGGGGGGTATGCGTAGTCTGAGAGACGAATGGTTAGTGATCTAGGGTTAAGAACTATTATGTATTACCCATATTTGCAAAATAAAAATTCTATTCTATTCTACCTGTGCGGTCGATAATTATACCTTGTGGTGGGTGCGAAGGTGGTGTGGTATTTTGTTTTTTATTTTATCAGCATTAGTTTGTGTGATTTATTTCATCACCACTGCTCTCAAAAACGGCGAAGGAAAACATCGTGAGGAAACCGGCATGTCCTAGAATCAAAATTTCGAAGACATGTGACATGTACCAACCCGCACTGGGCCTGCATGGTGGATTATAGCCCATTCGCAAAATACGCGCTTTGACGGAGTTGCGGACACCAGCCCATTGTACAATACAAGACAATACTTATACCTACTTGATTTGGCGATTTGCTCACTTACCTTGTCTCCCAGCACAGTGCATATTATTTTATATAATACTTCAGTCTGTTCAATATCAATACCTAGAGAAACCTCGTCTTCAATGCTAAAAGGGGTTTCAGTTTCTCTTATCGTATTAAAGCACAAGCAACAACAGTAAGATGTATCAGACAAAATGTGATGAAGTACACGACTTAAAAATGGCATTTTATAGATTAAACTTTATGATCTAACTGTTACCCGCGACTTCGTGAGTAGGTACGTGTGAGAAAAAAATACGTGCTATGGCGTGATTGAGTAACAATCACCATCTATCAATTCATCCAAACTTTCGCATTTACAATGTTAATAGGTTCTCAAACTAGTCGTTTCGGACTTTCGGTTGACGGTTATTGGATTTTTGGTAAACAAAACTGCTGCTGCACCATGCAGGCATGGTCAAAAAATATCGAAATATCGATAATTACCATACAATTATCGATATATATCGTCGATATTCTTTAATCACGATATATCGATAATCGATATTTATTTTAGAGTATCGAATTCGTATCAAATTCGATTATTTTTTAAACGCAACTTTGGTTTTGTGTCCGTATCTGATGACTACGGTTTGATTAAATTGTATATAATTATTTAGGCTCAAGCATCAATAAAAAGACCTGTTTTCTTTTATTTATTTTTTTACGAAGTTTGAATGCTTTGGGAATATGTTTGAATAATCATCCAAAAACGGACGATTTATCGATATTTTTCTCGATGATTATCGATACTGTTTAAAAATATCGATACGATATATATCGATATATTTTTTTCACTTGCCCATCCCTATATTGTAGCAACTGTCTGAACTCTGAACTGTCAGTCAGTTGTCATGAGTTGTCTTGTCAAACCAGCCCACAGAACATAAATAACTTACTTGGAACGAGCCAGCTGTCAATTTATATTTTTAAGTATTTATTCCACGGCGCCCGGTGGCGGCTCGGCCACAGGCTATTCATGTATAATTCTCCGGATGAGATGATGCTTCTTTTGGTCTTGAAGGGTCGCGTCGTGCTGGAGCTTGTCACTTGTTGGGGAGCTAAAGCGAGACCGCGTGGGACACAGTCACCTCCTTTTTCGAGGAAGTCATGATGTTTAGTCATAGACCTAATGTTCGCCAAGAGAAAAGATAGTTTGCAGTGATATAGGCAAACCAACACAGGACGTAACGGTTTCGAGCTCGTAGTAAGAAAACCACCCGTACTGCTACGAAATAAAAGCGCTGTCAATGTCAAATTCAACAAAATATTTACTCCACAGAAAGTTGCAAGTGTTCAAAATACCAAACAATGCAATATAAAATGCATTCGACCCGTTATACATAACTATTACAGAATGTTGATCGTTTTTCGAGACTAGGGAAATATTTTTCAAATAAAACATCATCCCAAAACAATCCAAAACGAGTTAGTCTTAAAATTATGTGTGACTAGAGCATTTTTCGCCGCCATCTTGATTCATGGCGACGACTCACCTATGTACGTTGGAACGGGAAGGAGATTCTTGAACGAAAAATTTTTAAACGCGCGCTCTACTTTGAACTGCATTAAAGTTTGTGTACTTTCAACGAACAATTTGTTGAATTAGTGACTGTTGTGGATTTCGTGAAAATGATAGAAGAGTCAGAATTTAATGTGCTTGTGTCTAACGTACTGAGCGACAATCGGTACAGCCACTGCAGGTTATGCCTAGGGGATATTCAAGAACATTACATTCGTTTTCATGATTCTGTGTCGCTGGACTCGACGTGTGGGACTTATCTAACGCTTTCTGAAATCCTAACGAAACTGTTAGGGGCTGAAGTAAGTTGCAATTAATTAGGTTATCATTCTTGTACAAAATATTGTGGTTGCCTATTGAAACTTAAGGTTGAGAATGGTGTACTTACTTGAAATTTCATGGTCATAAGATTACTTTATTCCGTTTTATTAAATATCTGAAAACAGCACAGGTGCGTTGGCCGCACTTTTTTGTTGCGTTAATCATAAAGCTAGCTAAAAATATCAAGAATCCTGTTCATTCTACAGTAGATTAGAACTAACTTTGAGGTCATTGACTTGTTCACAAAGTTCATGCTATTCATATCTTAGCATTACTGTTTTCAGATCTGTGAAGAGATTGCTGGAATTGATGCAGTGTGTATGCCATGTGTAGACAAAGCACTTGATTCACTAAAATTCCTACAATCTTGCGAAAAATCAACCAAGGCACTCCATAACATCTTCAATAATCTCTCCAATGCATTGACTGCTGATATTGACACAAGTTCAGATAAAACCCTATACATAACAGTCACGGAACATGAGTCTACTCTGGTTTTGGTGAAAAATGAAGTAAAGAAGCAGAAAGCTCAATCAAAAAAGATTTTCCAGTGCACTAAATGCAATGAACACTTTGCGGACATATTGGAGCTCCGAGTTCATAACATATCAACTCATGCTATACTCACATGTGAGAAATGCTATGATAATTTAAGTGATGAGAGTGAACTGGCTGCACATGAAGACAGTCAGCATATGTATGAATGTCCTGAATGCAATCAGTTTAAGTGCACTGAGGAAAGCTTGAAACAACATAGGGATATAGTCCATGGAGTATTTGTATGTAAGGACTGTGGCAAGCCTTTCAAAAGTTTAGAAAAGCTGCAAATCCATGAACAAAAACATGTCTCTAAAAGTGAATGTCCCAAATGTGGCAAAAGCTACAACACTAAAGGATTTTTCTTAAAACATGTCAAGTTATGTCTAGAAGACATGTTGGACCCACATCCAATAAGGAGTAAAATTGAGAAGACATATTTTTGTGAGAAGTGCGGAAAAGGCTACAGTACTCCT
Organism: Xestia ashworthii; assembly: GCA_950022955.1. Classification (NCBI taxonomy): domain Eukaryota; kingdom Metazoa; phylum Arthropoda; class Insecta; order Lepidoptera; family Noctuidae; genus Xestia; species Xestia ashworthii. The sequence continues at coordinate 1,226,541 of OX465572.1, forward strand.
GGAGGATTACGGGTCCATAATAGATTTGTTCATGGTAATGCAACACCACACACTTGTAAATACTGTGATAAACAATTTACTGCTCCAAGTTACTTAAAGGTTCACATGGTAAAGCACACTGGTGAAAAGAATTTCAAGTGTGACTTGTGTAGTAGACTGTTTGTTTCTAAAGAGGCACTGTTGTACCATACCAGAAGACACACAGGGGACAAGCCATACAGTTGCACAGTGTGTGATGAGAAGTTTGTGAATGCCTCAGCTCGAGCTGAGCATATAAAGTTCAAACATGTCGGTCCAACCCTTATGTGTGAGATATGCTCTCGTAAATTCTTTACACCTAACTTCTTGAAGCAGCATATAAAGAAACATCATGATCCTTCCAACAAGCTGTATGCTGGCAGGAGTTTAATACCGCCCAATGTTCCAGCCGTGGAAAATATGAGAGTTAGGTTAGTAGACTTATAATTCAGGACAATGATGACCATTAAAAGCTGCCGAAAGACTTATGGCTTGTTTATTACTGAGTTGACTAAAATTATAATTAAAATCAATATCAAGTGAGCTTCTTAGGAATTATAACAGAATATTATTATTTTAAGCAGTTTAATGCTGTTAGTTTTAGTTTTTTATTGTTCAAGGCAATTAAGGCTTGTGTGTGTTCTCCAATGTTTGTCGCTCTGCCAGTAATTTAAACTCAGGATTTCCTATGTTGAGATAGGTACCCAGGTAACAAGTAATTTTTCTCATTGGTCACCATTTGTTACAATCAGGATTTTTTGTCCCATTTGTTGCCAGTGGTGACAAAGTTAGTGCATGGTGGTGACGACTGGAAGTAGCGGAATAAACAGACAAAATCAATATTGTATTAAATTTATATTTTAGAAGTTAAGTCTCTGCTTTAAATAAATAAAAAATAAAATATAATAAATAAATAAATAAATAATATTAAAACAAATATTTAGATTATTGATGTTTTATTTTGAACATTAAAACAAAAATTAGACTACCTAATGGCGTTAGTCAGTCTTTTTCATTCTGCCATTATTCACGAATTTATGACAAGATTTTGTCCAACCAGTCCATAATTCTTCCAGATTTTTTTATGCCATCAGCATTCTGTTTTATCATAAACAAATTAATGATAATTTCAAAGTTATGATTCTGTGTGCTGGTGTACCTATAAGGTTTACCAATAAATTACTTAGGAGGTTTTATTAATTTTTTATCTTATGCAAAAGTTTTGTTAGGATCTGCTCATCTTTGTCACATATATACTTCTTTCTCCTTGGGAGAAAAACCAACCTCATAATAATATTCAATTTCATCACAGAAGGCAGATCATCTTCCTGCCCTTGTCCATCCATCTTCACACCCCAGCATTCTGATCCATACAATACAACAGGTGTAATCACGGACTTGTATATTTTCCCCTTTAACAGGGTCATAAGTTAGTAGTGCCTCGTTCATGCTATCCTTTACACTTTCCAGCATAGAAATTCACTTCTAAGCAATTTACATTCACATTGATAATAACTTTGATATATTAGGATACTGCTGTGTCTTAATGTTATTATTTACACTTATACTAATATTTGGATAAACCGCAAATGGAGCTTCTGCTTGAGGCACAAACAATTTGCTATGAGGGTTGTAGTGTCTCTGGACATGTTTCCTCAATTGATGTCCTGTGACAAACTTGACATGGCAAACGTGACACTCTTTGGTGGGACCAAAATGCTTCCGCCGCTTGTGTTCCATTCTCCGGGATGCCGAAAGAAAGCTTTCATTGCACAAGTCACAAGGAAAAGGCCTTTCGCCTGTGTGGAGACGTGTGTGATAAACCAAAGCTGCCTGTGTCACAAATTTTCCACCACAATGATCACAGTGGAAGTTCTTTGCCTTTGTATGTTTTACAATGTGGTTGTTCAGTCTACTTTTAGCATCAAATTTCTTGCCACACCAGTTACAAGATAGGACAGTTCCAAATCCATGATCTGTTTTCAAATGAGTCCTCAAACCATTCTTTGTAGCATAGCCTTTGCTGCAAATATCACAAAAGAAGCTTGGTAGTTGATCTTTCAGTTTACCGCAAATTCTGAGGTGCAATTTAAAGGTGTGTTTGTTAAGAAAAGCTTTGTTGCAGCGTGGACATGTGTTGACTTCATGCTTGTTTAAGTGAGCTCGTAAATCCTTCTTCGAGGGGAACTGTAAAAAACACAGTTTACATATTGCAGCCACATGATGTAGTTTATCATGCAATGTCAGCATTTTGATAGTACTAAACATTTTAGAACACTTAGGACATTTTATTTTTTTTGGATAATGCACTCTTTCAGCATGTTCATCAAGTTGTAGTTGTGTGGCAAACAATTTAGGGCACTGCATGCAAGGATGCTTAGAGTTACTGTGAACCTTCATATGTTTAACCAGGTGGCAGTTGGAGACAAATCTTTCTCCACATTCTTCACATATAACATTTGATTTTTTCTGCTTCTTCACCCTATAATGTTTATCTTTGACCAGTTCTCGTATTTTGCTAAGGGCAGTCTTTTTACTTTTTAGTGTGTGCTGTTTTCTACTAGTGAACATGAGATTTTCATTATCCTTCACTACAAAATACACAGTTTGAACAGCTAGCTTGGGACCTATAGTTGAAGACTGGTCTAAACATGTGCTCAGCCTGTTAATGATTGTGTTCCAGTTGTCATTGGAGGACTGACACAGTTTTTGAAATAGGTAAGAGTTGATGGTCATAGTGGCACAATTCATGCACAAGACTTGTGGCAAAGAAGGCTCCTGGACAACCTGGAACAGCACAAAACAAACTAATTTCAGTATAATACTCAGTATTGCTATGATACTACATCTGTTATTTCTTGCCTTGGAGAGACCGAACATCCTTTAACATGGACACTTACACTTAAATCGCGGAACATATCCACAAAAGTAAGGGTTTCATCCCAATAGGATCTCTGAAGCCGTACAATGTCTTCAAACGATACTTCTTGATGCTCTGTCGAAGAAAAACATAACCTACAAACATGTTCAGATTCATTCGTCAAGAATTTAAGAGCTGGTAAAGTGATATCGGCATGTGGTTCCATTTTGATTTAAATTTTCATATAAATCCACACAAATTTCCACTGCACCATCTCGCCTTTCCACTCGTAAGTCGAAAGTTTATATTTTATTTCGCGTTTGACAGTTTTGACAGATTTTTTTACTTTTCGTCATCGGTACCATAGATAATAAACTATATATTAAATCAGTACTGCGGTTGCGTTCAATTATTTCCTTTCTCAACGACGCGACGCACGTAGCACTTGGCACAAAATCCAATTAACATAATTATTATAAAAGATTTCAATTATTTTAATACGCTACAAGAGTTTTATCATTTCACATATTTCCTTAGGGCCCTTATCAGAGGTATCCTGGCTAATTTATTTTATTTTATTTTATTTTATTTTACAGTTTTAGGAAAACTTACAGCTAAAAATTTACACACTATTAAGATTTAAAAAAAAGTAAGGCCAATTAAAAGTTTTCACCGATAGAAAAGAGCTTATAAACAAAAACAAAAATATTTACGAAGGCAGACAGTGTTTGTAAAGACTAACTAAGAAAAAAAGTGTTTCAAAAAGCGCGAATTGCATTCAATTAGTTGACATTATCAAAAAAGAAATTACAAAGAGTCCTTTTTAATTTTGAGATGCTAGTACTGAAAATGTCGATGTCGATGCCCTGGCCAATTGCATTATATGTATGACTAGCTCTTATTAAGTATGAGTTTCGTCTGTATTTTGTTCCTACCACAGGAGTATGCAATAGACGGGTATTGCGCCGAAAAGTAGAAGGAATCCGCAGTCCAATTTTGCTCAGCAGTTCGGGAAGCTCGGTTGAACCGTTGGCGATTCTAAATAAAAACGCCAAGTCAGCAATTCTTCTACGTTCAGAAAGAGGAAGTAGATGGAATCTTTTACAGCGAAGGAGATAAGTGGGAGAATAAGTTTTAGACCGGAATTGAATATACCTCAAGAATTTTCTTTGTATGCCTTCCAATCTGTTTATGTATAAGTTGTAATTGGGATTCCAAACTTGAGAGGCATACTCAAGGTGACTGCGAACAAAAGTACAGTAGAGAATTTTAATGGTTTTGATGTTCCTGAACTCGGACGAGACTCTCAAAATGAACCCTAGTGATTTTGATGCTTTATTAATGATTTGTTCCACGTGTTGATCAAATAATAATTTTGAATCAAATACTACACCCAGGTCTTTGACTGTGCTAACCCTAGCAAGGGATCTGTCTAAAAGTTTATAGTCAAATATGATAGGTACGGGCTTCCTAGTGAAGGAGCACACGTAACACTTGGAAACATTTAAATGTAGCTTGTTAGTCATGCAGTAGTACTGAAACCTGTCTAGGTCCTCCTGCAATGATAGAGCATCTGACAAGGTGGATATCTTAGACATAATTTTCATGTCATCCGCGTATAGAAGAATTTTAGAGTGAAGGAAGCAAGAATCAATATCATTGACGAATAAATTGAATAAGAGCGGCCCCAATAAATAATGCAGTCGGTATCCAGCGTCGTATGGTGTGAAGGAACAAGAACCGAAGCATTTTATATTAGCTTTTAATAAATCTTAGTACAATAAATTAATATGTATGACACACAAGTTTTTCTCATATGAAGTATATTACCATGGCAACGATAGCCATAGAGGATTATTCTTCTAAAGAACAAGAAGGTACAATAAGTAGACTTCACACCCTCGAAAGTTTTAAGAATTTTTGGTTAAATTCTTAAGTCCCATTCTGGAACTTAATTCCTTTAGTCTGGGCCCAAATAGCGGCTTGGTAAATAAATCAGCGAGTTGGACTTCGCCAGGAACTTGTTTGACACTGAACTCTTCATTGCTTACACATTCTCTAACAAAGAAGTGTTTTATTTTGATAGGTTTGGTGCGCTTGTGGTATTCGTATTTTGGATTGTGCGCTAAGAACACTGCCGACTTGTTGTCTATGTTTAGGACTGGCTTTTCTGTTTTTGTTAGATCGTTAAACAATTGATTCAGCCATAGTATTTCTTGAGCCGCTTCGCTCGCCGCTATAACTTCAGCCTCCGTTGATGAAATGGAAACTGTAGTTTGCTTTTGGCTTCTCCAGCTTATAGCGGCGCCAGAGAATAGGCATACCACACCAGAAGTCGATCGCCCAGTTGACTGGTCTCCTCCGTGATCTGCATCGCTGTAGCAGACCAAGTGCGGCGTTGACGTTTTCGTAAATATTAGGCCCTTATCTTGGGTCCCTTTTAGATATCTGAAGATGCGCTTAACTAGCATCACATCATCCTTTGTAGGTGCTTCTAGATGTCTTGAGGCGACTCCAACAGCGTAGGAAATATCAGGCCTCGTACCTACAGACAGATAGGCCAAAGCGCCTACGGCTTCCCTATAAGGAAAATTCGACTTCATGTTTTCATCCGCTCCCGCATCATTATCTTTGATCATGGGTGATGGTGCTGACTTGCACTGAGACATTCCATATTTTTCTAGGGTTTTCTTGATACCTATATGACTTTTGGCATAGAGATATGGAGTCTTTTTGCACGTTTATTTCCATTCCGAGGAAGTACGACGCAGGTTTGGTTGATATTTTGAATCTAGCTTTTAGTTCCTTCAAAAACTCGTCACCTGCTGTCGTTGAGTTGTGCGCTACAAGTCCATCGTCCACGTAAAGAGCTATAGCGACCTTTGATTGACCTTTGGTTCGCACGAATAGGCATGGATCCGCTTCACTCTGCTTGAATCCAGTTTTCAGTAAAAACTCTGCTATGCAGTGATTCCAGCAGCGTGGCGCTTGCTTCAATCCATAAAGGCTGCGTTTTAATTTACAGACTCTTTTAGTTCCGTCACGATAACCTTCGGGCTGTTTCATAAATAGTTCTTTCTTTACTTTACCGTTTAGGAAGGCGGTCGTCACGTCGAACTGTGTCAGTTTCAGGTTTTCACGCGAAGCGACAGCAAGCAGTGAACGTACAGTGCTCAGACGAACCACTGGGCTGAATTTTCTGTCGTAGTCCACTCCAGGTATCTGGGAATAGCCTTTGATGACCATTCTGGCCTTGTACCTCTCGACGGAACCATCAGGGTTCATTTTTAATTTATATACCCATTTGCATGGTAGGGCTTTACGTCCTTTGGGTAGCTCGACCAGATCCCATGTTTGGTTGTCCTTCAGTGAGCGTATTTCACTTTTCATTGCTTCTTGCCATTTTTCACTGTCTGGGGATTCCATAGCCTCTTTGAAAGTTTCAGGTTCTTTCGGTCTATGAAGATTTTCGACTTCTTCAGCTGCAGCCAAAATAAAATCGTCATACCTTTTTGGAGCTGCGATGGTAGACCTGTCTCTCAAAGTTCGAGGTGGAATCGGAGTTGAAGCATGTGAATGAATTGTTTCATTTAGATCTTCGTCATCATCGACAAAGTTGTGGGAACCGGAAAGAGATTCGTACTCGCTTTCATTAAAGTTTTGTGGTTCCGATTGTTGAACATCTTCAGTGCTGTTGACCGAGTTTGGTTTCAACGTATTGTCGAGATCTTCGTCTTCCGTGTCGCCAATGTCGTCTAGTGGTGTGACGTATCCATCTTCATTGTCGTCAAGCTGTATTGTTACTTGCTTACGTGGTAGTCTTGACGGTTTTGAAGGTTCTGGAGATTCGAAGAAACTGTCATTGTTGAAAATATCGGCGATGTTGTTTTTGTTTGTGTTGTCGTATGTTAGAAATGTGTTAGTATTAAACCTTTTCATAGGTTTGCCTATGATAATTATTTGATTTTTTTTGTGAAGTTATCTGACAGAACTATAAATAAATATTCTTTTGGTTTGCATTGCAAATACGTATTTTATTATGTTTTTTCTTGGTAATAATGAGAGTTTAGACTTTAGCGTCTTTACATTGGTTATGGGCATTACATTATAACTTATTGTTACCTATAAATGAAGTAATATAATTACTAAATAAATATAAAAAGTGAAATATTTTAATTGTGAAAATTTTTCATCATGACAGAAAAAAGTTCAAGTGATGTTATTGTAAGTACGAGTTCAAACATAGTTATTGAAAAATTAGAAGGTGTTCGCAATTATGGTACGTGGAAATTTCAAATGAAATTATTACTGATAGACCACGGTCTGTGGAATTTTGCGATCGGTGCAGTACCAGCGACATCTGACTCTACTAGAGACCAGAAAACGTACGCAAAGATTTGCTTAAATGTGCAACCTATATGCTACCCTCATGTTAAACTCACTAAAACAGCTGCGGGTGCGTGGAAGAATTTGAAAGCCGCTTATGAAAATGCTGGTATTAGTCGTAGGCTTAGCCTAAAGAGAAAATTAGCTCAGATTAAGTTAACTGATTATGATTGCATGGATCACTATCTGGGAAATATTATTTCTGTTACCTACACAAGAATTAGCGGATATTGGCTGCAGCGTCGATGACGAAGAATTGGCTGAATTAATGCTAATTGGATTGCCGGGTGAATTCGATCCATTGATCATGGCTATGGAGGCTACAAGTACTAAACTCACATCTGATTTTGTCAAGTGCCAGCTGATACAAAGCGAATTTAAAAGAGGATCATCTAATTTGAATTTGGAACAAAATGAGAAGCTTCTGACAGCAAGAAACAAATTCATTCCTGTCTGTCATGAGAAAGGACACATCAAACCTAAATGTCCCAAGTTAAAAAAGAATTCAAAGAAGATGGACTCATCTTTAAAGAAAGGAAGTACAAATGACTGTCTTTTTTCTACTGAGACTGCTTTAGTAAGTAGTGTTTGTGATCATAATAGCTGGATCTTGGATTCAGGTTGTACTAGTCATATGACTAATCGGAAAGACTGGATGATTAATTATTCTCCTAGTTCTCAATCCGAAATAACTACTGCCAACAATGAGAAAATATACAGTGTAGGCGTAGGTGATGTTAATTTAACATTAGAAAATTATAATGATAAATCTATTAAAGATGTTTTATATGTCCCAAATGTAGCAGCTAATCTTTTATCTGTTAGTAAAGTCGCAGAAAAAGGATATGTATTAGTATTTGATATTAATAAATGTCATATTTACAGGAAGGATAATGTGTCTGTTACTGGTTCCTGTGATCTAACAGCTACTAATGTGGACGGTATTTACAAAATTGATTATAAACGAGTTTTTTTTTCAACATTTGTAGACAACCAAAAGCCTAGTACAAGCACAGAAGGTAAAGCTTTTATGTCCAAACTTGATTCTTTGGAATTATGGCACCGTCGCCTAGGACATCTAAGTTACAGAGGTATGTTAACCCTTCGTGATAACTTAGCACGCGGTATTGATTTCTCAAATGGTGATTTGACTCCATGTCCTCCTTGCATTGAAGGAAAACAAAAGAGCAAATCGTTTCCTCGTGGTCAGGCACATAGAAGCGTGACTAAATTAGATTTGATCCATACGGATTTATGTGGACCCATGTCGGTTAATAGTTGGGGTGGTTGTCGTTACTTTATCACTTTTACTGATGATTTTACGCGAAAATCTTTTATTTATTTCTTAGATCGGAAAGATCAAACCACTGTTTTAAACACGTTTATTGATTTCAAAAATTTAGTTGAAAATCAAACCGGTCTAAAGATAAAGAGTGTTAGGAGTGATAACGGCAAGGAATATTGTAATAAAAGTTTCGAGAATTATTTTAAGCAATGCGGTATTGTTCACGAAACAACTGTTCCTTACACACCGCAACAAAATGGCGTTGCTGAACGTTTAAACAGAACATTGATGGAAAAAGCTAGAGCCATGTTAAAAGATGCTGATTTGGAAAGAAGGTATTGGGCTGAAGCTGTTAATACTGCTTGTTATTTAAAGAATCGTAGTCCAACTGCTGCTTTGACTAATAGTACTCCTGAAGAGTTATGGACTGGATCCAAAGTGAACCTCAGTCATCTTCGAGTATTTGGCAGTGCAGCATATGCTTTAACTCCTAATTCTCAGCGAACTAAGCTTGATTCTAAATCGAAACCTTACATTATGTTAGGATACTGTGATCATACGAAAGGATACAGACTTGGTAATCCAGCAGATGGCACTAAAGTGATTAAAGCTCGTTCTGTTGAATTTATTGAAACTGTTAGAGGTGTTCAATTTAAAAATGCAAAGGCGAAATAGTTTTAAAGATTTCACAAATACTGTTGAAGTTTCTGTGAACATTTCTGATCGAAATAATATGATCGGAGTAAATGTCGATGAATCTGACAATGACGAATATTCTACACCAGATGCATTATCTACCAATTCTGAAGTTCAAGATAGTATTGTTGACGAACATCATGTTCAAGATGTAGTTACATCTGATGAACAGGAAGAAGCTGATTCTCAGTTGAATAATATTCAACATGGCATTGAAGAGAATTCAACAAATTCTGAAATGACTGTTCATTCTAGGCCTGTGCGAGACCGGCATCCTCCAATTTGGTTAAAAGATTATGAAGTTAATTATTTAACTGAACTAGCGTTAACAACACAAAATGAACCTAAAACGTTTAATGAAGCTATTAAATGTGACAAAGCAAAATATTGGTTAGAAGCCATGCAAGATGAATTTAATTCACTTTTAGCGCATGATGTCTGGGAACTTGTTGATCGACCTAAATATGAAAACATTATTAAATGTAAATGGGTTTTCAAAGAGAAAATCGATCCAAGTGGAAATTTTGAGAAGTTTAAAGCTCGTCTAGTTGCAAAAGGTTTTACTCAAAAATATGGAGTTGACTTCAAAGAAGTTTTTGCACCTGTTGTCAGACATTGCACTTTACGTTTATTATTTGCAATTGGCATTGAAAATGACATGGAAATTGAACATATTGATGTTAATACGGCATTTCTTAATGGAGATCTAAATGAACGTATTTACATGGAACAACCTACTGGATTTGCTATTGAGGGGCAGAATAAAGTTTGCTTACTTAAAAAGAGTTTGTATGGACTCAAACAAACCAGTAGAGCATTGAATGAAAAAGTACATAAAGTTTTAGTCAGTAATGGATATAAACAATTGAAGACTGAAAAATGTGTCTACTATAACGATAACGTTATTATAGCACTTTATGTAGATGACTTTTTCGTATTTAGTTCCAATGAACAGCAAAAGCTGGCGCTGTATAAGTTGCTCAGTTTCAACTTTAAAATAAAAGTACTTGGACCTGTAAAACAAGCACTAGGCATGAAAGTTGATAGGGACAGAAAGCAAGGGACACTAAAGTTGACACAGTCAGAATATATAAAAAATTTGCTTAAAAAATTTGGCATGGAAGATTGTCATAAGACAGATACTCCTATGGAGGTAAATTTCAATTTGCCAAAAGCAGATAAAATCGACCAAAGGTTTCCTTACCAGGAACTAATTGGAGGTTTACTGTATCTTGCTGTTTGTACTCGTCCGGATATTGCATTTGCATGCAGTAAACTCAGTCAATTTAACACTTGTTATAATGAATCGCACTGGGTTGCAGCTAAACGCGTACTGAGATATTTATCAGGTACAATTTGCTACGGTCTCAATTTTAGGAGAGGTAGTGATAAAATAGAAATTTCATCCGACGCAGATTGGGCGGGGAACATAACTGACAGAAAGTCATATTCAGGTTTTATAACCAAGTTTGGACATTGTGCTATCAATTGGCATAGCCATAAGCAACAAAATGTTGCGTGTTCCAGCACTGAGGCGGAATATTACGCTCTTGGCACGGCACTCCCGTTAAAGAAGCGAAATTTATTAAAAAAAAATTATTAGAGCTTAACAGGTCACAACTTAAAGAACCAATTACTATCTACAATGATAATCGTAGTACACTCAAAATGGTTGAGAATGAATGTTTCCGCAGAACGAAACACATTGATGTCCATCATCATTTTATTCAAGAGTGTGTTGAAAGCAAAGAAATATGTTTAGCTTATAAACCTTCTTCTGAACTTGAAGCTGATATTTTTACAAAAGCTTTACCCAAAATTAAACATAATTTCTTTGTTAACTGTTTAGGTTTAAATTAGTTATAATTTAACTTTATAATTAATTGTTTAGTTTAGTTCAAAGTTTTTTTTTTTTTTGAACAAAACTTTAACCTATATTTTATTATTTTGTACTCTCACACTGTGTTGTTATGATTGCTCGAGTAAGGGGCAGTGTTAGAAATGTGTTAGTATTAAACCTTTTCATAGGTTTGTCTATGATAATTATTTGATTTTTTTTGTGAAGTTATCTGACAGAACTATAAATAAATATTATTTTGGTTTGCATTGCAAATACGTATTTTATTATGTTTTTTCTTGGTAATAATGAGAGTTTAGACTTTAGCGTCTTTACATCGTAAAACATGGATTTCATCACACGGATATCCTTCGATATTACCACTTTGTTTTTGGATGGTAGAAGAATCTTGAATGCTTTTGATGTTTCAGAGTAGCCAACAAACATCCCAGGAATAGCTTTTGGTGCAAATTTGTGACCATTAGTGCCTTTGATGAGAACAAAAGTTTTAGAGCCAAATATATACAGGTGGTGAATGATAGGTTTTCTACCAACCCATAGTTCAAATGGTGTTTTGTTTTCTATAGCACTGTTTAAGTTCCTGTTAGACAAGTAGTTTGCTGTCATGATTGCTTCTCCCCAGCACTTTAGTAGCGCGTTTGCGTCAATCATTAGGGCTCTTGCTTTTTCAACCAGGGTACGATTTTTCCTCTCTGCTAATCCATTTTGGTGCGCTGTGTGCGGGGCACTAAGTCGTACGTCTTTGTATCCCGCAGCGTTTCAGATAAGCGTCGAAGTCCCTGTTGATATATTCGGTGCCATTATCGGATTGTAGTACCTTGAGTTTGTTCCCCGTGTACGTTTCTGCTAACTCTTTGAACCCTTTGAATTTTTCTAAGACTTCGCTCTTGCATTTCAGCAGGTAAACTCGACTATATCGAGAGTAATCGTCGATAAATGTGACGAAGTACTTATTTCCGCTTATTGTGGGCGTTCGGATAGGTCCACAAACGTCAGAGTGAACAATTTGTATGCGTTCTGTCGTTCTTTGAGTTGTTTTCTCGCGAGGAGCTGGTACACGATGCATTTTCGCTTGAATGCACGCTTCACATTCCGGTAATGTTTCTTTAGGATTAAAATGCAAGCCAATTATGTTTTGATTCTGAAGTGCTAATTTCAAGTCTTTAGGGTTCATGTGCCCCAATTTCTTATGACAATCTTCGATGTTAGATGATTCCGTTTTTGTGGTGATTGGAAGTGTTTCATCATCATCAGTGGTCAGGTTGTAACACTTATGCTTGCTAGGTTTTAGATAATAGAGACCATTTTCTTTGTAGGCAGTGAGAGTAATCTTATCCTTTGGGTTGTTTACTATCGCCTTATTTTTTGTGAATAGAACTGTACATCCAGCGTCCGTTATTTTGCTGACAGATAGTAGATTGGTGCATAGGCAAGGTACGTATAGTGTGTCTTTCATGTGAAGGAACAAGAACCGAAGCTTTTTATATTAGCTTTTAATTAATCTTAGTACTTACAATAAATTAATATGTATGACACACAAGTTTTTCTCATATGAAGTATATTACCATGGCAACGATAGCCATAGAGGATTATTCTTCTAAAGAACAAGAAGGTACAATAAGTAGATCATACTTCACATAATTATGGCAATGTATGTCTATAAAAATCTTCGGCACAATGAGCATGATTTTATAAGAACAGAGATCGAAGAAGTAATGGCTCAAGATAAATGGTTACAGTATTTTGTTCGTGTTGAAATACTCAGGGCATAGGTACTGAAAGTTTCTGCTTTCTGATAAATACCTTAGACTAGACTCACTGTTGTAAATTAGTGTACTAAAGGGAGATAAACAGCAGAGTTAACACGCAGTTGGTTTAAATAAGATTATTGTATTAAGTAAGACATTACGGTTAAATATTTTTCTTAAAACTGACACACTCAAATTATAAACAAGTTGTTACCTAGTAACAAACACAAAGACTATATAAAATAAACTCTATGGGACGCATGACGATTCCAAACTATTTTCAACACTCACCAAATGCCAATTGAAGTCTCTGGCAACTCTTTTGTTGACTTGCCACAGCGAAAATTATAAAAAAAAAACCATGGAACGAAAATGTTCACGAGTTAAATTCATTTACATAGCGACACACAATTTTTGAAAAAGGTTCTGTGCGATCATAGTAGGGAAGGCTCTTGTAATCTAGAATGTATTTTTATTATTTGTTGTTATAACGGCAACAGAAATAGATACACAATTTTGTGAAAATTGCAACTGTCTATCTATTAGGGATGATTAGATACAGCCCGCTGACCACCACCGCCACTGACAGACAGACGGATAGCGCTGACTTAGCAATAGGTTCCCGTTCGTGTACGGAACAAGTGACATTCTCGCAAATTAAAAAGTAACATGTTACCAATTTTTGAATGCCATGATTGTGTTTTCATTATTTGATTGTATGTGGCCAGATCCAGAAACTTTGAGTATGCCCCACAGAGCATCTATCTATATATATGTCACCGTAAAATTGTCAAATACGTTATATTGTAGGTAATATCTCTAGCGATATTGTAAAATCTCGAAATATTGTCAAACGAACATACTGCTTACAACAAAACGCATTATTTTTCGTGAAATGCATGCGATGGTAGTCAACTCACGCGGTGTGGAAGGAAGGAGGGGTCCCCCTTGCCCAATGGTACCACTCTCATGAAAAGATAATGTACCATTCCTGAGAAATACCGATTAATATACCCTAACCTTAAAACACTTCATATTCTCCTAAAAAGCGTAGTCGACGGAGCCCCGCTTCGCGGGGCCCCCTATTTCCGAGTGCAGGGTTTAAAGGAACCTAACTAACCTAACGGGGGGGTGCCCCAAGTCCCGTTTATGGGGGCAAGAGATACACGTTATATTGTAATAAAACGTATTTGACAATTTTACGGTGACAACATATTATGTCACCGTAAAATTGTCAAAAACGTTATATAACAATATAACGTGTTACTCTCTAGCGATATTGTAAACTCTCGAATTATTGTCAAATGAACATACGGAAGTATCTCTGCCCCCATAATCGGGACTTGGGGCACCCCCCCGTTAGGTTAGTTAGGTTCCCTTTAAACCCTGCACTCGGAAATAGGGGCCCCACGAAGCGGGGCTCCGTCGACTACGCTTTTTAGGGGCATTTAAAGTGTTTTAAGGTTAGGGTATATTAATCGATATTTCTCAGGAATGGTACAGTATCTTTTCATGAGAGTGGTATCACTGGGCAAGGAGGACCCCTCCTTCTCTCCACACCGCGTGAGTTGACTACCATCGCATGCATTTCACGAAAAATAATGCGTTTTATTGTAAGCAGTATGTTCATTTGACAATAATTCGAGACTTTACAATATCGCTAGTGATATTACAATATAACGTATTTGACAATTTTACGGTGACATATACAAGTATGCCCCACGTATTGTCATCATCATCGTAGTAACAATGCTTATCGTGCACTTTTATTTTATTTTTACCTGACTGCGCGACGCAAAGGAGGGTAGGTAATGTGTTTATCAGTCTATGTATGTATGTAGGTATGTTTGTTTCTATGTGGCGTTCTAGAGACCAAATTAATGCGTAGGCCGATTTTGATAATCCTTACGTCAATCGATTCGTCTAAACCTTGCGAGTGTCACTAAAGACATGACAGTAATCAAAATTCACCACAGAAACAACCAGACGCCATATTGTCTAAAGAAAAAAAAAAGGTGATGAACTATGTCAAGTGGGTCGTTGAATAGGTATTGTTACATCGGACCTACTAGAACATTCGAGAAAGCACGTGATTGCAGTATGTGTACGTTGGAATTTCGAGAGCTTTCTATTATTATTAGTTTTAAAGTTAAGTAGGTACAAACTCGCGACCTCTTTATAAAAAGACATTAGAATTTCAACCGTACGCCTAGGGCATACGGTTCATATTTGTTTGTTTTGTACAAGTAGCTAGTAATAATAATTATCTACTACTTTTATTACTTACCTACAGGGGCCTAATTCTGCTATTTTAATAAATTCGTCACTCCAACACGATTCCATTCTCATCCCATTGTCATTTTGCTTAAAGTTCGTAATCTGCTAAATTCACAATGGTCGGTCAATGGTCTCTTAATAAAATTGTGTTTTAATGCCATTGTCGTATTGTCATTATTATAAAACCCTTAGTACAAATGGTTTTCGAAATCTACTACTAAATGCGAACATTTATTCATGCCAGTTTTCATGTACGAGATTAATATTCTATGACATTTCTTTCAATGGAGTGTCAGTGGTTGTTCATTGAGAAGTCATAATGGCGCCATTATGATAGTAGAATTAACAAACTTGTCAAAACATATGACATCCGGGTATTTATCGCGAATTTACCTTTAATTTTATCCCGACGTTTCGACCGGATTGCACCAGCCGTGGTCGCGGGGAGACTGAAGTATTGGAGGTACCGCGACAGCAAAGTGAAGGTGTTTTTTCAACTACCCTCACTCATCTTCATAAATGTTAATTAGGGCCGGTTCACACTAGGACAGCACACTACACTAACAGTGTCCGTATATTGAGGCGATTTCACTTGACGAGTACACTTAGTGATCACTGGATTCCACGCTGAAGAGAGTTTGAAGCCGTCTTCGCGATTGAAATTAGGGTACTTCTTGATCTCAATCGCTTCCCGAACCATTCTCTTATAATAGTGCTTCTCATGGGCAAGGATTTTTGGGTTGTGTAACTCCATCCAGTGGTTGGGTCCTGAGTCTATCACATGCTCCGCTATAGCAGACTTGTTTGTTTGTCGATTTTTGACCGCTGCTATGTGTTCTTTGACCCTTTCAGCGACTGTTCGCTTCGTTTGGCCTATGTAGGAACGCCCGCAGCTGCAATCGATCTTATAAACACCAGGAACCTGGAATGGTACTACATCCTTTGGTGTACGCAGACGCTTCGCCACTTTGTTTAGTGGAGCATAAACAGACTTTATTGAAAGCTTCTTGAAGAGGTTCCCAATTTATGTTGTTTTTTTTATGTTTTATAATGTGTTCTGATCGTGAAAGTTTAAAAAAGACAACTTGTCAAAATTTGAGTCATGGAGTCATGGATGTTTATATGTATAATAAGTATGTATTTACAAACAAAAAGTATACATGTAGTATATCAACTATCTAGTGTCCACGACACAAGCTTTGCTTAGTGTGGCGCTAGGTGGCGCTGTGTGTTAATGTCCAGCGATATTTATATTTATATTTATATATTTATAATTTGACAGAACAACCACTGACACTCCATTGAAAGAAATTTCATAGAATATTAATCTCGTACATGAAATCTGGCATGAATAAATGTTCGCATTTAGTAGTAGATTTCGAAAACCATTTGTACTAAGGGTTTTATAATAATGACAATACGACAATGTCATTAAAACACAATTTTATTACGAGACCATTGACCGACCATTGTGAATTTAGCAGATTACGAACTTTAAGCAAAATGACAATGGGATGAGAATGGAATCGTGTTGGAGTGACGAATTTATTAAAATAGCAGAATTAGGCCCCTGTTCTTTTGTTAGTTTTTTTTTATGACCCTCTAGAATATTCGTGGTTATTCTGGTGTGTCTGTTGGCGAGTATAAATGAGAGATTCCTCCTCGGAGCGCGGTAGCGAACAGTCGTGTGCCACTTTTGTACCATTACCACTAACTTCTAAAAAGAGGAGGTTCTCAATTCGTCTGTATTTTTTTTTTTTGTGTTTGTTACCTCGGAACTTTCGACTGGGTAAACCGATTTTGATGATTCTTTTTTTATTTGAAAGCTGGTGCTTCCCGTTGGGTCCCATTTTAATTTGTTGAAGATCTGATGCTGATCTTTGGAGATATACAATGGAACTCTTCAAAAATAGACGGCAAATCTTCAGTGATTGCTGCATCCGCTTGTAGGTTCATTGTTTATACTACGTCATGACGTAACATCACGCCTGTATGCTCTGAGGGGGCAACGCAGATGTGTAATACCCAGATTTCGACAATGTTTGTTACGTCAGAACTTTCGACTGGGTGAACCAATTTTGATGATTCTTCTTTTATTTGAAAGCTGGTGCTTTCCGTGTCGTTCCATGTCAATTTGGTTAAGATCTTATGCTGATCTTCGGAGATATACAATGGAACTCTTCAAAAATAGACGGCAAATCTGCAGTGATTGCTGCATCCGCTTGTAGGTTCATTGTTTATACTACGTCATGACGTAACATCACGCCTGTATGCTCTGAGGGGGTCCGCAGATGTGTACAATATACCCAGATTCCGACAATGTTTGTTACCTCAGAACTTTCGACTGGGTGAACCGATTTTGATGATTCTTCTTTTATTTGAAAGCTGGTGCTTTCCGTGTGGTTCCATGTCAATTTGGTTAAGATCTTACGCTGATCTTCGGAGATATAAATGGAACTCTTCAAAAATACACGGCAAAGCTGCAGTAATTGCTGCAATCGCTTGGTTGTTTATTGTTTATGCAACTTCATGACGTAACATCACACCTGTATGCTCTGTATGCTCTATGGGGCTCGGTATCCGCTTTTATAACAAGCTACCCCTTTCCTTTTTGGACTTGCCTTTCAATGCGTTTAAAGCTCAAGTAAAATCTAACCTTTGTTCGAAGGCATACTATTCCATTAACGACTATTTAGATGACAAGAATAGTTGGTCGCTGTGTTGAACGCAAGACAAAGATATGTTCTTTCACTATAAGTATTGGTTATTGTAGTTGTGTTCACATTATATTTGTGTATTCACCTGGCGGAGCACGTCAATTTTGTTTAAGTAATTTTAATTATTGACTTGATCTACTCACTACAATGTTTTTAATGAGTTGTATTGCTATATGTGGTTAACTAGCGACTTCTACTAATAACTAATCTTGTTTCTGCTTGAGCAACCGACAGCAAGTTCGTCATGCTCCCTTAGACGTCACTACTTGCGGTAGCGTCGGGCACGGCTGTGACAGCTTTAGTTCCAAAGGGTCCGTTTTGGCGCTGGCGTAGCATCGCCGGCGCCATGCGGCCATCTTGGTTTTGTTATGTCAGTGTGTGTCAAGCACATACATCATATACTCAAGTGCTCAAGTGTCAGAATCAAATGACACTTGAGTATATAATGCGCTCATTGTCAAAAATCTTCAGAGAATTCTTGCCTCTGAGTGTATTTTCCTTAGTTTTCCTCGTATTTCACTGAGTTGAGATACACAATTTCCTCTGTAGTTTGAGACAATACTGATTGTGCATGTTAATGTGCGATTATTCGTCATGGGAATCCGAAAGTGCGGTGTAGGTGGTTGCAATGCAACAGTGAGTTTTCCCAAGAACAATGAACTTAGAAATCTGTGGATGCCTTCTTATTGCCAACAAATTCCCTCCTCATTGGACTCAGGAAACGTGTCTATGAAAAACAGAAGAAGTTGCTTAAGGCGTTCCGCTTAGTGTAGCTGGTGAGTTTTGTTAAACTTATTTGGTTACGTAAAAGTCGTTTTGTTATCAGTACTCAGATCAAGTAAAAAGAGGACTTTTTTTGGATTACTTGATTTCAAATGTTATAAGTATTTTTTATTAAAACTTCAATCAACTAGAAACCAACAGAACGTAAAGAACATATAGCGGACATATACAAAAAACATAATACAGAATGTACCTAAGTATAGGGAAAACATAAAATCAACTTCGAAATACTAAAAATTACTGTATTAACTGTATCAAATATGTTTCCAGGGTGGGATGTAATACTTGAACATAATTATTTCAAGGAACAAGCTGCGGAGGATGTACATGTACTACAACTGGTGTGTATGGTTATCTAAATATAGTCCCATTTATCAGTATTATTTTACTATAAGTATGAGTACAACTCGCCAACCCGTCTTGAGCAGGCATGGTAATCAATGCTTGTGCCTTCTCTGTTGAGAAGAGGCCTTTGCCCAGCAGTGGGTCAGTTATAGGCTGGTTTTATTAAAATGAGTACAACTTATAATAATATGTATTACAGCAATATTACTCAATTTTTCAGGGTGGTTGGTTGGTTGGTACAGTTGATCATAATTACTCCGAGGAGCAAGATGACAGTGTCATAACATCATCAGTTTTGATTGGAACGGCAGGTATAGACATACATACATAAATAACTTCTAATGTTTTAATTTTAATCCAATATAGGAAATAAGAAATTCCCTCCACTGTGGCACCCTCAGAAAATATTCTTAGCAGTGTGAGGGCTCCTTAGAGCCCTATAACTTTTGTCATGTCATCACTTAAAATTGTTTGTTGTGCATCATGCTGATGGACCTTTTTTTACTTTATTAACGTACATTTCTTAGTTGTTGTGGCAACTGCGAGGGCTATAATTAACAGTCCAGCAACGTAACATCTCATATACAAAGTGTCTCCATTTCTACAAAACTGGTATTTGTTTACTAATGTGTTCATTATTCTTATTTTCAGATAAATTACATGGTCTAGATTCTGGAGCTACAATGGCCACAACAGCTGAAGTTGTTGAATTTTTTGATGAACTGTTTGACAGTGTTAATGGCTATCCTGGTGGTGGAAAAAGGAGAAAATTAAGACGAGCTGTAAAGAAGACTCACTACAGCATTCTTTTTGGATTGACGCGATCAAAAAAATTAAATCAGTTAGTTCAAAAATGTTTATACAAATATAAAACCTATAAATTATCATTTTTATTTTATTATGATTACCTGCCCGGCTAGCATGGGCAGGGGATAAAAATTTTATCCACCGGTTATTTCCACTGACAAGGGACAAAATTCAAACAAAAGTGGAAATAACCGGTGGATAAAAATTTTATCCCCTGCCCATGCTAGCCGGGCTGAACCTCAAAAATAAATCAACTATATGAAGGTGCCATTAAAGTATCGATATCGATGAAAAAGTCGATATTAAAGAACATCACTAGTTATCGATAAGATTCCTGCAATCACTATTACACCTACATACATAACTATTATATATATACTTCTGTCAAAACCCCGATGGCTACAACAGCGCCAAAACGGACCCTTTGGAAACTCTACCAAAAAGTCACTGTCGTATCTGTAGCTAGCTACTATTATAGTAATCTGTGGCGTCGGGGGTCGGGCTGCCACCTTCCCTCAATTAAGGCGAGGGAGGTAATGGCCGATCTTTGCGTTATGCTCGTGAACGGGTGCTGCTTGTGGTGACTGGTCGTCTTGCTAGTCGTGTTATTGTTATAACGTTAAATGCTCATTTTATATAGCTCGTTGACATTTGTTTTTTTTTACAATCTGACATTTATTTATTTTTTACAATCTGACATTTGATTTGTTTTTCTCATTTTATATAGCTCGTTGACATTTGTTTTTTTTTTTTACGATCTGACATTTATTTATTTTTTTACAATTTGACATTTTGATTTATTTTTTAAAATCTGACATTGTTATTATTTTTTATCCTTGTTATTGGTATTGTTTGTCAAATCGTTGAGCTCCTTATGTTAAGTTGAGCTACACGATCTTGACATGAATTTATGTTTTTTTTGTTTTTGTTTTTTATTTTGGAAACTATTATATAGAATCAAGTTCTTCTAACATAACAGACAGATGTGTTGCTGGTGAGTTTGTTCCGCCGCTTCTTCTCATCAGCTATAACACAACGAAGTTGGCGACACGGGGGGGCGTTTTTGGGGGACTGTCTTATGTTTTTGACGTTCAGAAAGTGCTGATTTTCAGCCTAATTTGAATAAATGACTTTTTACTTTTACTTTTACTTACTTTTACTTCTGAGGGAGTACGCAGAAGTATACAATACACCTAGATTTCGACAGTTAGACGTGTAAAGTTCCATTCAATGGGATCCCGGAGAAATAGAGGTACCTAACTCCTTAACTTTATAGGCACACCAGAAGCGGTTTGGGTAGTTTTAGGCAGAGTACAATCTCGGAGTGATCCCATTTCGATTTGATAAAGATCTGGTGACTTCGGAAGATAGGCAACTGAACTCCTTAATAAAATATGATAGCAAATGTACTGGGATCGCTGAAGACTCACGTCTGTCTATTGTTTTCACCAGTTCATAACAAAAAATCACACCGATACGCTGTGAAAGGGTAAGCACCTGTGAACCACTAAAAAGTGAAAAATAAAAACTTTTTTGCAAAAAATATAACCGACTTCACACAAAAAAGTGAAAAATAACTTTAGCTTCAGAAGTCGGTGACAAAAAAACTAAATCAATCAAACAAAGGTCACCGACTTCTGAAGCTAAAGTTATTTTTCACTTTGTGTGAAGTCGGTTATATTTTTTGCAAAAATGTTTTTATATTCAACAAATAAACAAAATTAAATCACAATAAAGCACTAAGTGGGAGCCCACGTCAATACAAAACTGTGAAGTGAAATACTGCAGTCCACACATCGTGCGGACAATAAGGACAGAAACAAGGTGAGAATTACTGATATCTCACTCACTTCGTGTGCTTACGCTGACCGGTCGCCCATTCACTACCTAAACTTTGAACCTAAGCATATTAAGAACATGCCGAATCATAGGTCTCCTCCTGGGAATAATGTTCATCATGTACAGTCAGAAAATGACCTATGCAACCTTAATCCAGACAGTCCAGCTAGTTATACGGGGAGGGCACAGAAGCGCAGTCGCATTGACGGTCAAGAACAATCATGTTATGAAGTTCTCAAAGACGAACTATCCGCTATGCTCACCACTATGCTATCCAGCTGGAAGAAAGACCAGGATATAATGCTTAACAAAATGCTCTATGATTTAACTGAGCTTAAGTCTCAAAACTTGTCGTAACTTTCACAACGTACGGCATGAAGACTACAATCCTGAAAAGCAAGAAAAACATACAAACGAAAACTTTTTACATGAAAGAAGATTTCCCACCTCAAATTCTAGAAACGCGGAAAGAATTACAAGAACAGTTAAAGGAAGAGAAGAGAGCCGGAAAAATAGCCTTCCTGCGATACGATAAACTAATAGTACGAGAACCATCTATGAAAGACAGCAGCGGAACAGAAGAGGAAAAGACACATAGAACCGAAACAGATCAAACTAGGAAAAAGCGAGAGCTAGAAATAACCCCCCCTAACCAGATAAAAAATGCAGACAAGAATACCACACAACAACAAGCAGTGAAAAAGAATAGAACTCAAGTATATAGAATGGGAAAAACTCAAAGCTCCATGGAAAACTTTTTCAGTAAACAAAACGTCAACCCTACTCCTGCTACTCCGGAAGACGGGGAAATTCTATTGGCCTCGAATGATTCAAATGAATAGCAATTAAGACTGTCACTCCAGAATAATGAAAGCAGAATATTCTAAACACAAATACAAAACCTACAAACGTTCCTCCCCCAGAACGGCCCGTCACCGCGGGGGTTGTAGACGACCACCCTCCAAACTTAAAAAAAATACTATATCTCGACATTCAATCTCAGAACATTAGCAACTGAAGCAAGAGTAGCCGAATTGGAATACGCGATATCGAAAATTAACTGGGACATTATCGGCCTAGCAGAAGTGAGAAGACAAGGTTATAAAATAGAAGACAGGGGCACATATCGTCTCTACTACTATGGCGAGACAAAAGGAGAGAGAGGTGTTGGATTCCTAGTAAAGAAGCAACACAATACAGACGTACAAGACTTTATCGCAATATCTGAGAGAGTTGCTATTTTACATGTAGACATTCATGGAAAGAAATTCTCTGTAATCCAAGTTTACGCACCTACTCAAAGAGCCACTACAGACGAAATTGAAAAATTCTATTCTGATCTTGATAAAGCAATGAATAAATGCACAAAAAATATAATATTCTTGGGAGACATGAACGCAAAAATAGGATGCCCCAAAGAAAATGAAGAATTAGTAATGGGAAGATATGGTTATGGAAAAAGGAACGATAGAGGAGAAATGTTCATACAATTCTGTCTTCAATACAACTTAAAAATTTCTAATACTATTTTCAAAAAATCAAATAAGCTTCGGTGGACCTGGGGGTCACCTGATGGAAAATCAAAGAATGAAATCGACTTCATAGCTACAAATGTCACGAAAAATATACAAAACGTGAATGTGATGAGTAATTTGCAACACCCTAGCGACCATAGAATGATTAGAATCACCCTAAATATGGAAAACAACAAGGTATCTCGAGCTCACTACCGAGGCACAGCATATACAGAAAACAAAAGTGCAAACGAAGACCGACCATCCCTGACCGGCTATGAAAAAGATAGTGTGCAGCAACTCAACAAGAAAATTGAGACATTTTTACTGAAAGGCTACAAAAAACAAACTGAAGACATAACTGAAAAAAGAAATAAAGAAATTATAACAGAAGAAATAGAAACTCTGAAACATAAAAAACACTTATTAAAAAACAAGAAACACAAAACTAGGGAAGAAAAGAAAACTTTGAGTAAATTATACAGGACAATACATAAAAAAATAAAACGAAATATCAAAAAGAGGAGATTAGAGACAATTAGCAAATTCATAGAAGAGACAGCTGGAATAAAAAAAGCTTATAAAAAACTAGAAACTACCAAACATGTAATGACACAACTTCAGAATACTTCAGGAACCACCGTCACGCACAGGAGAGAACTAATGACAATAGCTACACAGTTTTACAAGAACCTCTACACATGTACAAATAAGAACAAAGAGGAACCAGTATCTATTCATTACAAACCAGCCCTAGAACCAGTCCCACCCTTTCTAGAAAACGAGATAGAGCTATCAATAAATAAACTAAAAGCAGGAAAGAGCCCAGGACCTGACGGAGTGACCAACGAAATGATAAAAGCTGCAAAAGAAACATTAATAAAACCAATGACTAAACTCTTTAACATCATCCTAACAACAAAAGAATTACCAGAAACATGGACATGCTCGGAAATAGCTCTATTATATAAAAAGGGCAACCCCAAGCTGATATCAAACTACAGGCCCATCAGTCTCATATCCTGTCTATATAAAGTATTCGCATCGACCCTACTAAGACGTATAACAACGAAGATCGATGAGAACCAGCCTATAGAACAAGCGGGATTCATGAAAACTTTCGCTACTATTGACCACATTCACACCCTGAAAGTAATAATCGAACGGTTTACGGAATATGACCTTCCCATATATATTGCTTTTATAGATTACTCTAAAGCCTTCGATTCAATTTCACATGACTCTATATGGCAGGCTTTAAACCAGCAAGGATTAGACCACGACTACATAGAACTTATCAAAGCTATTTACTTGAGAAGCTCTACAAGAGTACGACTGGACACCAGAGGACCAACGTTTCAAGTCGAGAGGGGGGTAAAGCAAGGGGACCCGCTTTCCCCAAAACTTTTTATCGCAGTTTTAGAATCCATCTTCCAAAATCTTGATTGGAGCGATATGGGAATAAATATCAATGGCAAGAACCTCTCTCACCTCAGGTTTGCAGACGACATAGTGCTTCTGTCGGAGGACCCGTACAAATTGAACCACATGATAAACTCCCTTAGTTATCATAGCGAAACTGTTGGGCTGCAAATCAATTGGGACAAAACGAAAATTATGACAAACCGTGAACAAATACCTATATCTATACAGACTGTGCCTATAGAATATGTCATGGACTATATTTACCTTGGTCATCTAATTTCTACAAAATCTTGTACAGAAAAAGAAATCGACCGCAGAGTGAAAAGCACTTGGAATAGGTACTGGAGTATGAAGGAAATTTTCAAAGGCCCCATACCTATAAAACTCAAAACGAAAGCGATGAATGTCTGCCTAACACCGATTCTTACTTACGCATGTCAAACCTGGCCTCTCAAAAAATCCTTCTTAAGTAAAATAAGAAGCTGTCAACGAGGAATAGAACGGAGTTACACGAATATCAGATTGAAGGATAAAGTCAAAAGTTCATTGATAAGGAAAAAAACAAAAGCAAGAGATGTTGTCAAACAGGTCCTGACACTGAAATGGAGATGGTCAGGCCATATCCAGAGAGTTACGGATGAAAGATGGTCACAAATTATTACAAATTGGTATCCAATTAATAAAAAAAGAAGGAAGGGAAGACCGTTTAAAAGATGGAGTGACGACATCGTACAAACAGCCGGAAACTTATGGCCCAGGCTGGCAAAAGACAGAGTCAGCTGGAACAATTTGGAGGAGGCTTTCACCGCAGAAGGCGGCCCTTACACCTAACAGTACTAATCTTATATTAAGTACAAACACTAACATTACTAACAAATAAATAAATAAGTACGCAACGCATTAGATAATAAATGTAAGGGATAAATAAAGCTAAATAAATAAATAAATAAATAAATAAGTCTCAAAACTCAAGCATTAAATCGACTAACGACGCGTTGGAAAAATCACTACAATTCATGTCTTCGCAATATGAAGAAATAAAGCAGAAACTGGTCGATATGGAAGGTGAACGAAAAGAAAACATGAATTATATATCCACCTTAGAAAACAACATCAACGAGTTGCAAAAAAAGGGCCAAGTTCACAGTTATCGAGTTCAAAAATATACCCAAATACTTATAAGTTTCGGTTGCTGAGAGGGATCTTAGATTTATGGAATCTGAGAGCTGGGTTCCCACAGATTCCACAATCTCCCCTTGCTTTACATGCATGACCGCACATTTGTCCACACCGAATTCCATCCTGATGGCGCTACTGAAGGTCTCAGTTACCTTCAGTAGCTCCATCAGTTGCAAATCGTTGGGGGCAAAGAGTTTCAAGTCATCCATGTAAAGGAGGTGAGATATAACCCGACCATCTTTCCGCAACCGATAGCCTAGCCCTGAATCCTCCAGCAGCGTGCTAAGAGGATCCAAGGCTAAGCAGAACCAAAGTGGACTCAAACTATCGCCCTGAAATATACCTCGCTCTATCCTTATCGGCTCGCTATTCCTCTGAATTTGCCGACATCCTGGATAGCGAAGGACTGTCCTCCATTGCCCCATACATGACATCAGGAAAGTGCGCAGAGTTGCATCAACTTTATACAACTCTAGCACCCTCATGAGCCATGTATGTGGCACCGAGTAATAGGCCTTCCTAAAGTCTATCCAACATGTCGACAGATCCTTTCGGGAACGACGAACCTGCTGACTAATGGCCATATCAATGAGGAGTAGCTCCTTAGTACCACGGGACCCATTCCTACATCCATTTTGGGAAGCAGACATTATAGAATTGTCATCTATATGTTTGTTAATTTTAGTTCTCAAAATGGATGTAAGAACTTTATAGACTGTCGGGAGACACGTGATCGGTCTATAATTTTTGGGTTCCGTAGTACTACCCGATTTATGAAGCAGGTGGGTTACACCTGTTGTCAGGAACTCTGGCAGCGACCCTGACTCTAAGGCTGACTGGAATAGGGTCGCCAAGCGAGCATGCGACCTTGTAAACCATTTAATCCAGAAGTTGTGCAGCCCATCCGGCCCTGGAGATTTCCAATTAGGCAACGGACGGACTGCACAAGCTACGTTTTGGGGGCTGATAGTAATTGCCCCCATTTCTAGTACTGGATCGCACACTCGCTCAATCACCCGAGTTCATTCACCCTCAGCATGGCTGACAGGCACCGACCAGATGCTGCGCCAGAACGAACACATTGCATCATCATCCGGCAGGCGCGTGTCAGCCACACCTTGGTCCGGTCGCTCCCAAGCCCTATAAACCCACCTTTCATCTCTTTGGAATGTGCGATTCTGAGTGTATCGGTCCACCCGCCGTACGGCTTGCCCATGCATACACTTTCTGCTTCAGGAAGTCGATGCGCTCTGTGGCACGGGATATGTAGTCTCGAGGACTGATATCAGTCCCCGAAAACGCCCGCCTCACAAAACGCATCACTCTAGGGCGAGTATTGCCCTCCCTGAAGCAGATCAATTTGCCGATGAGTGCTCTGGCCCCACCAATACGTTGTTCAATCCTGTATTGCCATGCCGGTATGGCTGGTTTTGGTCGTGTAGCTCTGTCATCAAAAAATTTGACATGAGCTACACGACATGCCGCTACGGCCGCACAATACAGGATCGAATGAACATCGGTGAGGTCTTCGCAGTTATCAAAATAATTTGACAACTGCGAATCCAAAACAGCCACCAGCATCTTATTTTTGTTATGCATGGGCAAACGAGGTAAGCGTGGTCTAAGTTCGGGTCTCATGAACCGATATTCTCCAATCGCACCCTCCAAAGCACTCCTCATATCCTCATTGCACTGGGTACTTACATTAGTAACCATCTCACTACTCACATCGCCATCGCGATTTGGTATCGTGGTAGACTGTGGCGAAACCACGGCCTGCGACGGCGGCATGGCAGTGACATGGCTACTCTGCATTTCAGTTCGCAAGCGATCAAGTACGGTGTCATCCAACATACGATTACGCTGGATGACTCGCACCTGATCCGATAGTCGTTGTGCCGACACGTTGACAGCTGGCTCAAGCACCTGAAACAGAGAGAGCATCCTAACACGGTACGCGGTCAGGTTGTTTCCCCCCTCTGTAGCCCCAAAGAATAAGAATAAGAATAAGAATAATTTATTTAAAAAGTAGATATTACAAAAGTGTACATTTAAGTGCAGTAGTGTTATTTCTTAAACAATCATATAGTTAGTGCTAGTAAGTAAAATTATAACTAAAATATAATATTTAACAGTTGCAAGTAACGAAAATTACGAATTCAAATGTTAGATAGCGACCTGCCTGATGTAGGTTTATTTAAACCTGTGTTTCAGGCCATCACTTACAGTACATAGTTTAATTAGGACAGTAAAAGTTTTAAAATAAAATAAATCTATTAACAATTATAACAACAATAAAAGTGGTACTAAAACATTAAACATTAAAACTAATTAAGGTATACAGTACAATTAAATACGAGGGGATAACAAAATTATACTATGACTTCTAGAAGTTTTTCTGTGTCCGTGTAGTTAAGTGCCGCTAAATAACCTGATATTACAAGACTACATTTCCTATAACTGAGACTATAGACGTTTAGTTTCTTGTTGAAACTATTATACAGAAAAGGTCCTAAAAACACATAAAATCGATGAGCAAAAGCATGTTTCGTTTGAGGTTTTGTACAAACCAGGTCCTTCCTTCTCCTATCGGAAGGTACTGGGACATAGGGGAGAGTGGAGTGCTGCTGTAGTATAACGTGAAGAATAAATAATTGCCGTACTGTGAGCACATTACATGCCTTGTAGAGCAGCTGTGTCGGAAATCTAAACGGACGAAAGGTAGCAACCTTCAGAATTGCTCTTTGAGCACGTTCTAGAGGGAGAAGAATCGAATTTCCCGCGCCACCCCAGGACGTTATGCAATAGGTTAGAATAGATTGACACAGTGCTAAATAAACCTGTTTAATTAATTTAAAATCGGCTACATTACGTAAATACTTAAAAACATATATTAGTTTGCGAACTCTAGTGCATAGTAACTCGATATGTTTACGGAAATTTAGATTGGAGTCAATTGTGACACCAAGATATTTCAAATGGTCAGCTTTTTCTAAAGTAGGGCAAGAACATGCAGCGTCAGCGTACGAGGTACAGGTATGCGCGTTAATGACTAGGTTAGTAAGCGGTGTGTTAGTATTTCTCATTGTAAATGAAATGTATTTGGTTTTATCAGCATTCAGTGTTAGAAAATTATTTTGGAGCCAATTAGACACAACGTTGAAACCATTCTGAGCAACTTCATAGGCCTCAGCTCTTGATTTAGCTGCAAACAACAGAGCAGTATCATCTGCATAAGACATAACAACACCATTTTCGAGTGGCAGGTTGCACAGGTCATTAATATAGATTAAAAATAAGGTAGGCCCTAATATACTGCCTTGTGGAATTCCAAAACGAGTATTAGAAAGATCAGAACTTGTATTTGGACCAATTTTTACACATTGCTGTCGATCGTTAAGATAATCAGATAATAGTAGAAGCTGCGGTCCTCTTATTCCAAGTCTTTCAAGCTTCTGCAAAAGACTAGTGCAAGAAATAGTGTCAAATGCCTTGGCAAGGTCAAGAAAGATACCAACTGTATGCATTCCTCTATCCAGATTTGTGGAAACGTAATTAATCAATTTGTTTACTGCTTGGCTAGTTGATTTTTTGGGCCTAAAACCAAATTGATTGTCTGAAAGAAGTTTGTTATCTTCCAGATATTTTATCAGTCTACTGTTTATGATTTTTTCTAGAATTTTAGATAGACCCGTTAGTACTGAAATGGGTCTGTAGTTATTCACACTCATTTTGTCACCAGACTTAAAAATAGGTGTCACCACAGACTTTTTTAGCAATTTTGGAAATATCCCTTTAGATAAACATAGCTGGAAGATGTGGGTAAGCGGAGGGGCCAGTAGGTGTTGAAATCTTTTAAGTACGTTATTGGGTATTTCATCCCACCCCGTTGCGCAGACATCCTTTAACCCGTTTATTATTCTAACTACTTCGTTTACGTCCGTATCTAATAAAACAAAGGAATTTAACGAAGATGTCCTAGTTGGGTTTTGAGTAAGAGGAATGGTAATATTTGTGAATTTTTCAGCCAAGTTTTTACCAACGTTAACAAAATACTTGTTAACTTTATTTGTTGCTTCGGATGGGTTTATTTCTGTTGAAAGTAAATCTAGCGGAGGTTCGGAATTTTTGGACCTCAATGTATTAGTTTTTATAAATTTCCACACAAGTTTACTATTTTTTCCCGCTTTCTCGAGTTCATTTTTATCGTACTGGTTTTTTATTTTTTTTATAAGGTTATTACAGAAATTACGATATCTTTTATATGTTACAGAGAGTATTACGTCATTGGGTGCAAGTTTGGATTTTTGGTGAAGTTTGTCTCTGTGTCTTATACAACGAACGAGACCGGGTGTGATCCACGGTTTAATGCAACTATACTTTCTAGGGATTATTTTAGTAAAAGTGTTTTTCCTTATTACATATTGTAAGGAATGTATGAAATATTCTAACGAAATATTTGCATCATCAGAATCGTAAATGGGGTTAAAATTAATGCTGCGTATGTCTTTTTCAAGGTTTGTCATATTGACTTTAGTGTAGCTACGCGCGCAGTTTTTTCTAGGTGAACTTATTTGCATTGTTAGTAAAACAGCTTGATGATCGGTAAGCGCAGAGTTAGTAACCAATGTTTTAGATGGATTTTTGGATTTTAGAATGATATGGTCTAAGCAAGACCCGCTTTGATGAGTGGGGTAATAGTGAGCTGGTAAAAGTCCATGGAATGCACAAATATTTAGGTAATTGTGTGTATGGGTATCGGGTTTCCCGGAGGCAATGTTTATGTTTATATCTCCTACAAGTATAATATTTTTGAAAGTTTTTATGGTTGCTAAGTTTGTGTCTAGTGAGTCTAAAAAACTGTTGATATTATGAGACGGCGGCCTATAAATTGCCATGACCACTGTATCGGGGATAATTTTAATTAATAAGCAATTACTGTCTTGGGATAGTGGTTCTTCTTTGATAGTTCGTAAATTATTTTTAACATAAACTACAACTCCGTCGTTTTGATTGATATTTCTGTTTGTTTTATATGAATAAAAACCGTTCAGAGATGGTAAGTTGACTGTCTGTTTTGACAACCAACATTCTGTTAGTACTATAATATCACAGTTTATATCAAGACTTTGTAAAAACACTTCAAAACCGTCCATATTTCGGTTAATGCTGCGAATATTTTGTGTCAGCAAGGTAAGCGATTTGTCGCCCGAGCGAAGAAGGTATTTACAGTCCTCAACATTGCAGATTTTGGATTCAGACACAGTAAAACTATCTAGATCACTTATTAGTTGATTGCTCATGACAATTACAAACTAAAATGAAATACAAATAAAGGATAAGCTACCTGTGTGTAAGCCTACTAAAAATAAGATACTGTGGCGCTCTTAGGCGCCTTCATAGTCTATTGAATTGATGTAGTTGGTCTCTGCATATTTACGTGCCGGGCAACTTACATCACCGGTGGGATGGTCACATTTTCTCTTGAATCTCTTGCACGTCGCACACTGGGGAGGAGAAGTTTTGCTACTGCATTCCTTCACGGAGTGTCCCGTCTCTGCACAGTGATTGCAAGTAGGACTCGTTTCACGGCAAAACTTAGCTGCGTGGCCAAACTGCTGACAATTGTAACACCTGGTGACTATTGTAAAATCCCTCACGGGGCATGAGGTCCAATTTATAAAAATTCTGCTTTGGTTAACAAGCATTTTTCTAATGCCAGCGGGTACCTCCAGAATGTAGTTGCAGGTAGGAAGGCCTTTCTTGCCCGATTTATGGCTCAGTTTGATGTTCTCAAGGAAGGATTCACGTGTTGTATTCGGCATTTTGTCGGATACGTTTTGCTCGAAAATACAGTCGAAAACCTCCTTCTCAGAAAGGGCTACGGGAACACCAATAATAGTAACCCTAGGACGTCGTTTAGAAGGTTCTTCTATTGTAAGGCCCGACGTGAATATCTTCTCTGAATTCTTCAATTTGTCTATGTCGCCTTTATTTTCCGTGCTTATCAGTACTCCCCCATTTTTTACTTTTTTCAGGCCACGTACCTGGAGCTTGAGTTGCTCGGGAGATATGAGCTTTTGAACAAGTGACTTGGTGTCGTCACTCGTTTTAGTTTTATCACTAGGATAAATGGCGATTGCACTCAAATTTGCTGGACGGACGAAATTGTCGGAGCCTTTCTTCACCATGCTGGCATAAGAATTGTTGCACATATTCAGCTTTGAGTCTATAACCTCTTTGACCTGGTCCAGAGAGTTTGCCATGTTCTTCTGAAGCTGTAGGTGCTGAACGGTGCTGTGGGACTGGAGCATTTTCTGCTTCACCGACTGATAAAGGACAGCCATCTGAGAAGTCCCACTTTGGACCTTCCGACAAAGATTCACGACGCGTTGCTTCTGGTCAGAGTTCATTTTCCCTTCACCAACAATACTGCAGACTTCGGTCAAAATGCCATCAATAGACAATAACCATTTCTGAATCTCTGGTGTGCTGACAACATCACTCGGCAAAAAATTCTCCTCAGGTACTGGTGGTGGATTTGGTGCACTCGGGGGCAATTGTTCGGTAGGCGTTGGCGGAGGACTTCGCCGTAGTAATTGGCTACGACCAAATGGGCTCGATCCTGGGTTCGATCCCGGGTTCGATCCTGGGTTCGATCCTGGGTGCGATCCTGGGTTAGACATACTAACCGCTACACTTTATTGATTGTCAATAGAATAACAAATATCATTCAGTTCATCTTGCACATAAAAGTTGCATTGGCACTTGTCACAGTTGACACACTTTATTATAACTGACGCCGCAAATGATTATTGAAATGTTCGTCGTAATTGTTTATAGATAATTATTTCATTTAAGCAAGTACAGAAAAACACGTCCGCTTAGTCTCGCGTCTCGTAAGCGAGTAATAAATAAAATAGTAAAGTATGCGCGCATGACGTTTTCATTGTTTGATGACGTCCATCGCATGCGCTGCACACTTCCGCCGGGAGCTGGGACCCTATCAGAAGCCGGTGGGCCTCGAAGTCCTAACCCGTCCGGCGGCCGGCGTCCTCCCCGTCGACGAGCAGGTGGTGGCGTCGTGGGCGGAGAGAAATACTCGTCGCTCGAGCTCGACGCAACTGCCACGGCCGGTGTCACAGCACTCGCGATGGGGCTGGGTTCCGGCGGCGGCGAGGCGGAGCTGAGCGGCGGGTCCGGAGGCGGTAAGCGTGCGCGTCGAGCTGCAGCTCTGGTCAACATTGTCGTTGTTTAATTCCAGTGTATTATGTTGAGTGATTCATCAAAAAATGACATATTATGTCATTTGGGGTCACAGATGTTTTACGTTTCTTCTTGTAATTTAGGGATTTCATGGTATTGATGATATTTGTATTTAAAACTATTGTATTTATAAAAACGGAGCTAGAATTTGGTTAATTAATATATTAACTGTAATTATAAAATGCAAATAAAAATATTTTTTAAATGACAACGACTTGTTGACTCTGTGTTGCCAGCTGTTATTATTATTA
The DNA here is from genome assembly GCA_950022955.1 of Xestia ashworthii. NCBI lineage: Eukaryota > Metazoa > Arthropoda > Insecta > Lepidoptera > Noctuidae > Xestia > Xestia ashworthii. The sequence continues at coordinate 1,259,795 of OX465572.1, forward strand.
TAAATACATCACTCAGGCCCGCGACAGTCAGTCTTGTTTTGGCTACACAGCGAAGCGAATCGAAGTGAACTTGAAGAGCGATATTTAAGCGGATAGTGAACAGTACCTAGTGTATTGTAGTGTACCTACTTGTGATTAAGTTTAAATTGTTTTGTGATAAATAAAGTTATTGTGTTGTTTAATCTGTAGTAATTCATTTATTTCATACCCAGCTCGTAACAGTATTATAAAATCATCTTTAGGTTCCTATTATCATTTTAAATAATAGTTTAGGATGGACTATAACGATTTAAAGTTGTTTATCAGAACAATCATTCTCCCTAATTTTCTTAATTATTGATTTAAGTTTTTATTCGTAATTATAAAGTACCTATAAAAAAAAATAAAAAAGAAAAACAAAAACCCGACTGCGTAAAAACTAATTCTAAAAAATACGTGAAAAAAAAATTTTTTTTTTTTCCTAGCCTATCGTGTGTCCCACTGCTGGGCAAGGCCCTCCCCTTTTTCCTTCCAAACCTCTCTATCTTGTGCGATATCTGGCCATGTTCGCCCCGCAAACAAGATCAGATCGTCACACCAGTCCACCTTCGCCGCGGTCTACCTCGACGGCGATTCCCTCCGTCAGGCGTCCAGTGAGTCGACGATCTTTGCCCATCTCTCCGGGTGCATTCTTCGTGAAAAAATTAATTTAAATAAAAACTAAAAAGAAAGAAACAAGCCCAGTACGACAGCCCAACAAGAACCGAACGACTCACAGTCGCTCGGGGCCCCTTGGGAAGATTTGATTGGTAAAATTTGAATGGGCCCCGACTGTGAGTCGTTCTGTTCTGCATTAGAATTTATGATTTATTACAGAATTCTAAACTACTTGGCTTGTTTCTTTCTTTTTAGTTTTTATTTAAGTTAATTTTTTCACGTATTTTTTAAAATTAGTTTTTACGCAATCGGGTTTTTTGCATGACGGACCTAAGTCGAAGATTATTGTTGTCATGAAGATTTATTGTTGTCAGTGCATATTTGTTATAATTGTTAAATTCTTTTATTTTTATCCAAATATACTCGTACATCGTATTGTTTTCTGTTTTTTCTCTTTCTCATACAGCAGTGCTATTAATAACTAGCTAATAATAATAATTCCCGTATATTTATCAATAACTAGCTGGTATCAAAACTGTTTGGCTATGATTGATGACACAAAATCTTCACGTTTCGCTAGTAAGTACCTAAAGCTATCAAAGTGCGGTTGCGAAGGGTTGTAACCATGAGAGCTGTTATGTATTCGGCTCGTAGGGAGGCCAAATACTTTTTGTGGACTGTATTATTATTGTTCTTCTCACCCCGGCCCCGGTTCGCGTGGACCAGTTGCTGGGGCTCGGCTGCTGACCCAGCCCATATGATCCCAATGCTGGGACTCAGATGCTTACCCAGCTTAAATGGACAAACTAGGTGGGGTGGTTCTTCTATGCGTCTAATGAATTAAACGCGATTACTTTTAACACTTTATATTTTATAGTTATAGGTTTACATAGCGGGGCACAAGACTTTACATAAGATTGTATATAAGAAATTTAACACTTGGGGTGCGTGGGACTCATTGAAACTATGATTCTACTTTAACTTCTCATGACAATCTGTCTGATATGGAGCTCTTCCTTAACTTCTTGAAGACTTCTCCTTGATTAGCTGGTAGAATGACTTGGTTACATGTTTCTATTTACTACTATTTGACTCGATTATCGCCAATTTAATCGGTCCCCCTTACATAAATAATCACGTCATTGCAAGTTGTGGGAGCACCTGAGCGTCCTTGAGGGAACTTTACCCAACTACAGCCCGTAAAAATGGACTTTCCCAATTGCTGATGCAATAATATTCTTTATTGCGTAATATTCCAGGTCGGACAGGTTCGAACCTGACCGTATCCCCTCTCACGAATGGCTGATGCAACATTTCGAGCCATGGTGCAATGCTTAAGGCTTTTATTATAGTATATAATAGTTTGGGGGTAGACAGACAGATAGGTCCCCATTATTTACACAAAAACTACTTAAACTAAAATTACATATTTATGAAGGGCTCGTCGTCCATTACAAGAGCTCTTATACAATACATACTTGTTTCACTTGTTCGTATTGATACGGTATTGATTAATGCAGGGGCCTAATTCTGCTATTTTAATAAATTCGTCACTCCAACACGATTCCATTCTCATCCCATTGTCATTATTTTGCTTAAAGTTCGTAATCTGCTAAATTCACAATGGTCGGTCAATGGTCTCGTAATAAAATTGTGTTTTACTGGCATTTTCGTATTTATTTATTTATTTATTACACTATGGAAGACTTACAGCTATATAAAAACTTAACAAAAAAGAAAAAAAAACATAGACAGCAGAAAGCCAATTACAAGTCCTCACGTATAGAAATAGACTAGAAATTATGTGAACACACGTCGGCACAATGTGTTAATTTAAAGTTAGTAAAGTCTATATCTAATAAACAACGACAGTTTTACATACAAAGGTTTAGAAAATGATTATAAAAAGTATTGTCATTATTATAAAACCCTTAGTACAAATGGTTTTCGAAATCTACTACTAAATGCGAACATTTATTCATGCCAGATTTCATGTACGAGATTAATATTCTATGACATTTCTTTCAATGGAGTGTCAGTGGTTGTTCATTGAGAAGTCATAATGGCGCCATTATGATAGTAGAATTAACAAACTTGTCAAAATTTGACATAACTTGATCATTATGAAATCAATGATCGAATACTCTGACACTATTGTAATAGCAGAATCGAGGCCCTGGTTAATGCGTGGTTGGTATTTTATAAATCAAAATAAATTGTTGTAAGTTAAGCTGGCCAACTAATTAAACCCTTAATTGACGTAGATGTCTCACAGTTAACAATAAAACAAGATTTCAGTTGTTATTTTTATATTCAAACAATAAATAAATGCATAGAAAAAAATATACGAAACAAACAAACTGTGGGAAATAAGGTTTAAAAACACCAAACATATTGTTACACAATGAACTTTTAAATAAAATAAAATAACTTTTATGATGCAAATGATTTAAAAAATTGCTTGTCTGTAAAGTCGGTTTACGGACGATAATTTAACGTGACAACGTCATAACAAAATATTGATGAAATGATTGCATACATACGCTCCGATCGAAACGTTACAATACGTTCGTTACGTTCATCGATTTATTAGACGTTGTCACGTCAAAAAAATACCTTCAATAATTATTTTGTACAAGAAACACTTATCTAAGCACTATGAAGCGTTATAACAAGGAAAAAGAGTGTTTTCGATGAGTTCTGTTACCCAATGTAAGATTTAACTTGTGTTTAGTGTGCTAGCGTCGGTTTGAACATGTAGCAGTAGAGTTGTAAGATGAGCACAGTATATCATCAGAGTCTTTTAGATAAAACAAAGTTATTACGGTTATTATGTACATTATTAAAGTAAGGCACAATTGGAACCGCTTGATTAAATGATTCAGCGTGTACAAGAATCTCTATTGACCGGTCCTTCATCATTAGTTCCTCTATTTCTTTTTTCATTGCGTCCTCTATACCAAACCGATGTTCTCTAAGGACGTACACTGCCAGTCGACGCTGGATACCCTCTGCTTCTGTCAAGATTCCTTTTAGAACGAAACCAATGAACTTATTCCTTGAAGTTCCATACACTAAGTTACAGTTCAAATAATCAACCAAAGCACCGGTATACAGTTCTATTATAGAGTCGAAGTATGTGCTCTCAAGTTCAGCCACCTCCTTCACTATACATGTGCCAAACACGAAGCCCACCGCCTCTACTCCCTCCGACTTCCTTCTCTTCGGATCAGCGAAAACTTCTGGCATCTGTTTCATAATCTGTCGAACAGCCCTGAAGTACAACATTGTTAAATGTACCTTCGTGTTTATTTTAAAGTATTTTTCATTTGGCATAAATGTCTGTAACCAAGCTAAGATCCTTTCAATCACAGTCAAACACGAGAATTTAGACTCCAAAAATGCTGAATTATACTTTAAGCTTTCTAAAATTTGATCGAGTCTTCTCTGGAAATGGAAGTCATTCTCACTTCGTAGCTTATCTAGACGTTCTATGAACCTGTTTCCAATCTTCTCGAATCTTCTTTCAGCATCTTCCACATTTCTGGACAGCAGCAAGTACCTGACGTAAATAGTAGGGTTTGGCATCGCTGCATAATCCGTGTCACCGTCGTCGTCGAGCATCTGAAGCAATATGTTTTCCATGGACTCGTCACATTCTGGAAGTAGTTTTGACAGGTCTCGTAACACCGCTTGGGCATTATACCTGGATATTTTGTAAAGAACGTTGTACAAGGTAATGCAATAGTCCGGTTTAATTGTGGCCGGGATCCATTCGGTGTTTCTGATCAGATTGCGGAGCCTTTCGCGGGATGCCAGGTCGACACTGGAAAACAGGGGCTTAATGATATCCCATACTCTAAGGTCAGAACTATCACCATGTCGCTGGAAGTACGGCAAAGCTGCACCTAATGCTACCGCAGGACGCAACTTCGCTGTAGATTTGAATGTTTCGAGAAATAATTCGCTCGGAGATCGCAAACTGAGTGCTAAGGCTACTCTGACCGTGCGTCGTTCAGCTGCTAATTCACGAGTTACCGCAGATCTTTCTATAGCCCTACAGCGCATCGCTCGCGTCGCGACAGCCTTCACGCCAGCCTTGCGCCAGCCCCATTCCGCCAAGTTGACGACAGGCCGGGCTCGGTGTGCGCAGGCCCTTAGTGCCGCCGCAAACTTCACTCTTTGTTTACCCGCTGCGTCTAATTCACGTAATTCTTCCTTAAAACTATTTCCCAACAGACAAGCTAACTTTCGAGCCAATTTAACATTCTGAAATTGAGCGATCTTCTCTTTCAAAGCGGTGCAAAGCGGTGTTGTCAAATCTTCTTTCTGGTCGAAGTATATGCCAAGCTTTGAAGTAAATTTATCAAAACTCGGTTGACGAGCAGAGAACCTACGGAAAAATCGATATTGACGATATTGAGGATGAGGTAAACAAGGAGGGACAAAACCACTGAATCCCATCGGTTGAGTAGAGGAACTACCGAAACCCATTGGTTGAACAGCGAATGGACCGAAGGCTGCCGTTGGAACAGCTGAGCTGATGACGGCCGTCGATTGAACAGCGGATGTATCGTAAACTGTTGGCGGTTCAGCGGAATTACCGTTGACCGTGGGTTGGTCACCGGAACCACTGTCGATGACTAGTTGATGAGGGGAACTACCGAAAACCACTGGTCGATCGGCAGAACGACCGTCGAACGTCGGTTGACCAGCGGGAATACCAAACCTGAAGCTAATCGGAGGTGCAACGGAGTTACCGGAACTACCGGTGCTCGTCGGTTGAACAGCAGAATTGCCAAAAACCAACGGTTGAGAACTAAAACTACCGATATCCGTCTGCTGACTAGCGGGAATGCCGAAACTGAAGCCTATCGGAGGCACGATGGGGCTGTCAGAACTACCGGTGCCCGTTGGATGAGCAGCGGGACTGCCAAAAGTAAAGGTTTGAGACCCGAGTGGAGGTGCAGCGGCGCTACCGTTGTTCGTTGGTCGAGCCACGGGACTGCCGAAAGTGAAACCTGTCGGTGGAGCAGCGGAACCATCTGTATCCGTCAACTCAGCAGCGGGACTGCCAAAAGTGAAGCCTGTCGGTGGAGCAGCGGGACCATCTGTATCCGTCAACTCAGCAGCGGGAATTTCGAAAGTGAAACCTGTCGGTGGATCAACGGAAACATCTGTAACCGTTAACTCAGCAGCGGGACTGCCGAAAGTGAAGCCTGTCGGTGGAGCAGTGGAACCACCTGCCTCCGTCAGCTCAGCAGCTGGAATGGCCAAATTGAAGCCTGCTGGAGGTGAAGCGTTACTACTGACGCTTGTTGGCTGAGCAGCGAGACTGCGAAAACTTAAACCCGTTGAAGGTACAGCGCTGCTACCGAAACCTAATGGTTGAGCAATGGAATTACCGAAATTCGTCGATAGAGCAGTGACACGTCGGTGAGGGAAGATCGTCGTCGGTTGAGGAGCAAAACTTTGGCGGCCGGTCTCCCAATAATAACCACCCAGTATATCCGCTACTATCTTAGATTCGAGAACAGATGGATCATGCCGCAATGCATTCAAAAGCGCTGCTTCATCTCGTCGGAACTCCATGTTAAACTTTAGCAGCTCGCGTCGTGCAATCTTTTCATTATAAAGCCACTCCAATAAAGGGCGCGCGACGGTAACGTCGCGCAACGCTAAGGCCACCACGGCTTTCACTACTGGCGAGGAAGGCTCAACTCGAACACGGTATATTTTCAGAACATCTAGCAACAGACGGAGTCGTTCCGCGGCGACTGATGGTTCAACGTCTACAGTGGTTTCTGTCAGCATGTTTTGAAGCCCGTTAACAACGCGTACTCGCTCGTCCACTTTCAACGAATACTCGACTAGTGTGGAAAAGTCTTTCATAAATGCGTCACGGATAGCTTTCTCGCATTCACCAGCTAATAATTTTCGAATGACGACGGCGTGTAGACCCTCGCGGCATGCGGCTTCGGGCTCCGTACCGTCGAGCCCGAGTCCGTGTCCGTAATCCAGCAAATGTTGCCAGACATCTACAGGTAGGCGCCATACCTTGGCGCGCTTGACGAGGCTGCGCAGTATAGAGGCACGTGTATGCGGTGGCTCGTTGCTGTGCCGCGCTGCGAGACGCAACAGAGCTGATACCGCATCAGTGCGTCCACCAGTCTTGCTCACCAAAACAAGGAAGATATCTCGCCGCCTGTCCGTGGAACTTGTAGCACCCAAACGCTGTCCCAATTCGTGAAGCGCGCGTTCAAAACCGATAAAACGAAACTCATCGAACAATCTGTCTAAATCTGTTTTCACTGGTATCCTGTTCATATAATTTAACATTTGAGGTTGAACGGCGCATGGGCGTGCACAGGCGGCAAACAACATGCCACCGCCCGCGCAAGGAGCTTGGGGTGGGTAGACGGGTGAGATAAAGGACCTGAAATCTTGATCGTCAAAGATATGAAAACCTATGTCGGGGATTGTCGGGGGTGCGGGTATCTCATACGGCCATTTATCTTGACATTCACCGATGTCCTTATCAACGAACACTCGTTTCTTGAACGCTGCTCTTTTGCCGGGGCTGAGTCGCTTAATCAGTGGCTCCACAACTTTATACTCGAACCAATGCTGCAAGTATCTTGCTCGTGCTAGCTGTAACACTACTTCCTGACACTCGTCGACACTGAGCCGAACAGAAAGAGTCGGGATGTGGAGAAGATAAGCGGCATACAGCTCCACCTTTTTTATGAATCTAGTTTTATGGCAACGAACGATGTAGTCAGTTGCCAAAGGACTGAATCTGCCAAAAGAATTTATATTGAAATACTTTTCCGTGATGTCAAGAAACACATCTGCGTCTGACTTCAGCACACACTTCACACTGTTGTAGAAGTGCCGGTCTTGTCCCAGATAGCGGGTTTTTACGTCTTCATCCGTAGACAGCGAATCGAAAAAAAAATTAGCTACTTTAGGACACTTTTCGCACAATACTTTTAATGAATGAGGGGACAATTTTGTCAATATCTTGGGTGCCTCTGCCAGTATGAACACATGGTTGCAGTGACTAAGAAACTTTATGGCGAACTCAAATGTATTCTCTTTGTAGTACTGGTAGAACTCCTGACACATTGTCTGGTCTCGTAGATTGATGTAAAGCCAGTGCTTCATTTTGGTGACTGCTGGCGAAATCATTTCCGGGAAGAGAACATCTTCTAAATATTTAGGGTTAATAATGTCACGGTGCTCTATCAGCCATGTTGATTTCAGGGCTCTGGTCACGTATAACATGTCGTCGTCTTTTAAATTGCGTATTATATAGTTTACGTGTTTGAGTTCAGTGGCGAGGTCTATTTTAAAGAGGCGATCGACTGCAGACTCTTCAGGCAGGGTCTCAACATCCTGTAACGAAGGCCCACTCTCTTTGGCTTGACGCACTAAGGAGTTGAGGTGCCGATGCCGTTGGCCGAGGTTGTCTCCCACCAGCGTGATTGGTACAAACGTCATCTGTAATGTAATAAATACGAATTAATCGACTGCTTTAAGGGTACACTTCCGACCGCACGTCGCCGGTGATAATACTACTTTGATCTTGAACTAGCACAGTACGGAGTTTGTTCTTCTTCTTCTTTCAAAAATGGAATGATTATGTAGTAAAAATCCATTGGAAATGGTATAAAAAGTAAAATATTAGTAATTAACCCCCGACGACGCAAAAACGACGGGGTGTTAAAAGTTTGACGTGTCTGTGGGAGCTACGATGCCACAGACAGCCACGAACGGATGAACCGATTTAGATTTTGAGTTTTTTGTTTGAATGGTGAATTAGTCGGGACTCGGGAGTGTTCTTATATAGCTATGTTTGTAAATCAACCCAAGATGGCCGCTGCTACAAAATGGCGGATTACATTATTTTTCTCAACTTCTTCGACAATAAGGGTATCAAATGAAAGTGCTTGACTATTAGAATAATGTACGAGTACCTACACTATATTGAAAGGTAATGAGGAACTACGATATGAGATGAGGAAAGTGAAGTGATGACTGGTACCTAGGACCTAACGAATTTTATTTAACTTTTAGTACATTATTGTGCCGTGGGTTTTTAAATTTTTAATTTAAAAACTGTTTAACATAATAATTAAAGGGTTTTATTTAATTTAAAGTAATTTTTCTTCTTTTTAGAGCATTTATTTACAAGCTTGTTTTTTAAATGGTTTTTTTAGTACGTACTTATTTATTTTCCAGCTTTTCGTATTTTTTTCCCAGCAAAACCCTTTTAATAGCCATAGCATGAACATAACATAACATCACGCCTGTTATCGCCGAAGGATTAGGCAGAGGAGTATCTAATAGTACACCCACATTTCGCCAGTTATGTTTATGTCCTTTCGCCAGTTGTGTATGTGATAGGGGGCGAGCCTATTCCCATCAACCGAGCACAAATCCAGACTCCGTGGCTGCTACTGTGAAATTCATTATGGAAAACCTAATAACAATTTTCCCCGACCTGGGAATCGAACCCAGGTCATGCTCAGCAGACGCGATTGCGACTACTAGACCAAAGAGGCAATCGTGCAGTCACCCATATCATGGGGACAACTAGTTCGCCATCTTTGGGAATCCGCTATATATTGGATTTAGAATGACGTCACTTGGTCGTCTTGCAAGATTTGGCATAAACAAATAATAAGTACGTTATACATGTATCAGCGTCACATTGTAAAAACCGCGTGATTGCAATATAACTAGCGAGATTGTCAAACGAAACTGCTTACAATATGACGAATATGGCATTATTTTTCGGTAGATTATAATTTATCGAAATGAAACCGTAATATTGTGAAATGCGTGCGACGGAAGTATCTCTGCCCCCATCTTTCGAGAGTTTACAATCTCGCTAGATAGATTACAATCTCACGGGTTTTACAATTTTACGGTGACACATGTAGGTACTAAAAGACTTCAGCTTCCACTGGTACTGTTGCTACTGGCGTACCTAAATACTTATGTTGTGTCGGTTAACGTAAATATATTTAGGTAATTACTAATTTTTATTGTTGTTGGACTAGGTAATTGATTATGACGTATGAGAACCTCCTTTTAGAAGCCGGATGATAAATTAATCGGTAAAGATTAAAAGAGGTAAGTATTTAGCTTATTACCTTATTTAAATGGAATGGACTTTCTTTTTCATAGTTATCTAATCTGTTAATGTTCGCTTGTAAGTTGTAACAGAGGTAGAATATTAATAAAAATGACGAATGCACAAAAACAGGAGCAAAGATACCTATTGTTGGTGATTTACCTTGAAGTTTGATTACACGGTGATCTCAATACATTTATGATCTAGTCCTCACTTGATACGTTTATTTGGTAAAATACAGAGAGCTGGACACTTTGGGCGGCAAAATAAACAATAATATTAATATACGAATGAAAACCAAACAGGATTTACTTTTTAGTCACAGATTGGGTATAGAAATGAATCACCGGACCACAGATAATAAACCGGTGATATGACCTTGATTTTTATTAAATGAAGTCATGTTTGGGTGCGTTCGTTTGTAGAGCTTGGCCAACGAAAGCTGTCCACGGATTATTTTCAGAATTTTTAATATGGCAATAATTTAAGACTGTCAAAGTTGACACGTTTCGTACTTGAGTCATCTTGATCTTGTATGTATCATATTTACATTGGTTTTGTTCAAAATAATTTGCCGAAAACAATCAAAAGTTCGACGCGGAAGCTTCTATTTACTATGATTGACAAATAAAGACATAACTTATATCTCAACAAATAAAAAAATATCATTTCGAGTTACGTAAATATGACACAAAAACTTTAATCTACGTTTTTTCCTTCTTATTGGACTTTGAGAGCGCGTATCCCGAAAGTTGGCAACGTCGCTTATAGCTGTAAAATATTTACATGTTTTAATTAATTTGGCAATTTTGATGTTCGAAAATAAGAAATATGGCTCTGTAGTGCACTAAAAAATTGAATATGAATTGCAATTAAAACCTTAAATTTGATGTTGTAAACGTTTCAGGTGTAAAAAAGGCATTTGGCAAGTTAACAGCTCTTGATTTTTTAAAATTCCCACCGAATGGACAGTTTTCGTTGGCCAAGCTCTAGGTTACGTGCCAAAAGAGAGAGAGAGAGTCTACAGATGTCAAAAGAAAAACCACAGAGTATATAATCACTACGTTTAAGAAAAACACCGAAGCTAAGTAGTAGTTCTGAGGTATTGTAGGTACAATTTCTTTTTTTATTTATGTTCATTAATTGCCAGGAACTTTAATTTAGGCGCGACTATTTCGAAGAGAAAGCTTGACGCAACGTTTTGATCGTATTTAAAAAAAAAATAGATTGTTAAAGAATTATTTGCCACTTTATATTTGCCTAAACTATGTATATGTACTTATAGTAATAGAATCTACATATCACGGTGGTTTCGCCGGGATATAAGTTCTAAGTTTACGTCGAAACTAGAGATAGAGACTTTATATAATAGGACTAGATTTTTATAGACATTCTAGCATTCTAGGAAAGGTGGTCCCGCCAGGAATCATGACTTAAGTACCTACTAGGTTTTGCCCACGGTTTCGCTCGCGTTAATTTTGAATTTGACAATCAATTCGAGTTGTACTCTGCTTTTAATCATTTTTTTTTCAACATGATGGTGTATTTATTTTTGACAAATGCTACACAATTATATATTAAACTAAACTAAACTAACTTAAACTTAAAAAATGACGTCAAAAAACTCCTCAACGCTGTCAACTGGTAAAGTCCCCTAGAGGCCTACCCATCTTCCATGGAAACAAAGACATGCCGTCTGGTCTCTTGCCATCGTCGCGTGCCAAACCATTGGGTTCTAATAGAGCTGGAACGCCGACGGTGACAAGAGATTAACGGATGATGTCATTCAAGTTCGCGTGCCGTGCAAAACGGCCCGCACTTCGGCTACATGACAGGCCGTGGTGTCCGAGGCTGTTGACAACTTCACCACAGTGACAGCGATGAGGAGAACAACAAGGGGCGCCTAGGCGTAGAGCAACAGCGAGGAGGAAAGTGGTGTCGTCGAGCAACGTGCCTGTGTTCGACGACGGTAGAGCGTGAAGCCAAAGACCCGACTCCCACTCACCCACAGCCAGCAGGCGCGCACGCTCAGCAGAAGTAGCAGACGTGTTCAGTAGATTGATCTGAACTACTCTGCAGAGCGGCTCGTCCCACCGTCTCTGGAAAAATGGATGGTCAAGTTCCTCAGAATTCGGGCAAGCGAGTTTCCAGGCGTTGTTAGCCTCGGAGAAGCACGGCACATCAAAATCAATCAGTGTGGAAGCCAGGATTTTCCTGATTAATTTATCAGTGCCGAAGACCGAGGATATATAAGCCGGTAAACTAATACTAGAAATTTTGCGGAAGCCGAGCCCTCCCATACGAATGGGAAGAGTAGCTTGTGTCCAAGCTCGGTCGTCCAAGGCCACATTTAAAATGGATGATAAAGTGTTTCTGATAATTTTATCCATTTTGTCCAAAAGATGAGTGTGCTTCCATAAAGGTGAAGCATGTAGGAAATAAATTAATTTACGCAAAACAGCAATAACGGATTATGGTGATGGCCGAATGCATGTTAATTTGGAGCAACCTTTCCGAAAAACCACTGAAATTTTGAATTTTTTCCTCGATGAAATCGGGAAAGGAATTTTCGAAGATTGGTAATCCATTATGTATTACTATTAAAATTAAAAAAAAATAAATATGGCCAGCAAAATGACTCTTAAAACTATTAAAATTAATATTCCCAAAATCGATCTAAGATCCAACGGTCTTAAATGAGTCTTGTCTTTTGTATTGTAAATATGTTGATCCAAAATCACTCTAATATCAACTTATGGATCCAGTGCTATTGATGCACGTACTCACAGTACTCATGCAATGCTGATATTAGTCTGGCATCTTACAATAGCATTTAGCAAGTCTAATATAAAATCAAACGAGCTTAGAAAATACGCATATAAGAGCAAGTTTTCTCAAGTGCAACTAATATCGCTGGACATTACACACAGCGCCGTCTAGTGCCACACTAAGCAAGGCTTGTGTCGTGGTCACCAGACAGTTGATATACTTATACTACATATTATATACTTTTTGTTTGTAAATACATACTTATTATACATATAAACATCCATGACTCGGAAACAAATGTCCATGCTCATCACACAAACATTTGCTCCTACCGGGATTCGAACCCGGGACCCTAAGAACGTAAGGCAGCCACACTACCGCTGCGCCATTCGGGTCGTCAACTAGTCTTAGTAAATGATCTTATATACATATATGAGACTTGGTTATGAGACTGAGCGTTCTTGAGCCCATACCGGCTTGTCTTAAAGTAATATAGGATCGATGGCATGTTCTAAAACAATTATAAGAGCGCTTAAAGCCTACCACTCTTATATAGTGCGAGTTCTGAGACTATTTTGCTGGTTGGGTTCTTTTTCAATAATTTTGATTGATTTTGCTTATTAGCCTTATTAGGCTAGATTGTAATATAAATAAAAACATATAAAAACAAAAAAATAATTTTGATGTTAGGGGCTATTGTATTAAAGGAGAAAACTGAAATACCTACTATGAAGCTTGGTACTTTATTCAAATTGGACTCAACCACAGATAATTCTGTATTAATCGGAAGAGCACATTGCTCACAGAACGGATGGCCGATGGGGCCGAAAAGTTCTGGAGTGGTGACCGCGAACCGGAAGACGATGCGTTGGAAGACGGTGGACCGATGACCTGGTGAAGGTTGCGGGAATCCATTGGATGCGAGTCGCACGGGACCGGTCAATGTGGCGACACTTGGGGGAGGCCTATGTCCAGCAGTGGACGTCTTTCGGCTGAAATGATGATGATGATGATCTATATCACAGAGATAAGAATATCATAAGCAAATATTTGTACTAATCTACATCTACACTATATTATAATAATATTATAAAGAGGAAAACTTTGTTTGTTTGTTTGTTTGGTTGTAATGAATAGGCTTAAAAACTACTGGACCGTTTTTTAAAATTCTTTCACCATTCGAAAGCTACATTATCCACGAGTAACATAGGATATATTTTATCCCCGTACTCCCACGGGAACGGGAACTATGCGGGTGAAACCGCGGGACGTCCGCTAGTAAATTATAATTGGGCCAAAACTCAGCACAGCGCCATCTATTGACATTATTAAAACTTCTCTACATGGACACTAACTATTAAATCTTTAAATATTATTTTCTCGAAAATGCAGGCAATTTACAGCTTGAAACTTGAGATTAGGCAGTCTTTTGTGCCGTATTATCCGTGAGAATTTTCTTTACAGTGGTTAAATTATCTCAGAATAAAGTACCAAAATAGACCATGTCCTTTAGGAATTGTCAGTAGTCTGTTGGTAGAGTCCGTTAAATATAGTTCGCATTTTGCTAGGTTTAAGTCAAAGCCAATGGAGTGAAATTTATTTTTTAAGAAGATTAAATCATTTAAAACTGTATCCACATCGCCACCCAAGGTTCCATCATCCAGATACCAAACGTTAAATTTTGTATTTAGCTGTTGAATAATAGGGTGAATAGCTAAACTAAACATCACTGGCCCGAGGGGGTCACCTTGTTGACAGCCAACAGCAGATTCCAGAAGGTTGTCCCGATAAAGTAATTTAGATGGGTGTCTGTAACACTGCCAAAGAAAACTATAAATTTGAGGTAATTCTTTTTTAATTTCCGTCAACAAGGTGTCTCTATTAACAGAATTGAAGGCATTCTATCAACCTTCAGGATGACATCAATTCAATCATTATTCGAAAGACACGTGGCGTCATCTATCATCATAAGAAGGTCATTGTTGTTTTCCTCGGGTATAGTCATATTTTTCGGGATAAGGTACCCAATGTCCGTGTCTGTAGGTACATCTGACAAGGACAACGAATATGCAAAGTTTTCAGCATGATCGGTTCAGTGGTATAGGCATGAAAAGGGAACACAAACTTACTTTCATGCATTTATGTATAATATTATTAGTGAGAAGTTAGGATAACTGTTTGGGGTCTGGAGTGTCTATGTAGGTATTTGTGTCTGTGTCAATAAGTAGGAACTTTGACCCCTGTAACCTATCTCCGTAACCTTCTAGATTCCCAGGTATGATCTAGAACAAGAAAATGATCGCTATGACGGGGAGAACTAGTGCCTTTCGGCTTCGTTAAAGGGTGTTTACACCCTTTATTGTCTATTGCTAGGGAACCTGATTTTTAAGCATTATTTGAGCAGTTACACAAGTAATAAAAGAAAAAACAGGAAGTAGGCAACACGATTGTTTATTGAATAAAAACCTGTAAAAACAACCCATACGACGACCAACTGACCCAATAAATACCTACACACAGAAAATAGGCGATCTTTACTTCTTTTCTTTGAGAAATTACATTAATGGGGTGAAGATCGTTTTATTTTTCATTTAAGAAAAAACAATGATATTAATGCTAACAAACAGATTAAAAAACCAAGCATTTTATAATTTAAGAATCTAGTACCTAATTCAATATTTCAGCATGAACAAATAACTCAATGCATTTGTCTTGTACCATTAGTTCTTCGATCTCTTTTCTCGTTACATCTGTCACATCGTATCGATGATCTCTAAGGACATACACTGCCACACGACGCTGGGTACCGACTGCTTCAGACAGGATGCTTTTCATAAAGGCCCCAAGGAACTTCGCTCTCGAAATTCCAAACATGAAGTATTCACCTAAGTAATCAACCAAAGCAGCGGCATACAGTTCGATTATGGAGTCGAAGTATGTGCTCACAAGTTCAGCCACCTCCTTCACTATATATCTGCCATACACGAAGCCCACAGCCTCTACTCCCTCCGATTTCCTCCTCTTCGGATCAGCGAAAACTTCTGGCATCTGTTTCATACTCTGCCGAACAGCTTTGAAGTACAACATTGTTAAATGTAGCTGCACATACTTCTCAAAATACTCCTCTTGGGGCATAAAAGTCTGCGTCCAAGTTAAGATTCTCTCGATCACAGACAAACATGACATGTGTTTAGTGTCTAGAAACGCGGCATTATATTTAAGACTCGTTATAACTTGATCAAGTCTTTTTTTAAAATTCAAGTCCCAACGCAAGCTTTCTAACTGATCCATGAATCGATTACCAACTTTAACGTACCTCCTCTCTAAATCCTCCTGATCTCCAGACAACATCAAATATCTGACAAATATAGCTGGGTACGGTAGCAAGGGTTCCTTTTCATCATTAATCTCGAAAAGGCTAAGCAATATAGTTTCGATCATATCTTCTTTTACTACAGGAATAAGCTGGCACAATTCGCGAAGCAGGAAGTCCGATCCCGATTTATCGATTTTCCCATAAGCAAAGTACAACGTTCCACAGTAGTCGGGTTTGATGACATACGGAATCCATTCTGCTTTTCGGAGTAACTGACAAAGTCTGTTACGATTCGTTAAGTCGACACTGGAAAGCAGGGGTTTTATAATATCCCATACTCCAACATCAGCAGTAGCACCGTGGTGACGGAAATACGACATCGCAACACGTATTGCTACCACAGGATGCAGTTTGGCTGCTGATTCGAAAGTGTCCAGAAGTAACCCGCCCACAGAGCGCATACTTAGTGCTAAGGCTACTCTTACCGTGCGACGTTCAGCTGCCAACTCACGAGTTAAAGCCGCTCTTTCTATTTCCCGACAGCGCATCGCTCGTGTCGCGACTGCCTTCACGCCAGCCTTGCGCCAGCCCCATTTCGCCAAATTGAAGACAGGCCGTGCTCGGTGTGCGCAGGCCCTCAGTGCCGCCGCAGGCCTCACACTTTCTTTACCAGCTGCGTCTAATTCACGTAATTCTTTCTCAAAGTCTTTGTACAAAAGACTTGCAAACGGTCTTGCCACTGCCAATATTTCTCTCTTGAGATTTTCCTTCTCTGGTCGAGCGATTTTCTTCTTTAATGCACTCCTGAGCTGTATAGTCAAGTCTTCCTGGTGGTTGAAATATATAACCAGCTTTGAAATGAATCCGTCAAACTGTGATCGATCTGTGGTTATTATATCTGCAACCTTCTCGAGTTCCAGCGCAGGTGGATCGTGACGCAGAGCATTCATGAGCGCTGCCTGATCGCGCCGAAACTCTAAGTTGACTCGAAGTAACTCACGACGGCCAATTCTCGCGTCGTATAACCGTTCGAGTAAGGAGCGAGCGACTTCTGCATCTCGTAAAGCTAAGCTCCTAACTGCTTCTACTGTCGGTGACCTTGCGTCGACGTGGACGTGGTATGTTTCAATGACGTCGAGCAGTTGATTAAGCCGTTCCGCGGCGACTACTGGTTCAACGTCTATGGCGGCCGCTGCCAACATGTTTTGTAGACCATTAGCAACACGCACACGCTCGTCCACCTTTAAGGAATACTCCGCCAACGTTGAAAATTTATTGAGAAAAGCGTCGCGGACTCCTTGTTCACATTCCCCGGCTAACAATTGACGAATAACGATGCAATGCAGTCCTTCAAGGAACGCGGCTTCGGATGGTGCGCCGTCGAGCCCAAGTCCGTGCCCGAACTCCAGAAAATGTTGCCAAACATCTGCAGGCAGGCGCCAGACGCTAGCGCGCTTGACGAGGCTGCGCAATATGGAGGAGCGTGTGTGTGGTGGCTCGTTACTGTGCCGGGCTGCGAGACGTAATAGAGCCGACACCGCATCACTGCGTCCACCGCTCTTGCTCACTAGAACAAGGAACATATCGCGCCGTCTGTCCGCAGAACCTGCAGCTCCTAACCGTTGCCCTAAGTCGTGCAGAGCTCGGTCGAATCCGATAAAGCGAAACTCATCGAACAACTTGTCTAAGTCTGATTTAATTTCACTGCATGACACTATGCTTACTATCTCACTACAGTACCCCTTCTTTTTTTTTACAAGGCGCTTCAGACACTTACGTGGGGGCCAGCAGACTGGCGAAAATGATTCATCGTCAAAGATATGCGGGTCTGAGTCAGAGTGTGGGGGTGACTCCGGCGTCGGGTACGGCCATTCTTTCACGCGCTCTCCGATATCCTTCTCAACGAACACTAGTTTCTTGAACGCCGCTCTCTTATCAGGTCTCAGACGCTTTATCAGCGGCTCCACGACTTTGTATTCGAACCAATGCTGCAAGTAGCTAGCTCGTGCCAGCTTTAACACTACTTCCTGACACTCGTCGACACTGAGTCGAGCAGCAACAGTCGGGATGTGCAGTAAATACGCAACGTACAGCTCCAACTTGTTTGTGAATCTATTTTTGTGGTAGCGTACGATGTAGTCAGTGGCCAAAGGACTCAATCTGCTAAAGTTGTTCATATTGAAATACTTTTCTGTGATATCAAGGAACACATCTGCATCTGACTTCAGCACACATTTCACACTATTGTAGTAGGAACTTTCTTGTGAAAGATAGCGATTTTTCACTTCTTCATCGCTTGCTATTGAATCAAAGTATAATTTAGCGACCCTCGGACATATCTCGCACATTAATTTCAACGAATGAGTTGATAATTTCGTGAATATCTTGGGTGCCTCTGCCAGTATGAACTCATGACTGCAGTGACTAATAAACTTTATGGCGAACTCAAATGTGTTCTCTTTGTAGTACTGGTAAAACTCCTGACACATTGTCTGATCTCGTAGATTGATATAAAGCCAGTGCTTCATTTTGGTGACTGCTGGCGTTATCATTTCTGGGAAGAGAACATCTTCTAAATATTTAGGGTTAATAATGTCACGGTGCTCTATCAGCCATGTTGATTTCAGAGCTCTGCTCACGTATAACATGTCGTCATCTTTTAAATTATGTATTATGTAGTCGACGTGTTTGAGTTCTATGGCGAGGTCTATTTTAAAGAGACGATCGACTGGAGATTCTTCAAGCAGGGCTTCGACATCCTGGATCGAAGCTCCGTTTTCTTTAGCCTCTTGCACTAAGGAGTTTAGGTACCGGTGCCGTTGCCCCAGGTTATCCCCTGATAGCGAGATGGGTGTGAAAGACGCCATCTGGAAATACGAAAGAAAAATCGTTTACAAATATTCTCCACCGATGGAATATTGTGCCAAACAGTGCTCCGAGTGTACATTGTAATTATTTGTTACGAGAAAGATTTCTAGACTTATTTGTCAGCCTAGCTATTTAAAGCACTGCGTAGGAGGCTGGAATGTATTTTTGCATTTGATCATAACAGATTTCTCTACAACAATCTGAACGTTTTTGAAAGCTTGCACTATAGATCAATAAAAGTACTCTGTGCTATAGATACATAATTACATACGTATGAGCTATGAGTAGGTACTTATGCAGTTGAAATTGGATTCTGACTACCTGATATTTTCATACTGTATTGTTACTGTGTACGACGTCAGCTGATCAAGCTTCTACAATCTGTCATTTTTTTAAATTTATTTTCAGCTTTATTGCTGAAGCATGATTCAAGGTTGATTGGGAAAATTTGTCAGTTTCGGGTAGCTTGATGTTATGGCGTCTGTACGTACAACTTAACACAAATATGTATATGAGTAGGTACTTATTGTGTAATACTTTACATAGTCGTTCACAATGATTTATTAAAAATGGAGTTCAATCTAATTGGGTAAGTAAGTAACGTAAAGTTACAATATAAGATTTATAAACTTACAGTTTAGATTCCTTGATCAATCTCGCATTTGGACTCGGTAATTAACTGCAACTACAAGACTGGATACTTCGTGCAGCACTGCCGGCATAACAGAGCAAAAATAAAACATACGATTTAACCTTGGTATTATTTTGGATTACGCCTGTCCCCAATATAAAGTTTACAGCAGTGCTAGAATCATGAGTGTAGGTACCTAATTACGAAAATTAACGTGTTTTTCTTTTAGTTGTACCTACGAAAAATAAAATGCAATTTATTTAAGTATTTTATTGTTTAACTTCTATTTTTCTTGCTGGTCATACTCGTATTTTATGCGTAGGTACGTCATCATTCATTTTATTGCTATCTCCAGCTCAGTATCACAAAAAAAGCTGGAAAAAAAGGGAATTATTAAAAGCCGATTTACAAAAAAAATCACATGCCAACCAAATAATGCTCCAGGGTAGCCCGCGAACTTCAATATTCCTTACGTATTTTGCAATTTGCAGGTCAGTGCTAGGTTGTATGATGATTTAAATATTGTTCGTGGCTGTAAGATGTATGTAGTTAGAAAAGTACAACCCCCAAGTTAGGTAACGAAAAATAACTAACACCTTCATTTATCAAACATAATCTGTCACCGTAAAATTGACAAAAACGTTATATTGTAATATCTCTAGCGATATTGTAAAGTCTCGAATTATTGTCAAATGAACATACTGCTTACAATAAAACGCATTATTTTTCGTGAAATGCATGCGATGGTAGTCAACTCACGCGGTGTGGAGGGAAGGAGGGGTCCCCCTTGCCCAGTGGTACCACTTAAAAAGATAACGTACCATTCCTGAGAAATACCGATTAATATAACCTAACCTTAAAACACTTTATATTCCCCTAAAAAGCGTAGTCAACGGAGCCCCGCTTCGCGGGGCCCCTATTTCCGAGTGCAGGGTTTAAAGGAACCTAACTAAGTAACCTAACAGGGGGTGCCCCAAGTCCCGATTATGGGGCAGAGATACTTCCGTATGTTCAGTTAACAATATTTCGAGAGTTTACAATATCGCTAGAGAGAAACACGTTATATTGTAATTTAACGTGTTTGACAATTTTACGGTGACATATCCAATACAAAAGTATTTCTATGTCACATTTCTATGTCTCTTATCATCTGTACCTAATGGCAAAGGAAACATGTGATAATAATAAACCATCATCTGCCTAGCCTTTTCCCAACTATGTTGGGGTCGGCTTCCAGTCTAACCGGATTCAGCTGAATACCAGTATTTTACATGGAGCGACTGCCTATCTGACCTCCACAACCCAGTTAATACTAGGAAATACGATACCACTTGGTAAGACTGGTGTCAGACTTTTGGGGCCACTGACTACCTGTAACAACTGTCAAAGATGGACAAATGACAGCCGGGACCAACGGCATTAACGTGCTTTCCGAGGCACGGAGGAAACTCGGTATGTAAGGGTGGTCACCCATCCACAGACCAACCTAGGCAAGCACGGTTTAACCTAAAGATCGACCCGAGCGGCTGATATTATTTAGCCACGAGCTCCTCCGAGCCAAAAGGGTTATGATTTTTATTTATTTATTTATTATTATCCTTATGTGATAATAATAAATAAATAAATAACAAAAAAAATGTTTAATAATTTTTGTAAAACAATTTTGTGTCTGGCAGTAGATTTAAACAAAAAAAAAATTGAATTAAATAAATCGAATCGGGGGCGTCGGCCACAGGTGCCTCGACCACTGGGGGCCTAAGCCACTGACCCAGTTCATAAAGGTCGATTGAGTGACTTTCAAGTCACTAGCTAAAAAAATTGAATTTCGCGGGTTACCTTGACGCTTTCACCTTAATCGAATTTCCCGCCAAAACAGAAACTCAAAATGCGTGCAAAGCTGCCCGACTTCCACTTTAAGTATTTTTTTTTTGTTTTATTATCGTTTATTTAGTTAATTGATTCTACGTTTGGGTACTAAGCTCAAAACTAGTTTTAATTCCCGAGTATGGACTCGTGTCGTGTAAATGAGGGATTTTCTTTTTAAACTCTGCCCTAGTCGCTGCATAGATGGCGTTGGTCAGACTACGTTACTACAAGGAACAGAACATCACATAATTTCACTTGGACGTAATGGTTGTATTTGGAAGCATAAGCAAACGAAAGTGTCAGTCAACGAGCGTATGTGACGTGTGTTTTTTCAAGCGTTTGGGCTTTGGCACCTAGTAACGTAGTCGGTTCAACGCCATCTATCGAGTTCATGGAACCTAATTCTTTTTTAAATTCTCAAAAAGAAAACCTCTCATTATAAAAACTTAAAAATAGCTTCTGCCAGCGGCTTCGCTCGCATGAAGCTTGATATTGTCCCATGGTTTTTATTACTGGGATAAATTTTTAATCCAGGTTAGAAACTATCTGTGTGCAAAATTTCATCCAAATCCGTTCAGTAGTTTCTGCGTGAGAGAGTAACGAACATCCATACATCCTCACAAACTTTCGCATTTCTAAATATTAGTAGGATGGATAGCGGAGGCTTTTATTACATAGTGTATTATCTATGAGCGGAGGTTAGGCCAGTCAGGCACTAAGCAGGCTCCTCACCTCAGTTTATAGTATATAGTCTATGCTCCTCACCTCACTCTACTAATATCTAATCTGTGCCTCACTCCGTAAAAAAATCACTATAAATTCCTTGGTCAATGTTATTATAATTCTGTGGTTCGTCTCTGAGGAATAATAATCTAATTTGATCTAATCTGTGATATTAATTAATTTGAATTTGAAGGTTCAAGGTTGGTGTAATTTAATTTATCACTTGTTTTTTAATTAATAGGCACAGAGTATATAATCACTACGTTTAATAATAGGTACCACAAATGAATGAGTAGTACCTACTACTGTGAGTAATACAGTAGGTAGAGTGCATTATTGAATATTGTAACTAAATTACTCGAGAAAAGGGATTCATCTCGTTTCATGATTGTTGGATATTTTTGCATTAAAAGGTACATATGTTCAAAGTGTTGTTATGCTCTTTATGTAATTTCTCACTAAACTTCAACGGATTGTTATCATAGACTCCGCTCGTTCACGCCCACTGCAAGCTAATTGTGAAACATGTTGTTTGCACTGTTAAGTGGTCATCTTATTGTAGAGAAAATAAAGTGCACTATAATTTTTGACAGACTACGTTCATGTTTTCCATTATCAATTGTATTTTTAAAACAAAAGTACCTATACAAAATGTTTTAATATAACAAATTGATGGCCATCTGCATCAGGAACAAGGTCTAGGCTGCTGATGGCAGGGATTCAAAGAGAGGAACCTCCTCACAATGTGTGCCATGTCCAGGAGTACTGCTTTTTTAATTAAATCAAGATCCTCCTAAGGTGTTGGTTGAGGCTCTTTATAGAATTCTTATTTTACCCGCCTACGGGGAAGCCAAAAGGGTTATGATTTTAGCAGTCTATGTAGGTATGTATTTATTATATGTTCCACTGGTAGCACCTAAAGTATTGATCTGATTTTAATGAATAAGGTGTCAATTGATTCATTATTTTTGGACTGTGTAGGTACTTAACTTTTCAAAGAAGTGATGTTTTTAATACTTAGCATATAATCTATTGATTCATCTCTTCTTCTTTTGTATCTGCAATCAGTCTTGCTTGTGTACTGTAAGCAGATGTGGTAGGTGACATTTGGCAGTTGGAGTGTGCTCTCCAGCTAGAGCAACTACTCATATGTGTAGCATATATTTATGCTACTCAAGAGGGTATAGACCGGATATCTTTTCTTTTGAGACATTTTTGGTACATGCGTGTTGTCAGTCCAGCGGCCAGTTCATTTCGATGCCTCTCCAGTCTTTCCAAGTATGTTTTGGTTATGGCCAAGATTTTCTCTTTTGATTCATACTTGTATATATTTTACTGAGTTTACTTGTACATTATGTAGCTTACAATGTTATAACTAGAGATGTGCCGTTGCCGGCAATATTGCCCAAAGTGGGAATATTGGTGGCAATATTGCCAGCAATATTGCCGGGAGTGGAAATATTTGGGAATATTGCTTAATTATAAGTCAAATTTACTACGGAAACTATGTACAATACTTAAAATTAGCATTTAAAGGCTGTAATCTACTTTGTATACATTAAAATATTGTTTTGGGTAAAATTGCCAATATTGCCAGCATTTTTGGCAATATTCCCGGTATTTTATTGGCAATATTGCCCATGTTGCCGCACACTATAGTGAATAGAAAAAATAACACATAAAACTTAAGCTTAGAATGGTCGATTGATGTGTATTGAATAAAAGGCACAAATTCAGATCATTTCTTTTAATGTTGTACTTGTTTTTCATGTAAAATCACATAACAAAAACAACGAGTGTATGTAAATAACAAATTGCAAATCTTCAAAATCTCTATCAAAACTACAAATAATCCAAAAAAAAAATATTATAATGCACATGTTTCTGTAATCCTTACATAATTATTAAATCATCGTAGAGTAACCACTTGGTAGTTTTTATAATCATTTAGAAATCACAGCTGTTTCATCACAAATGTTTATTCATATAATTGTGTCCTAACTTTTTGCACGACACGCGTGGGCGTATTACAAATATTTTATGATCAATATACTTACAGAAGTACTATTTAATGATGATTAAACCTGCAGTAATTATTAAATTAAATTGATATTATTTGACAGGCAACATTGGCAGTATTGCCAATGTTGCCGACAATATTGGTATTTTACCGGTAGCAGCAATATTGGGAATATTGCCGGCAGTGGCATTATTGCCATCAGGCACATCACTAGTTATAACTTATTTGTTTTCTTTTTTGTCCATGTGGTATTTATTTTATTACCTTTAAGTAATTGTCACACTGTGTAGAGTTTAAATCTTTGTTTGTAAATTAGTGTAAACAATATTGCTGGTAAACCTAATAAATAAAATATAGTAAATAAATAATTATTATGCCCCGAGTAGCATTTATGCAACATTTTAAATAACTTCAACAATATTTGAATTAGTCTTTATTGTAAGGCGGGTTATTGTTTTTAAGAGCAAACTGTACTTTTTTTCTTACTTGTCAGGCGCAAGTAGCAAAACCTAACCACAACCTTGTTTTAAAGACAATAAAGTGCACTGTAATTTTCGTTTAGATGTGAAAGTCAGGAGTTTGAGAACTGTCAACATACTGAGTACTATTTTTTTGAGTGTTTTCTTCAAGTTGAGCCTTCGCAACTTGTTAGGTACTTGTTACTTGATACAATAGTTAATAACAACAATTTGGCCAATTACAAGCTTTCAGAAATAACATTATAATTTATTTATTTATTTAATCACTCATCATCACTATCATTAAGTACAGGATTGTCCTAATTCAACAGTGTGGCTATAATTACAGTTTTATTATTTATCATAAGTAGGTACATAGTGACTTTTGTGAACTCACCCAGAGAACAAGTAAAAAGATCTATGCTGTCTGCTACGTCATTAAGTATACGCAAGGTACGCGTTATAGGGGCTTTACTCAGTAGACTGGTCCTACTACTGGGAACCGCCAATAGACGTGGCCGTCGCCTTCGCAATACATAATTTTCGGGCACACACAGGTTTATTTCTTTTAATATACTTACCTGGGTTTGAAGTCTTGCCACGCAATAATTTAAAAATATAGGTAGCAAGATCTATGTCCCTCCTTGTTTCCAATTTATTGTGTCCCACCATGCCTGTTCGGTCCAAAACCAGGGGCAAGCTGTGAAAATTGCCCTTATGAAAAGGAACTTACTTGGTGCCGGTGGGCTGAAGGGGATGGCCAGTCCTTGATCAAGCCGGCTCTGGTATTGTCTGTCTGTGTGTGTGCGTGAATAGTGTTATGATGTGATGGGGTGATTTGCCAGATCCGACTATGTTTCAACAGACGCTGCCTTAGGCGATTATTTATTTGATATGCAATTTATAATATCCCTATAACAAACAAGGTTGGATACATCAATGGATAAAATGGATATGTCACCGTAAAATTGTCACACACGTTATATTGTAATCTCTAGCGACATTGTAAACTGTCGAAATATTGTCAAACGAACATACTGCTTACAATAAAACGCATTATTTTTCGTGAAATGCATGCAAAGGAAGTCAACTAACGCGGTGTGGAGGGAAGGAGGGGTCCCCCTTGCCCAGTGGAACCACTCTCATGATAAGATAATGTACCATTCCTGAGAAATACCGATTAAGGCGCTCAGACGAGCTTAATTAGCAACTCTATTTGTGGTGGTTCAAACTTCAAACTTCTATTGAAATGCTGTTAGAATAAAGTTCTAATCAGCTTGCACTACAAAGTGGTTGTTACGTCAGCCACTGCGGGCCAAATAGCGCGAAATGAGTGGTTTCGATCGATTTACAAATGGATTGGATTAAAAAACTAAAACAGTATCACGCTAATATATTGCTTGTAGAATTATTTGCCAAAAAATCGCATGCGTATTAGTATGTTTTTTATTGTTTGAAAGATATTTTTAGAGGTAAGTTCGTGATTTCTTTTTATCGAGCCAAATTAATTGTATTATGTTTTCAAAACAGTATCATGCTAGCATATATCATGAAGAATATAATATATTTTTCCGGTCTTGTTTATAGCAGTGAATCATATACTTTTAGAAATTATAAAACTCGCGTTTAGCTCGTGTAATCGCCTTAATATAACCTAACCTTAAAACACTTTATATTCCCCTAAAAAGCGTAGTCGACGGGTCGACGAGTCTATTTCCGAGTGCAGGGTTTAAAGGAACCTAACTAACCTAACGGGGGGGTGCCCCAAGTCGATTATGGGAGCAGAGATACTTCCGTATGTTCAGTTGTCAATATTTCGAGAGTTTACAATATCGCTCGAGAAAAACACGTTATATTGTAATATAACGTGTTTGACAATTTTACGGTGACAGATTATACACCATACAACCTTAAGTACAGAAACCTGGTAAATTTTGTATACGCTCCAGCATGAGACTGTATTTAGCTTCATGCGGAGCCCATATGATTGCGTTACATTCGAGCTGACTTCTTACCAATGCATTGTATAAAGAAGTTAGCGCAGCGATGCTTGTAAAACCCTCAGCTCTTCTTGAACCCTAGGCTCCTTCCTATAGGCTTTTTTTACAAACATTTACGATATGATTACGAAATGCCAGGCCCGAGTCAAGGCGTACTCCTAAATCACGCACCGTTTCTGTTCTTCTCAATAACGTGTTGTCCACTCTATAGTCATATTTCTTTCGCATTTTCATCCTACTAAAAGTTATTACCGACACTTTGACGTATTAAACACCAACTTATTCTTCTCTCCCCATTCCACAACCCTGTCTGTCTTCCTGTAAGCGCACACAGTCGTTTTGTTCATTCACAGAGAGCAGCAATTTTAAATCGTCAGCAATCAACAGGCACTTGGCATTCTTGACGACCTCGGGAAAGTCATTTACCATCAATATAAATTGAAATGGGCCAAAATTACTGCCCTGACTTACTCCTGACCTCGTAAAATAGGGCTCAGATCTGTACCCAGCATATTCTACATACTGCTTCCTGTGTTACTCATATGATCAGCGAAGAATTTCAGCAATTTAGGAGTGCATCCGACTTGCGCAAGCTTTGTCAATAAAATGTCATTATGGAGTAAATCAAAGGCTTTTTTAAAATCAAAGTAAGAAGCATCGACCTGCACTCCCAAATCAACGCTAGGAACCACATATGCCATACAATTTAGCAGATTTGTAGTCGTGCTACGACCCGGCCTGAACCCATGCTGATAACATTATAATAGTTAAATAAAGCAAAAAGAATCAAACTAAAAACAGTGGTAAGGAAGGATTGATTGTTTTACATGTTGTGTGTTTTACAATGTGAGAACATTAAAAATCTCGATTTAAAAATCTTCATTAGGTGTGGTTAGTCATTGACACGAAGAAACCTGCCAAAATAAGACTCGGTGACACATAACAACTTATCGGGAAGTGTTCGATGGAAATGTTTGAAATAGAAAATCCTATTAAAGGGTATTATTGGAACTGGAAATCATCATTTACTGTTATTGTAAACACTAACCTAAATAAACTTATCATTAAAATACTACTTCATTGCTGCGAAGTTGGGTCAAAAAAGGTTGAATGTCCCATGCTACATTTTGGTTATTTTCTGTCAATGGCTTCAAAGTTGATGTAGACAACCATTTAATGTATGTAGTGTGTTGTGTCTATATCAATATGTATTGTGTGAGCGCTTATATTATGTTTTACCATCTGTATGTCCCACCACAGTTAGTCGCAATAAAATCCTCTTGAAGCAAACACGCATTTTAACTTACCAAATTCCTGCTTAGCAAATCTAAACCTTACCGTAGTCAACATAGTGGTCAAAATCGAGCCGGACTAATTAGTGCAAAAAACAAGTTATCGAAGATAAGCTACCGGGCGGCCGGCCGGCGCGAACAATAGCCAGCCGCATTCCAGAGGTGATTAGTAAAGTGAATATTAGCAAAAAGTTACGATGAGTACTACTGCGGAGTTAATAAACGTTTTAGAAGACACAGCTGCATTATTACAAAAATCTCAAGTGAATTTGAAGAAATGTCCTAAAACCAGGTTGACAAAAGGTTACATTGAGACAAGAATCAAATGTATAGAACAATATTGGGCAACGTTCAGGGAAACTCATCAACAATTAGTGAAGATAACACCGAAAGAACAAAAACAAACTATAAGCTACTTTGTTAACGAAGATTTCTTTGTATATGAAGACTTATATCTTGTGTTATTAGCCGATTTACAAGATCTTTTGTCAACGGTAAATGCAGCGTCCGCGCCCTCCTCGTCATCGAAAAACAACTCGTTTACAAGTACGAATAATGATCAACTCGTTAGGCTGCCGAGGATACAATTACCGAGTTTTAGTGGGAATTATGAAGATTGGCCTACGTTCAAAGACCTATTTATTTCATTAGTACATGAAAACACGGCGATTAGTGATGTTCAGAAGTTGCACTATTTAAAGAGCAGTGTCACCGGGGAAGCCGAAATATTATTGAAGCCTATTCAAATTACACAAAGTAATTATAATCAAGCATGGAGTGTTCTTAAATCAAGGTACGGAAATAAAAGATTGATTGTTAATTCAGTGCTAAAGAAATTATTTTATCAAAAGAAAATAAGTGCTAATTCTGCAAATCAAATAAAGAATTTATTAGACGTCACAACGGATTGTTTGAACAACTTACAAAATTTAAATGTAAGTACGAGCTCATGGGATCCTATAATAACTTTTCTTGTGATACAGAAAATGGACCCTGAGTGTCATAAAGAGTGGGAACAAGCTTCTTACACAAGTGAAGAAGACGTATTACCTACCTGGAATGATTTGAAGGAATTTCTGCAATCAAGATACCGTACCTTAGAACTTATAATGTCATCATCAGGCACCCGTGAAAAACCTATAAAAGAACGTTCACACCTTGTTACTGCTACAGCAACTACAGCATCATCGTCGGCCGATAGAACATGCGTGTTATGTAAAGAAAAACACACTTTATGCCATTGCAAGGATTTCACTAAACTGCTACCTGCGGAGAGATCTGAATATGTCAAGTCGAACAAACTTTGCTTTAATTGTTTGGTACCAGGCCATTCCGCATATCAATGTAAATTGCAAATGACCTGTCGCATATGTAAGCGACGTCATCATACTCTGCTACACCGAAATAAGGAATCCGCTTCTTCGGTACAAAATGAGGACTCTAAACAACCGAAGGAGTCACAACACAGTGTAGAAGAGAAGGAGGAAATAGTCAACACTACGATCGCGTCGCATCACAGTGCCAAACAAAGCACAAGTATAGCACTACTGGCCACGGCAACAGTTTTATCAAGAAACGAGCACAATCACACTGTTGTTCTCCGTGCGCTAGTGGACCAAGGTTCGCAGGCTTCGTTCATCAGCGAGAAGGCGACACAACTGCTCAAGCTAACCAGGCACACAGCAAGAGGAAATATCATTGGGGTGGGATCTACAAGAACTAACGTCGATCACGTGGTGCAACTAAGGATTGGTTCTCGATGGAATCCAAACTTCGAGATTAACATACAAGCATACGTCATGAGCAAACAGTTGACCACGAGAATCCCCTCCAAAGCTGTAACTGTCACACACTGGCCACACCTAGAAGGACTCAACCTAGCTGACCCGGACTATCACAAACCAGGTCCCATTGACTTGCTTCTAGGTGTCAAAGAGTATGCACAAATCGTGCAACAACAATTAATCAAGGGTCCTCCCGGTTCTCCATGTGCCCAAGAAACAAACCTGGGATGGATCTTGTTTGGAGAAATCAACTCGAATTTACAAGAGGAATCTTTTCTGGTCCTTCATCAGCAAATAGAAGTTGAAAATCTGTTGAAATCCCTTTGGGAAATTGACACTGAAAAGAAAAGAAAGTTAACAAGAGAAGAAAAGCTATGTGAAACCATATATGAAAACACTCATGCAAGAACCAAAGAAGGAAGATACATAGTAAAGTTACCTTTTAAAACCGATAATCCCTTATCGCCTAACGGAAACACAAAAGAAATAGCAAGACATAGATTACTACAGCTAGAAAGAAGATTTAGAAAAGCAACTACATTAAAAGAAGACTACAAAATGGCCATGCGAGAATATATGAAGTCAAATTATATGGAAGAAATACCTGAAAATGAAACTAAGAAAAATAAAGCGGTATACTTACCTCATCACGCCGTTGTCCGCGTCGAAAAGGAAACCTCGAAGACACGCGTCGTGTTTGATGCTTCAGCTAAGGGCTCGAATCACATTTCTCTCAACGATGAACTGCTTGTAGGTCCTCAACTGCAAGATGACCTTCGAGATATTGTTATGAGATCGAGATTACATCGCGTTTGCTATGCAGGTGATATACAAAAAATGTACCTGCAAGTCTTATTACAAGAACAAGACGCCGATACCTATCAACGCCTTTTGTGGAGAGAAGAAGAATCAGATCCTATCAAAGAATACCGAATGCTTCGTGTCACGTTTGGCACAGCGTCAGCACCCCATCTAGCAGTAAGAACTCTTCATCAAGTGGCTGAAGATGAAGGGCACAATCACCCAAAGGCTGTACGCATTATCAAAGCTGACTTCTATATGGACGATTTGATATCTGGTGATGACACTGCAGAGAAAGCCATACAGACGGCTCAAGAAGTTTCTGATATATTACAAAAGGGTGGCTTCATATTGTCAAAATGGTCTTCCAATTCTACTGAGTTTATGCAATCCATAGATGCCAATAAGAGAACAACTCGAGTACACTTAGATTTAAAATTAGATGGAACTGTCCAAGCCCTAGGATTGATCTGGAATCTAGGAACAGATCAGTTTCAATATAAAATAAACTTACCGGTGATGCCAGATAATGTCACAAAAAGAACAATCTTATCGGATATGCAAAAACTGTTCGATCCGCTGGGATGGATCGCTCCGAGTATAATCTTGGCAAAAATGCTTATACAAAAGCTATGGCTGGAAAAGGTTGGCTGGGATGACAAAATAAGCCAACACTTGGTGGACGAGTGGTTGACTATTCGTGAAGACTTTGAAGAAGTAAAAGAAGTATACATTGATCGATGGCTTGGCACATTGAGTATGGATGTAGAAAATATTGAAGTTCATGGCTTCAGCGACGCCTCCACGCGAGCGTACGCAGCAGTGGCTTATGTCCGAATAAAGATGCGAGATGGCTCGGTGTCAACTAAAGTGATAGCGGCAAAGACTAGAGTGGCACCGCTAAGAACTGTTTCCTTACCACGGTTAGAGCTGTGTGGAGCGCTGCTGCTGTCGAGGTTGCTTAAGCAGATAGAATACGCCATGCGAATACCTGCATCAAACATCTATGCATGGACAGATTCAACAATTGTCCTTGCATGGTTATCTGGCGATCCCCACAAATGGAAAACATTTGTAGCGAACCGGGTTGTAGAGATCGCTGAGAATGTCAACAATAATCGGTGGTTTCATGTCTCATCTGAAGATAATCCTGCAGACATTGGGTCCCGGGGCATGCTGCTAGTTGATCTGAAAAGGTCCAATTTGTGGTGGAGGGGTCCAGCGTGGCTCTCTGAAAAAGAAATAGAATTAAAACCAGAACACACATCTACAGAATTAGAAAAGAAAGAGGATAAAATACAATCAAATTTAAAAATAGAACATGAAGAAAGTATAATGTTAAAATTCAAAGAATTCGATAATCTAAGAGAATTGATAAAAGTGATAACCTATTGTAGAAGATTTTTAAATTTCAAAAGAAACACGGAACAAGGTTTTACGACAAAGGAATTAGAAAAATTCTTAATGAAATGCATAGAATTAGTCCAACAAGAAGAATTTAAAGATGACATAGAAAAACTAAAATTGAATAAATCTGTAAAAGGAGAAAGTAAAATTAAAACCTTGAATCCTTACCTTGATGGAGATGGTATTCTCAGGGTGGGCGGTCGACTTCGTAACGCGAACTTGGATGAACAGACCAAACATCCTATTATACTGGGAAACAAAAACGATTTGGTGCCTCTGATTATCGCTGATGCACATACTCACACATTGCACGGCGGCGTTCAACTTATGTTAAGTTACATCAGCTCAAAGTATTGGGTTATACGAGGCAAGGCACTTATAAAATCCTGCATACACAAGTGTCTAGTATGTGCTAGACTCAGAGCGCGATCAAGGATACAGATAATGGGTGACCTGCCTAAAGCGAGAGTAACACCTGCTCGAGCGTTCATACATACCGGAGTTGATTTTGCAGGCCCATTTCAAATCAGCATGTCCAAAGGAAGAGGTATCAGAACTCAGAAAGCATACATATGTGTGTTCATATGTATGTCAACCAAGGCTATGCACCTTGAGCTGGTTAGCGATTTAACGTCCGAAGCCTTTATCGCTGCATTCAAGCGGTTTGTTTCCAGAAGAGGAAAATGTAGCGATATTTGGAGTGACCAGGGCCGAAATTTTGTTGGTGCCAACAAAGAACTAATGGCCGCATGGAAAGAAGCAAATCTGGTTTTTGAAGGTGGCATATCAAACACGTTGGCACTGGAAGGAACACAATGGCACTACATACCAGCATACTCACCGAACTTTGGAGGCTTGTGGGAGGCGGGTGTAAAATCAGTGAAACACCATTTGAAGCGCGTGCTCACCACTAATCTCACATTTGAAGAAATGACCACGGTGCTGTGCCAAATTGAAGCTTGCCTCAATTCTAGGCCATTGTGTCCTATCGATGACAAGGACCCAGACTGCATAGAAGTATTAACACCTGGACACTTTTTAATCGGTGAAGCTCCTATCGTTGTACCGTCACCCGATTTCAAAGATACAAAGATTCATTCCTTGTCCCGGTGGCAACACACACAAAAATTGCTTGGCGACTTCTGGCGACGTTGGCAACAAGAATACCTAACACGATTGCAACAACGTCCCATTTGGTTAAAGAAAGCTGAGGAATTCAAGGTTGGCGATATTGTTTTAATAAAAACCGAAGGATTGCCGCCTGGCAAATTTTCTCTGGGTCGAGTTGTAGACAAACATCCTGGAGAAGATGGCATTACCAGAGTCTACAGCATAAAAAGTGGCAACAACGTAGTGAAGAGATGTTGTTCAAAGTTATGCCCTTTACCCATTGCTACTGAGTAAAATGTTAGTTTTAAGTTGATTATTAGAGTATAAAATGATATGTATAAGATAAATAGAGTAAAATGTTAAAGATTGATTGAATTGTCAGAGTAGTTAAAATTTTGGATTTTTTAAAAGAACTACGTCCTTTTGGTGGGCGGTATGTTGTGTCTATATCAATATGTATTGTGTGAGCGCTTATATTATGTTTTACCATCTGTATGTCCCACCACAGTTAGTCGCAATAAAATCCTCTTGAAGCAAACACGCATTTTAACTTACCAAATTCCTGCTTAGCAAATCTAAACCTTACCGTAGTCAACATAGTGATTTGTGGTGTGGTAAGGCCAGGCAATTTACAAACTCTGGTTTCTCATGATAATGAGAGAATTCTAAACTAGATTCTAATTTTTAGCAAGCATTCTAACGTTGTGTCGTGTTTACCTTATTAAGAACTTTACTTGATGACTTTTCTTCTATTTCTAAATAATCCAATTTTTAGGGTTCCGTAGCCAAATGGCAAAAAACGGAACCCTTATAGTTTCGCCATGTCTGTCTGTCTGTCTGTCTGTCCGCGGATAATCTCAGTGACCGTTAGCACCAGAAAGCTGAAATTTGGTACCAATATGTATATCAATCATGCCGACAAAGTGCAAAAATAAAAATTTAAAAAAACATTTTTATTAGGGTACCTCCCCCAGACGTAAAGTGGGGAGCGATTTTTTTTTTAATTTTGACCCTGACGTGTGATATATTGTTGGATAGGTATTTAAAAATGAATAGGGGTTTTCTAACATCATTTTTTGATAATATTAATATTTTAGGAAATAATCGCTCCGAAAGTCAAAAACAATGTGTCCCCCCCCCCTCTAACTTTTGAACCATAAGTTTAAAAAATATGAAAAAAATCACAGAAGTAGACCTTTATATGAACTTTCTAGGAAAATTATTTTCAACTTGATGAGTTGAATAGTTTTTGAGTTATATAGCACTTTTTCAAAAAAACGCAAATGATAACTTTGTTTTTCATACAAATACTATGAAAAACAAAGTTATTTTTGCTGACGAAAAATGTTGGTATTTTTAATGGTCTGGGAAGCTACGGAACCCTACAGTGAGCGTGGCCCGACACGCTCTTGGCCGGTTTTTTAAATTTTGCATAAGTACATACTTTATCTCACGCCTTTCCTCATGGGGGAAGATAGAAACTACTGAATGAAAACTTTTATGGTCATTACATAGCCAATAAGATTTTAGATTATTTAATAAATAATTGTAAAACTTGCCTCCAGATGGCGCCGTGTCCACCAGTATCGTTGGTGGGAGACAACCTGGGCCAACGGCACCGACACCTCAACTCATTAGTGCATAACGCAAAAAAGAGCAGAGCCTCGATCCAAGATGTCGAGGCCCTGCCAGAAGAGTCTCCAGTCGATCGCCTCTTTAAAATAGACCTCGCCATAGAACTCAAACACATCGACTACATAATACGTAATTTAAAAGATGACGACATGTTATACGTGAGCAGAGCCCTGAAATCAACATGGCTGATAGAGCACCGTGACATTATTAACCCTAAATATTTAGAAGATGTTCTCTTCCCAGAAATGATTTCGCCAGCAGTCACCAAAATGAAGCACTGGCTTTACATCAATCTACGAGACCAAACAATGTGTCAGGATTTCTACCAGTACTACAAAGAGAACACATTTGAGTTCGCTATAAAGTTTCTTAGTCACTGCAGCCATGTGTTCATACTGGCAGAGGCACCCAAGATTTTGAAGAAGCTATCCACTCATTCATTAAAAGTACTGTGCGAGACGTGTCCTAAAGTCGCTAAAATATACTACGACTCGCTGGCGACGGATGAAGACCTGACAAGGCTCTACGTCGAACGAGATGAGTCCTACTTCAATAGTGTGAAATCTGTGCTGAAGTTAGATGCAGATCTGTTCCTTGATATCACAGAAAAGTATTATAATATGAACAATTTTAGCAGATTCAGTCCTTTGGCCACTGAATATATCGTACGTTATCAAAAAACTAGATTCACAAACAAGTTGGAGCTGTACGTTGTGTATATCCTGCACATCCCGACTCTAGCTGCTCGGCTCAGTGTCGACGAGTGTCAGGAAGTAATATTAAAGCTAGCACGAGCAAGCTACTTGCAGCATTGGTTTGAATACAAAGTCGTGGAGCCACTGATAAAGAGACTCAGCCCTGACCAACGAGCGGCGTTCAAGAAACGTGTGTTTGTTGACAAAGACGTCGGTGACTGTGTAGATAAATGGCCGTACGACATACCCGTTCCTCCAACATTGTCTGACACTGGTCCACATGTTTTCGATGACCAGGAGTTTAGGCCTGTCTGCGGGAGTGAAGACTATGATATGTGTGGCATGCCAATGGAATGTATGGCACGTTGTGCGATGAAATCTGCGTGCTATGATGACCAACCAGAGGATTGCATGATCAGAATTAAAACAGATTTAGACCGATTGTTTGATGAGTTTCGGTTTATTGGTTTTGAACGCGCGCTGCACGAGTTGGGGCAGCGATTGGGTTCCACGGGATCGGCGGACAGGCGGCGAGATATCTTCCTTGTTTTGGTGAGCAAGAGCGGTGGCCGCACTGAAGCGGTATCAGCTGTGTTGAAACTCGCAGCCAAGCACAGTAACGAGCCACCGCACACACGTGCCTCCATACTGCGCAGCCTCGTCAAGCGCGCTAACGTCTGGCGCCTGCCTGCGGATGATTGGAAAAATTTCCTTGAATTCGGGCACGGACTCGGGTTCGACGGCGCGAAATCCGAAGCTGCGTGCTTTGAGGGGCTGCACTGCGTCGTGATTCGCCAATTGTTAGCTGGCGAATGCGAGCAAGTGGTCCGCGACTCATTTTTATTGAAGTTTTCAACGCTCTCAGAGTATTCCCTTAAAGTGGACGAGCGATTGCGCGTGGCTAACGGTCTTCAAAACATGTTGGCAGCGGCTGCCGTCGACGTAGAACCAGCAGTCGCCGCGGAGCGCCTCGGTCAATTACTAGATGTTCTAAAATTATACCGCATTCGAGTTGAGCCAACGTCACCAGCAGTGAAGGCAGTCGTGGCTTTAGCTCAGCGTGACGCTGACATCGCGCGTCCTTTACTAGAGCAGCTGTATAATGCAAGGATTGCACGCCGCGAGCTTCTGCGGCTTAGCTTGGAATTTCGGAAAGATGAAGCGGCGCTAGTGAATGCACTGCGGCATGATCCGTCTGTCCTGGAACTAAAGCGGGTTGTTGACATTTTGGCGGATCGTTCGACGAGCTTCGATAGGTTCACTTCGAAGCTAGTGGTGTACTTCAAGCAGAATCAAGACTTTATAGTAAATCTCAGAGGTGCATTAAAGGAAAAGATCGCTCTGTTACAAAATCAAAAATTGAAGAATGTTAAGTTGGCACGACCACTGGCAAGTCTCTTGAGCGA
Source organism: Xestia ashworthii (assembly GCA_950022955.1). Classification (NCBI taxonomy): domain Eukaryota; kingdom Metazoa; phylum Arthropoda; class Insecta; order Lepidoptera; family Noctuidae; genus Xestia; species Xestia ashworthii. The sequence continues at coordinate 1,296,354 of OX465572.1, forward strand.
AGACTTTGAAAATGAGTTGCGTGAGTTTGACGCAGCTGGTAAAGAAAGCGTGATGTTTGCCGCCGCATTGAGGGCCTGCGCACAACGAGCCCGGCCTGTCGTCAACTTGGCGGAATGGGGCTGGCGCAAGTCTGGCGTGAAGGCTGTCGCGACGCAAGCGATGCGCTGTCGGGAAAAAGAAAGAGTTGAGTTAACTGGTGCAATAGCGGCTGAACGACGTACGGTTAGAGTAGCCTTAGCACTGAGTATGCGATCTACTGAACCGAGGGGGTTAATACTCGAAACCTTCGCATCAGCAGCGAAGTTGCGTCCCGTGGCAGCATTACATGTTGCGTTGCCGTACTTCCGCCGTCAAGGTGCTATTGCAGACCCCGGAGTATGGGATATCGTGAAGCCTCTAATCTCGAGCGTGGACCTGAAGCCCCGCGACAGGCTTCGTCAACTTCTCGGCCACACCGACTGGGTCCCGTCAGCTTTTAAACCTGACTTCTGTACTACTTTATACTTAGCTTTGCACAAAATCTCTAGTTCCTATGCTGATGGTGTGCTCCGTGATATCTCGACAGTTCTTCCCGAAACTGACGAGTCTATTGAAATCATATTGCTTCAGATTCTCGACAATATTGACGAGGATATTCCGGCGATAACGTATCCTTCTATTTTTATAAGGTACTTGCTGCTGTCCACTAACGATGAGGAAGTTGAAAGAAGATTCTCAAAGATAGGTAATCGGTTTTTAGATCGCCTAGACACGTTGCGATGTGAAAAAGAATATGGTAATGACAATAGATTCGATCAATTGTTAGAGAGTTTGTTGTACAATTCAGCGTTTTTGAGCACTAAATACACGTCGTGTTTGTTAGTGATTGAGAGGATCTTAACTTGGATGCAGAAGTTTATGCCCAAAGAAGAATACTTTAAAAAGTATATAAAGATACATTTAACAATGTTATATTTTAAAGCTGTTCGGCAGAGTATGAAACAGATGCCAGAAGTTTTCTCTGATATGAAGAGGAGGAAATCGGAGGGAGTAGAGGCGGTGGGCTTCGTGTTTGGCAGATATATAGTGAAGGAGGTGGCTGAACTTGTGAGCACATACTTCGACTCTATAATAGAACTGTATACCGATGCTTTGGAGGAGTATTTTGGTGATAACTTCTCGTACGCGTCTTCAAAGGCGACGCTGATTGCGTTCGTACTCAAGGGTATCTTGGCGGAAGGATTTGGTATCCAGCGCCGTTTGGCTGTTTATGTCCTCGCACAGCGTCGCTACGAACTTGACAGCAAAATGAGAAAGGAACTTGAAGAACAAATGTGCAACGACAAAGAAGTTGAGATCTTTGCACATGCCGAAATCTTCACTTAGATTTTATATCGAGCGAAGCTCGGAATCAACTTGCCTTGGTATTGTAGGTTCTGCTTTTAAAAAAGTATTAATAATTTTAATAAACTGTCACAGCAGATGGGCCTGGATTGCCTGGGGGCCGCGAGACATTACTTATTTTCTGATTTATACCGACGCGACGGTCAATTTTTAAAAATCTGGTGCATTTTTTTAATCAGAAAATTAGTAAAGTCGGGCAGCGCTGGAATCTTGCACCATGTCGGTGCCCCGATATTAGTCAGAAGTGAAAGAAGACTTGATGATCACTATGTACAGGGCCGTCTTTAACCATTTGGGGGCCCTGAGCACTTGCGAATAATAGGGCCCTTGTAGAATGTAAGAACGAGCTAAGCGAACTCGATTTTTTTGCATCTTGCCTGGTATAATTTATTTATGTTAGGGTTTCTTGACAAAAATACCGGGTGTTTTTTTAGCGGCGGAGAATCATAATTTGAAATAAAATGCAGAAAAGCTGTACTTTGGCAGTAATACCAACATTCAACAATGTTGGCTTCCAAGTGCTTATTGTTTATGATATCGTCAAAGGTTCAAAAACGATGATTCGTGTAACAATTGCAAGGCACTAATGTTACAGACGTGGTTTCAAACGTCTGACATCCTTAAGTCAAAATGGGAAGAATTCAATGCATGTGAATATTGGTTTTCGCTTGAGTATAAAGCAAGGATGTAAAAAACTTTTTTAGTTCTCCGACTCTAATAAACATCACATAAATATAACTAACTCGCGAGCGGAGCGAGCTCGAATATTTTAGTATCCTGCGGTCCTGCCTGGGATAAGTTAAGTTTATTTTCTTTTGACGGCCTCTTTCTTGGACAGTTACAAGAACTTGGGGGGCCGCTTGGGTCGCGGGGCCCTGGGCAAGTGCCCAGAGTGCCCAGTGGAAAAGAGGGCCCTGACTATGTACTCTATGTAGTGATCATCATGTAAGAATTTTGAATCTCCTACTCACAAATAGTGATCTCTTCGTCACTATGTCATAGCAGTGTCTGAGGATAGTACCTACTTTAAATTCAAAGGGCACACTCTCGAAATCCATCACAATTTCAGACACTGAACTTCTTATATGTGGAATGTGTATTTTTTATGTTACTGATATTGTATTTTTTTCACTCTTACATTTTATAACAGTTAAAGCACATATTAATATTGTTTTTGTTTAACAAGTGTTTTTTTTTACTGTTTATTAAATTTGTAACAAAAGTCGTGTTTTTTCGTAACGTTTTGTTAAAAGACAACTAGACGACCCGAATGGCGTAGTGGTAGTGACGCTGCCTTACGTTCTTAGGGTCCTGGGTTCGAATCCCGGTAGGAGCAAATGTTTGTGTGATGAGCATGGACATTGGTTTCCGAGTCATGGATGTTTATATGTATAATAAGTATGTATTTACAAACAAAAAGTACTTATAAATATATGTCACCGTAAAATTGTCAAATACGTTATATTACAATATAACGTGTATCTCTCTAGCGATATTGTAAAGCCTCGAATTATTGTCAACTGAACATACGGAAGTATCTCTTGCCCCCATAAACGGGACTTGGGGCACGCCCCCGTTAGGTTAGTTAGGTTCCTTTAAACCCTGCACTCGGAAATAGGGGCCCCGCGAAGCGGGGCTCCGTCGACTACGCTTTTTAGGGGAATATGAAGTGTTTTAAGGTTAGGTTATATTAATCGATATTTCTCAGGAATGGTACAGTATCTTTTCATGAGAGTGGTACCACTGGGCAAGGGGGACCCCTCCTTCACTCCATACCGCGTGAGTTGACTACCATCGCATGCATTTCACGAAAAATAATGCGTTTTATTGTAAGCAGTATGTTCATTTGACAATAATTCGAGACTTTACAATATCGCTAGAGATATTACAATATAACGTTTTTGACAATTTTACGGTGACATATATGTAGTATATCAACTATCTAGTGTCCACGACACAAGCTTTGCTTAGTGTGGCACTAGGCGGCGCTGTGTGTTAATGTCCATTGTCCAGCGATATTTATTATTTATTTATTTAAACTTTTATCATCAAGCAAGGCCCAGCCCAGCGCCAATGTAGATATGCGCAAACTAAAACGTTAAGCATGTAGGCGCGGATAAAGGATTTTCTTTGTGGGGGGAGGGGGGGGGGGGTATAATGAAATCATTTAAATCAAAAGTTGTCCAAATTGGTCCAATGCCTATATAGTCAGAGGCGCATGTTTTTTTATTTAGTTTCGGCAAAGTGGTCTACGGCGTCAACATTTTTTGAATATTCAAATTGTGTTTATAAATTCAATGTCATAGATAAACATGATTATTTAAAACTAATATAATTTTTTTTTTTATAAATAAATTAACATTTATTTGTGTACTAAATACAAAAACATACCTATTTAAAAAAAAACAATTTTTTATATTAGGCTGTATAACTGCTTCATACCTTTCCTTCTTCAACCTGGCGAAAGCAAAGCGCGGAAAAAAAATAAAATTTATGTCATTTGTCTCGTAATAATCCGTGACACAAATATTTTACATTCTTTTAAGTACCTACCCATTTTATTTCTTCAAAACTGTATTGAAAAACGTCGTTTGATACACGTGGACATTTGTTATTGCAGTTAACGGCTCTCAAAAACACTCGCCTACGGCTCGTGTGTTAATACCGCCTCGACCTACAATAACAAATTTTCTCCACTTGTACTCGTATCAAAACGAAGTCACTCATATCTCGTATTTAATTACTAATCTTTTTGTACGCAAAATACGCGCTTTGACGTCGAGGCAGGTGCGGATACCAGCCTGTACACACCGGGACTTACAGCTTAGTACGGCCGTTATTCCAAGTGCGTACGATGTGACTACGTTGAGACAATTGAGCCTAAAGCCCAACTGACGCCAAACCTAGCCCTACAGTAACTACCAACTGACGCCAAGCCTAGCCCTACAGTATAACTACCTAGCACCCTAGTTCTCCTAGCCCTATAGTAATTAGGTACCTACCTAGCACCCTAGTAAAAGTTATCCTAACGCCCTAGCCTACCATACAAACCACACCAAACGTGTCGGTTACGTTGGTTATACGAGAGGGAAGTCTGTCACAAGGAGACCTACGGTGACTGACGGAATTTGGGTAGGAATAGGGTTTTGTGTACGTCGTGCAATGTACCTACACAGGAAATGGTTTTCTTACTGCCGATCCCACAGACTCATAGGACCGATGATGGCTAAAGGTGTCTTGGCCACAGTAAGAGGAAGTAAGGAGATTTTAGGGATGATGGTTTGGTGTTCAGAAGGTAGAAGAAATACTCTGCTTCACCGACGACATCCCAACAACACCGGACACCACGCTCGCGCTGTACATCGCATCATCACTCAACGTGCAGCACGCGGCAGTCAAGCTGCAGCGCGTGCTCGACCTGCTGCCAGAATGGCTCGACAAGTGGAGGTTGTCGGTGAATGTGGGAAAAACACAGGCGCTGACAGTACGCGGCTGCAAGCGGCCACCACCCTTGAAACTGCAAGGCGCCGACGTCAAGTGGCTCCAGCAGGCCAAGTACCTAGGAGTCACCATCGACAGTCGGCTCACTATGGCGCCACACGTCCGCACGGTCATCGCGAAAGGCAGGAGCGCCCGCTTCCTGCTGCACCCAGTCTCGTCCCGGCTCCCGTTGCGGGCCAAGCTGAGCATGTACAAAACGTACATCAGATCGCAGCTCACGTACGCCGCTCCAGCCTGGCTCGCCCTCACGAGCGAGAAGAGCAGGAGAGAGCTGGAGAAACAGCAAAACATGACACTCAGGAAGATAGTAGCAACCCCTCGCTACGTGAGGAACGAGGTCGTCAAACGGGACCTCGGCATCGAGAGCCTGGAGGACTTCTGCGCCGCCTCGCGTCCGACATGTTCGCGCGAGCCAGCCCGCGTCCAACATGAATGATGTAACCAAGATTTTGTAACAATAATTTGATTTAAAAGAGTGTCCATGGAGTGCCCGTTCTTCTCCATAGAGATCTACGTTAGGGAATGGGCAACTACAGTACTTTCACAGTTTTTATGTCTTGTGACTGGGACTGGATCTTTGTTTCGACAATTCAAAAGTGCCTGTTATTGGCCTACTTGAAATAAATGCTTTGATTTTGATTTTTGATTGAGCCGATGCCTCTGCCTGGCCACACATCAAGATGATAGCGCCATGGCACACAAGGCCACCTGACGCGGGGCGCCCGGAGCGCATCGGCTAGCTTCGATAACGCTGTGGGCGGGGGCCCCTCTTCTGGTAGGGGGCAGCCCTAGCCGCCTCTGGCTGGTCATCATCCGCTGGGCTTCACCCGGGGCACCGGGAGTTCCACCTGGCGGTGACAGACCGCCGAGGCGGCGTGAAGATACGGTTAACACCGTGGTGCCCTCTACCCACACAATGTGATACTAACACACAGGCGAGCGGCGTTAGCGCGCTCGCCAAGGCCAAGGCCTATATGGCCGTGGACGGCACCCGTAAGCCTACGGGTGCAAATGATCCCGCGGGACCAAGGGCAATGCCCACAACCTGCTTGCCGCACCCCCCTGCGGGGGTGCAGCGAACTGAGCTATTCCTTATAGGAATCGTCAAAAACGTTCGCCTTTATCAAGGCGGTTTGCTTCACTGTTTCTTTAATGGAGCGTCAAAACGTGCTAACTTGCTGTGATCGATGGTGGCTACAAGATAAATCACACTCGACTCCAGCTTGATGACTAGTTTATTACTATAATGTTGTGTTTGTACTGTAGAGGGAGCTGGATATGGAGTTAAAGATACGCTTGTAATAATTAATCGTGTATTCGTAACCATGATTCTACAGATGAAGGGCACATGACAGTTGTCTCTGCCCGATGACGTACGCGCGCGTCCGGTGTTGCTAGGTGTAGCAGCCTTCCCCACGTTATTAAATTAAAGGTCCAACAGATTCGGCGGTTTCCTGGTCCTTGTACTGCGACGCGTCTCCATCAAGGGAAGTGCTGGCGCAGGTGTATGTACCGTTGGTGCTGTAGGTAGCCACTGTAGGTCTTCTGCCCGTCTGGCAGTTTCTGGACTGGTTTCCTTTCCAGGGTTTTCTGATGATGATGAAAGATCTTCATTCTGTGCGGGGCTTTTTTTTGTAATTGAGTCTGTATCCTGAGATAAACTCGGCTGCCGCCGGTAAGTGTCAGGAATGTTGAGATGGTCATTATCCCTTGTGCATTTAGTCCCGATTATCTGATCCACATGTCTTTGTTGTTTCTTTCCATCTGCCTCAATTTCGTAATGTAGGTTTCCTCTTCTGTTCAATATTTTTCCAAATTTCCACTTATTTCCGTCATATCCTCTTATTTGTACTCTATCTCCTACCTTGAATTCTTTGTTTACAGTAAGGTCATCATTTCCATTATCATTATTTCTTCTAATCTCTCGTTCTCTTTTTACAAGGTCAATCCGTGTTCTATATATCTTTTTATACATCATTTCAGCTGGGCTTATTCCTGTGGTGCTGTTAGGTGTCTTCCTGTACATCATTAAAAATCTCTGCAGTTTGTCTTGTAAGGATCCTTCTTCATTAGCCATTGACTTTAATTTATTTTTCAGTGTTTGCACATATCTCTCTGCTTGACCGTTTGTTGACGGATGGTAAGGTGCTGTGAATTTAGCTTGTATTCCATTTTCTTTTAAAAATCTCAGCATTTCTTCTGATCTAAACTGTCTTCCATTGTCTGAAACTTGAGTTATTGGTAGGCCAAATGTAGTGTATATCTTTTTCAGGATATTAATTGTAGCTGTTGCCGTAATAGATGTTGTTGGTACAACTTCAAGCCACTTGGTATATGCATCTACCACAATAAGAAAGTATTGGTTCATGAACGGTCCAGCGTAGTCAATGTGTATACGGCTCCATGGTTCTTTTGGGTATTCCCAAGCATGTATAGGTACTTTTGTAGGATTTTTCTGCATGAGACAACACATTTTACATTGTTTAACCATGTTCTCTATGTCTGAGTCAATATTTTGCCACCATACATAGCTTCTGGCTAATGCTTTCATTTTCACAATACCTGTATGAGCTGTATGTAATTCTTCTAACAGTTTGTGTTGGAGGTTCTTTGGTATGACTATCCTAATGCCTTATAAGATGCAGTTATTCTGTAGTGAAAATTCATGTATTCTCTTGCAATCTTCTCTGCCTGACTGTATATCTAAGTATAGTTTTTGTAGTTCTGGATCTGTAGCTGTAGCTTCTTTAATTTCTTGTTGTGTAACTGGCATTTCTGTGATTTGATTAAGGTAGAAAACATCATCATCAGTAAGTTTTTCTTTCTTTTAATCAGTAGTCACCGCATTTCTAGAAAAATAGTCAGCATTTGCGTGTTCTGTAGTTTTCCTGAGTTTAATTTCGTAGTTGAATCCAGCTAAGAAATTTGCATAATGTACCAGTCTAATGGCTGGTACATTAATCTTTCTCTGGGTGTAAGATTCTAGCCAGTGGTTGGTTGTCAATAATCAGAGTTATTTTTCTCCCATAACAGTATTGAAAAAACTTTTTAAGACCCCATATCAATGCCGCTGCTTCTTTATCAAGTTGGCTGTATCCTTTTTCTGCTTTTGTTAGTGATCTAGAAGCGAATGCTATAGGTCTTTCCGTTTTATCTGGCATGATGTGTGACAATACCGCTCCAAATCCAGTAGTTGATGCGTCAGTAGCCAGTGTTACCGGTAAGTTGTCATGAAATGGTGTCAGTACCTTTTCTCCGCAGATTTCCTCTTTTAGATCTTGGAAAACCTTCTCACATTTTGGGGTCCATACAAACTTTGTTTCTTTTTGTAGTAATCTGTAAAGTGGATTTAACTTTGATGCTAGGTTTGGGATAAATTGTTGGTAGTAATTTATCATTCCCAGGAACGTGCGTAGTGAAGATACATCTGTAGGTCTTGGGCTATTCTTTATATCGCTTACCTTCTCTTGTGTAGGATGTAAGCCTTGCTCATTGATTGTATGGCCTAAGTATGTCACAGACCTTTGGAAAAATTGACATTTCTTTTTATTCAGGTGAAGTCCACACTTCCGTAACTTCTCAAAAACTTGTCTGATTCTCTGAAGTAATTGTGTGTATGTTTGTCCTTGTAATGCGATATCATCAAAGAAACAAGCAGTACCTTCTATCCCCTGTAGAGTTTGATCCATGTATCTTTGCCATATGTTTGGTGCAATTTTCACTCCGAACATGAGTCTTTTTACTTTGTAGGTACCCTTGCTACTAATAGCTTGCATCTCTGCTGTGTCTTCATTTGTTTTCATGTGTAAGTACGCTTGGTTTATATCTGTCACCGTAAAATTGTCAAATACGTTATATTGTAATATCTCTAGCGATATTGTAAAGTCTCGAATTATTGTCAAATGAACATACTGCTTACAATAAAACGCATTATTTTTCGTGAAATGCATGCGATGGTAGTCAACTCACGCGGTGTGGAGAGAAGGAGGGGTCCCCCTTGCCCAGTGGTACCACTCTCATGAAAAGATACTGTACCATTCCTGAGAAATGTCGATTAATATAACCTAACCTTAAAACACTTCATATTCCCCTAAAAAGCGTAGTCGACGGAGCCCCGCTTCGCGGGGCCCCTATTTCCGAGTGCAGGGTTTAAAGGAACCTAACTAACCTAACGGGGGGGTGCCCCAAGTCCCGTTTATGGGGGCAAGAGATACTTCCGTATGTTCAGTTGACAATAATTCGAGACTTTACAATATCGCTAGAGATATACACGTTATATTGTAATATAACGTATTTGACAATTTTACGGTGACATAACCAATGTACAAAAATATTTTCCTCCGCTTAGCTTTGAGAATATTTCTTCAACTCTAGGTATCGGATAATTATCATTTTCCAAGTTTTTATTCAATGTCGCTCTGTAATCTGCACACAGACGTACTTTCCCATTTTGTTTCATAACAGGAACTATAGGTGTACCCCATTGAGAGTAGGTGACTTTCTCTAATATGTCTTCATGCTCCAATCTGTCTAACTCTGCTTCGACTTGATTTTTCAGAGCAAATGGTACCGGTCTTGGCTTCAGAAATACAGGTACTGTTCCTTCTTTCACTTTAAATTCTGCTTGATAATCTTTTATTTCTCCTATTTTTTCAGAAAATAATTCTTTATATTCTTCTAGTAAATTCTGTAGTTTAAGTTTAAATTCCGTTTCTGTAATATCATTGTATTCCTTTTCAATTGCATTTATTTCAAATTCTAAATTCAACTTCCTCAACCATTCTCTTCCCACCACTGGGTCTACCTTCTTTTTGATCACAAATATTCTTCCTTCTATTTCCTTAGTTTTGTATTTTATCTTTAACTAGCTTCTGCCCGCGACTTCGTACGCGGATCCTGTTGCTTATGCCAGCGACAACGGGTTCGTCAAAATCGAAGATCTGAAACGTCTGATGTCGAATTCTAAGAGCCCGGGGAAAGGAAAATAACGGATCTTTCCCATCTGAGCAACACATACCGTTTGTTTCTTTTTGCCATTTAACAGCTTCACAAAAAGTACAATTTTAAACCATACCTCCGATGGCGGAATATGTGGCGTATTCAATCATAGGAGTATACGTAAATGCACTCCGTTCCTTATCAACCCAAGGAAGGTCGCCATGCCCTACGGCTATATCTTGAGACACATCCGATTCTTCAGATTATAGCGACATTCTGTTCAGACAATGTCGAAGTCGATCAGAATTCAAACGTTCGTTGCGCTCTTCTTCTGTCTCTTCATGCCGTACTCCAGTAATTCTTTCTCTCTCACTTTCTAACTGATTATGAACATTTTGTCGTGTGCGTGTTCGGGGCAATGTATGATAATCTCGAGCATCAGTTAGTCGCGCATCACGTTCATCACTCGTTTCAAAAGACCTGCAGTTAGTAGATGTGCGAATACGCTAAGAACTCAAGCGCAATTCTCTATCCGTGAACGTCTCCGACTCGCGAGACAATGCATGACGTTCACGATCAGCAGTCAGTCGCGCATCTATTCTTCACTGGTCTCTATAGACCTGGATGTAGATGCGTAAATACGCTGAGAACGCAGGCGTGCTTCGCGATCCGAAGAGGTTTCCAAGGAGCAAGTTGCAGCCTGATGTTCTCGAACAGCATCAAGTCTCTCCTGACGCTCGATTGTTGGGATCTGATGATCCTTTGGAACATTGGGAAAGATTTGACCTCTTTCTAGGCATGGTTATAGTTTTGTTGTGAAGATACCTGATCAACTAAAATCTTAGTGACTGCTCCCCTGCGATACCCGGTAGGCTACCGAGTCACGAAGATAAATGGAAAAGGAAATTAAACACTCAAATAACATAAGCCCGAAGGCATATTTATTCGATAAAATAAAATAATAAATGGAAGTTTTGGCCAGTAGACTCAAATTTTCAATGATATACCATCGTCATATAATATTGAAAATCAGTCCTAAACTGTTACCGCCTTCACCGCCGCGTGGAGGAACTCCCAGCTTATGTTATTTTATGAAGTATAATTAGTGATAGCTTTGCAATAATTTTCACATCAGATGTTTCTGATCTTCGATTTTTTATAAGTCAACAGGAAATGCCCATCAGACCGAACAGCTTTTGCTAAGACGTCATACCTATATGTGTTATGGTGTAGCTGGGCTATTGGAGTTCCACAATAGGTGTCCCAGATCTTCAATATTTATAAGTCAACAGAGAGTTCTCATCAGATTGAACAACTTTTGCTGAGACGTCATTCCTATAATAATATGTGTTATGGTGTAGCTGGGCTTATGGAGTTCCACATCAGGTGTTCCAGATTTTCAAATTTCTTCTCTCAGCAGAAAATGCTCATCACGTGGAACAATTTTTGCTATGGTGTCATATTTGTATCTCTTATAGTTCAGCTGGTCTGTTGCGGTTCTGCATCAGGTGTTCGAGTTTTCAAGATAAATTATAGCCTATAGCTGACCCACGTCACTTCGTCTGCGTCACATAAGAGAGAAAAACGAAAGGAAAAAAAAGTCCCCGTTTTTGCAACATTTTTCATTCCTGCTCCGCTCCTAATGGTTGTAGCGTGATGTTATATAGCCTAAAGCCTTCCTCGATAAATGGACTATCCAACACAAAAAGAATTTTTCAATTTGAACCCGTAGTTCCTGAGATTAGCGCGTTCAACCAAACAAACAAACAAACAAACTCTTCTGCTTTATAATATTAAGTATAGATTTGCAGGTACCTAATGGCTTTATTATTTCACCTGTGTATGTACGTAGCTTAACTGGTGTATCTTCCAGTTTCAGGTTTTTAAAATTATTTTTGTAGTATTCTGAAGAGCATGTTGTAACCGCTGCCCCGGTATCCAATTCTAAGGTATGTATTTTTCCATTTAGTTGTAATGTAATATTAAATTTATCCTTATCTGTAGTGTACTCTTTATGTATTTTATGTACTTCATATATTTCATCTTCGCTTTCATCACTGGACAGTTCACTTTCAATTTGTAATTGTTTCTGATCTTTGAAACACACTGACTGAACATGTCCTCGTCGATTACACTTCTTACAATATAATTTATGTTTCACTTTACATTGCCGTGCTGTATGGTTCTCTCTGCCACGGCAGAAACAAGTTATTTCCTTTTCTTTTGAATCATTTTTGTATGTATTAGTTGTAGATGTATTTGATTTCCGATTATTGGTGTACTTTTTCCTCTTATTTACTGATATTTTATTTATATTTGTATGTACTTCTTGGCCCATTTCTTTAGTTTCATATTTTGAAGTTTCAATGGCCATGGCAATCTTTACCACATCCTCAAACTTGGTATTTGGTGATTCTTGTAATAATCTCTCTTTAATATCTATGTTACGAAGCCCCCTTATGGTTTTTTGAAGTCGGTTCTCTTTTTTTAAAAAAGAAATCAGATTAAGTTATCATTTTTTGTTAGTTTTGTTTTTTAATTCGAATTAGTCATTTTTGTTTTGATTTTTATTTTATTTTTATTTCATTTTTAGTCTTTGATTTTCACCAACACCACAGATAATAGAAAACTCCGAAACTGTCATAGTCTTGAACATAATGCTTTAGCGATAAAGTTGAAACCTATTCAAGACAGTGTGTAGTAGCTTGTAGTAGCTTGTAGTGTGTAGTAGCTTGATGTGGAAGGTAAGGGAAACAGACACATAAATTCTTATGCTGGGGCCACACTATCGCGATAACGCGAAGATTTGCGTTGTCGCGAAACGTCTGGCTAAAGAATTCGTCCTATCGCGAATCATCTTTGCGAATACGAAATGTCCGTGACTACCGCTGGACCACGAACGCCAACCACTTCCATATTTGGTCAATAATTAGTACTCAATTGGTACCAATTAGTACTCGAACAACAAAATTGGTACCTAAGCAGTTTCCGAGAAAATCGACTTTGAAGGTGGTCGTCACGATCCCTTCAGCAGGACCACCATGAGCGCTGAAAAAGGGGGCACATTCTACAGCTATTCTAAGTATAAAAATTATTAGTACCCATAAATGTGATTCATTTCTTAAAAAAAACAGAACTACACTTCGCGCGCTTTAGTTACGAGAGGCCGAGCGGTTTGAACGTGTTTGATTGAACTTTTTAATCATGGATAGGAATAATGAGAGGATATTAGAATTCACACAAAATTATGAACCTGAACCAGTTTAATGAAACCCGCAAGAGCCAAAGCACAAGAAAAAACATACATCCACTCCCCAATTATTACTCTTTTTGTTTTACAGTGCTACCACCTCTTCTATATTTCCCGCAAAATTAATTATCGCGATGTTCTAGATTATCGCGACGGTAGTAAAGTTTTTTTTGGTGTGGCCAAGCACTTCGTCATAGATCGAACACAAACTTTTATCGTGACAGCGAGAACACGGAGTCTTCACCTTCAAGTCTGGCCGTAGCAACAGACTGAGAATCTCTTGAGAATCATCCGACTATTAATTAAAGATCATAGATGATAAAAAACTTAGAAAAAAAATGTTACCAACAAAAAAATATCTAATGAAGAAAAATATTTGCAGAATCAAAGTACCTAACTATGTAAAATACCTACTCGAAATAATTATGTCACTGAACGTACCTACTTAAAATAAAGTGAATACTCAAAGCATTCAAGTTTTCAATCAGCCGTGAGTATAATATGTATTAGAGACGTTCACCGTCGTGTCTAAAACAGTATCAAGGCCAAATCAAATATATTTATTTTTGCTCAGTTTAGACGGCATCGTATGTCGAAAACTCGTTAAGTGTTTTGTTGTATTTTCATACTAATTCCAAAGATTTACTTTAATTGATCTGACAATCCAAACAAGGTAATTAATAATGCAAGCTCAAACTACCTAAGGTTGAATGTTATTCAAGTTTTAATTCTAGATTAGGTACGATTGTCGAGCTTAAAATAATCTCCAATTAACTCATCGTTACGATAGACTCGTACAATACTGTATAGCTAAATCCACAAGTAAACATCATCATACGTAGTTATGATTGTTAATGTCGTGTCGGACTCACCTTTACCCACAAAAAACAAATAATAGTGTAAACAATTTTCCATGAACGTAGCGCAACAGTATCCAAAGAATGAGAATAACGATTGCAATTTTCAATAATGATTGATTTGATTTCTATCATATTTCCAGATGGCGTCTTTCACACCAATCATATTGTCAGGAGATAACCTGGGTCAACGGCACCGGTATTTAAACGCCATAGTACGTGAGGCTAAAGAGAGCGGTGCTACAGCCCAGGATGTCGAGGCGCTGCCGGAAGAATCTCCAGTCGATCGCCTCTTTAAAATAGACCTCGCCACTGAACTCAAACACGTAAACTACATAATCGGTAATCTAAAGGACGACGACATGTTGTACGTGAGCAGAGCTCTGAAATCAACATGGCTTATAGTCCACCGTGACATTATTAACCCTAAATATTTAGAAGATGTTCTCTTCCCGGAAATGATTACGCCAGCAGTCACCAAAATGAAGCACTGGCTTTACATCAATCTACGTGACCAGACAATGTGTCAGGAGTTCTACCAGTACTACAAAGAGAACACATTTGAGTTCGCCATAAAGTTTCTTAGTCACTGCCGCTATGAGTTCATACTGGCAGAGGCTCCCAAGATACTGAGGAAATTATCAACTCATTCATTAAAATTTTTGTGCGAGAAATGTCCGAGGGTCAGTAAAATATACTTTGAATCATTAGCGACCGATGAAGAAGTGAAAAATCGCTATCTATCACAAGAAAGTTCCTACTACAATAGCGTGAAATGTGTGCTGAAGTCAGATGCAGATGTGTTTCTTGATATCACAGAAAAGTATTTTAATATGAACAATTTTAGCAGATTGAGTCCTTTGGCCACTGACTACATCTTACGTTACCACAAAACTAGATTCACAAACAAGTTGGAGCTGTACGTTGCGTATTTACTGCACATCCCGACTGTTGCTGCTCGGCTCAGTGTCGACGAGTGTCAGGAAGTAGTGTTAAAGCTGGCACGAGCTAGCTACTTGCAGCATTGGTTCGAATACAAAGTCGTGGAGCCGCTGATAAAGCGTCTGAGACCTGATAAGAGAGCGGCGTTCAAGAAACTAGTGTTCGTTGAGAAGGATATCGGAGAGCGCGTGACAGAATGGCCGTACCCGACGCCGGAGTCACCCCCACACTCTGACTCAGACCCTCATATATTCGACGACGAGGATTACAGGCTGGTTGGGAATGAGACAGAGACAGACTTCAGGAGCATGCTGAAAAAAAGGAAATATGCTAGCTGGAAATGTGGAGTAACAAGTACATGTGTGAAAGTTAAGTCGGATTTAGAACGGTTGTTCGATGAGTTTCGATTTATCGGATTCGACCGAGCTTTGTATGATTTGGGGCAAAGGCTAGGAGCTGCAGGTTCTGCGGACAGACGGCGCGATATGTTCCTTGTTCTAGTGAGCAAGAGCGGTGGACGCAGTGATGCGGTGTCGGCTCTATTACGTCTCGCAGCCCGGCACAGTAACGAGTCACCACACACACGCGCCTCCATATTGCGCAGCCTCGTCAAGCGCGCCAACGCCTGGCGCTTGCCTGCAGATGTCTGGCAAGATTTTCTGGAGTTCGGGCATGGACTTGGGCTCGACGGCGCACCATCCGAAGCCGCGTGCCGAGAAGGACTGCACTGCATCGTGATTCGTCAGTTGTTAGCCGGTGAATGTGAACAAGGAGTCCGCGACGCTTTTTTCAATGACTTTTCAAAGCTGACAGAGTATTCCTTAAAGGTGGAGGAGCGTGTGCGTGTTGCTAATGGTCTTCAAAACATGTTGGCAGCGGCCGCCATAGACGTTGAACCAGGAGTTGCCGCGGAGCGGCTTAATCAACTGCTGGATGTCATCGAAACGTACCACCTTCACGTCGATGCAGCGTCAGCTTCTTTGGAAGCGGTGAAGAATTTAGCTTTACGTGATGCAGAAGTCACTCGCTCCTTACTCGAACGGTTATATAACGCAAGGATTGGACGACGTGAGTTGCTCCGAGTGAACTTGGAGTTTCGGCGCGATCAGGCAGCGCTCATGAACGCTCTGCGTCACGATCCAACTGCGCTGGAACTTGAGAAGGTTGCAGATATAATAGCCACAAATCGATCACAGCTTGACGGATTCATTTCAAAGCTAGTTATATACTTCAACCAGAAAGAAGATTTAACTATACCGCTAAGAAGCGCCCTAATCAAGAAGATCGTTCAACCAGAGAAGGAAAATTACAAAAAAGAAGTATTGGCAGTGGCACGACCGTTAGCAAGTCTTTTGTACAAAGACTTTGAGAAAGAATTATCTGAATTAGACGCAGCTGGTAAAGAGAGCGTAAGGCCTGCGGCGGCATTGAGGGCCTGCGCGCATCGAGCCCGGCCTGTCGTTAACTTGTTGATGTGGGGCTGGCGCAAGGCTGGCGTGAAGGCTGTCGCGACGCGAGCGATGCGCTGTCGGGCAATACGAAGACCTGCGTTAATTCGTGTATTGGCGGCTGAACGTCGTACGGTAAGAGTAGCCTTAGCACTGAGTATGCGCTCTGTGGGCGGGTTACTTCTCGACACTTTCGGATCAGCAGTCAAGCTGCGTCCCGTGGTGGCAATACGTGTTGCGATGTCGTATTTTCGTCACCACGGTGCTACTGCTGATCCTGAAGTTTGGGATATCGTTAAACCTCTGTTTAACAGTATCGACTTTTCATCCCGCGAAAGGCTTCGTCATTTACTCCGTAAAACCGAATTGATTCCGTCTGTCATCAAACCCGACTACTGCGGTTCGTTGTACTTAGCGCTTAATAAAATTTCCAAAGCAAAATCGGACATTGTGCTTCGCGAATTATGCACACTTCTTCCCGATCTAAGAGAAGATGTGATTGAAAACATTTTACTTTCCGTGATCGAGACGACTGGTGATAATGAACCCCCGCTACCGTACCCTGCTATATTTGTCAGATACTTGATGCTGTCTGGAAATAACGAGGACTTGGAGAAGAGATTCACCAAGGTAGGTGATCAGTTTTTGGAGCGGTTAGAAAGTTGGCGTTGCAAAGAGGACTCGAACTTCGTTGAGGGACTCGATCAAGTTATAAAGTGCCTTAAATATAATGCTGCGTTTCTAGACAGTAAACACATGTCGTGTCTTTCAGTGATCGAGAGGATCTTAGCCTGGACGGAGACGTTCATGCCGAAACAGCAGTATTTTGAGAAGTATGTGCAGATACATGTAACAATGTTGTACTTCAAAGCTGTTCGACAGTGTATGAAACAGATGCCAGAAGTTTTCGCTGATCCGAAGAGGAGGAAGTCGGAGGGAGTAGAGGCTGTAGGCTTCGTGTTTGGCAGATATATAGTGGAGGAGGTATCTGAACTTGTGAGCACATACTTCGACTCTGTAATAGATCTGTATGCGGGTGCGTTGGTTGATTACTTAAGTAATAATTTTTCTTACGGAAAATCCAAAACGGAATTCCTTGGGGCCCTTATCAAAGGTATCCTGGCCAGAGCAGTCGGTATCGAGCGGTGTATGGCAGTGTATGTTCTTAGGGATTTTCGACACGATGTGAAAGATTTTATGAGAAAGGAGATCGAAGAAGTAATGGCTCAAGATAAATATATTGAGTTAATTGTTCATGCTGAGTTATTAAATTAATTTATCCATATATTTATTGTCTTATACACTTTTTTCTTTTGTTTTCGTTCCATTTTTAGGGTTCCGTTGCCAAATGGCAAAAAACGGAACCCTTATACTTAGATTCCTAGATTCTTAGATACCTTAGGTTTAGTTATTAGGTACGGACAGCAATTTATTCTTTATTTTGACATGATAGTTTAGATTTATTGTTTTCAGTGCGTATTTGTTACAATTGCCTTATTCTTTTATTTTTATCAAAATATACTACTCGTACTCTTACACTCGTGTTGTTTTCTGTTTTTTCTCTTTCTCCTACAGCTGTGCCGGCCATTTTCTTTTATTTGTACACTTGTAAACTCATATATTTATCATTACCTGCCATTAAAACTTGTTCGTTTTGATATCAGCTATCGATGAGACAAAATCTTCTTGGCCGACACATTTTCGAGAAATATAAGCGTGTACTATGAGTGGAACGTATAGTTAGTGCCTTAGCTACTGTAAATGTACCCCCGGGGACATTAAGAATTAATGCGCCTTGTCATTTTGAAAAAAAAAGGAAAGAACAATTCCTGCCTGGAGTAACGGAAAATTCTAAACGAATGATCGGAGAGATAAACATTGTGCATGGCCAGAGAGCTTATATTAGTGCCAAAAAGTGCCCCCGGAAATAAAATTAGTGCCCCTTCAGGTTTTCGGGATACCTATGCATTTCCTGCTGGGGCCTAATTCTGCTATTTTAATAAATTCGTCACTCCAACACGATTCCATTAGCATCCCATTGTCATTTTGCTAAAAGTTCGTAATCTGCTAAATTCACAATGGTCAATCATTGGTCGGTCATTAGTTCAAATTCAACTCTTTAGTACAAATTTTCGAAATTTACCATTAAATTTGAACATTTATTCTAAAAACTTACCTTGAGCCACTTCACCTGAAATTCATAGAGAAATATCCTTACATGCAAGTCAGCAGACAAAGAGTAGGAGATCAACGCCGCGCTATAATTAATAACAAACTATTAAAACAAACAATAATAGATGAAATAGAAGCTGAAGTCAGAGAAGAATTAAATCATTTACAACTGAGTTCTCAAACTCAATTCCCCACTAATCATATTCAATCAACAGCACACATTTCACAAACACAATCTACAACACTGGAGGCTCAAAATAAAACGCAAGCTCGAATGAGATGGACCTATGAACAAAACGAAGCAATCATGCGGTCATAATATCGAGTTACAACTTTGGAGACTAATCAAACGGTATATCGAAAACTCATGCATGAAGATTTTATTAGAAAATTTCCCTCACTAGCTCATTTAAGTGAGCAACGAATCGCTGATCAAAGAAGAGATAGTTAACAACAAATACATTAGCAAAGAAAGGTTTAATTCATTAAAATTACGAGTAGAAATATCTAACGAATTACAACTTGTAACGCGGCAACCCCACGACCATAGGGTTGATAATAATGTTGGCCACACTGTCAGCATCAGCCAATCGGATGATTGCGGGAATAGTAGAGAGGTTGGCGACACTGTTATGCGCAGCGAATCAGACGCCGGAATTCTTACCGCGCAACCCGCTGAGCAGGCGCCTAATGACGTACCGGGGGTAGGGCAGTCTACTGGTAATCTTGATACGTGTATGACGCGGCGTGTTTCAAACCGCTCTCGTAGAACGCCGGCCATTTTAGACCTCTAAAGTTTCTTTCCACATTTTCCATTTGTTCTTCTTGTTTTTTTTTGACATTGATTGTTCCCGTTTTGTGTTTTGATTATTAAAGTAGTGTGAAATTTAGCAAGGACTTTAACTCAGAGGCCCAAACCCTATGCCCGTCGGCTACATTTGGCGTCCCAACAGTAGGGCCCTCTGAAGACACGTGCTTGCAAAAAATTTTTTACGAAGCATAACGCCGCAGTTGGCGTCTGTTCTCCAGGAGAAAGCCTTCGTGTACACCTACCTACCTACACGTGGGAACTACGGAACCTGAAGCGCTAGGAGTGCCGTCTCCGGCGAATGAAAATTTTCGATACGTGGTTCCGTTGTCATTATGGCAGCGAGGGAAACAAGAAATAAAAGATCCAAGAATGAGGGAGTAGATCTAGAGGCGGAAGAGGAAACAGAGATGTCCACGTCGATCACTATGGACCATGGTCAGTTTGCAACCCTTATGAACTCATTGCAGCAGAGTCAGGCAGAGATTTTCGCGAGGCTCATCCAGGAGGTTAGGACTTCGACACCTGCACCTGACGTGTCTATGACAGCGCCCGCCGCACACTTCTCAAAGTGCACTGCTCGATTTAACGGATCGTCCGCTGATGTTGACGGGTTTATCGACGCGATAGAAGTGTACAAGAACTGCCTACAGATATCTGATGATAACGCTGTCAAAGGACTCTCCATGTTGCTAGTAGACTCAGCAGCATTATGGTGGCAAGGAATAAAAACCAGCACCACATCATGGTCGGACGCGATGCTAAAACTAAAAAGTGCATTCGGAGAGCATCGTCCGCCATTTCGCATATATTTAGGGTTGTTTTCATTGCGACAAAATACCGACACAACGGATTTATTTATAGCGAAGACAAGAGCGCTTTTATCGAGATTGCCACAAGAAGATCTACGTGAAAAAGTTCAACTAGATATGGTATACGGGCTTCTCGATCGTAGAATAAAAAAGCGGCTCGATCGTAACTCCATATCATCTTTCGACCAGTTACTACACCGTGCCAGAGCGATCGAGGAATCGTTAGTAGACAGCACATGTGACAAGACACCGGCACTGACGCATACGAGCGCCAGTCACCAATCTACCGTCACCGGCGGCGGCGCTCCTTCAACTTCGGCACCAAGTGATAAAAACACTCGCAGCAAAAGACTGTCGTGTAGTTACTGCAAGAAATGGGGACACGAAAAATCGCAGTGCAACAAGTTAATAAACCGCAATAAAAGTGATAACGTAAAAAGTGATAACGGGAATAGTGAGGAAAACATAAACAAAAATAAAGCTATTCAATGTTACGGGTGCGGTACCTACCCCTAACGTTATAAAATCCAAGTGCGAAAAGTGTAAATCTAGTTCTCAAAATGCTTTCTGTTCGGTTACAACGAGTGATAGCGTAAATTCAAAAGAGCGCGGTTCCCGTCGTCGCTTTATCATGCGAGATGAATGCGCGTCGCCGTCGGCGTCGGGCGAGCCGAGATCGACAGCCGAAAGCGTTCCGCCCGCGGCCGCGCCCCCCGCACCAGCCTCACAGAGTCCGTGCGGCCGCGCCAGGAGCGCTGGCGCCGTGGCTGCTCGTTGCCTAGCGACCATCCGCGAACGTAATGATAACGTTACGCGTGGTCGAAAGTCGCTGGGCACTCTTCGCATCGTTCCTGCCGGTGCCACAGGTAACCTAGCGTCTTGCAACGCTGGGGATCACTTAAAACTTTATTGTGATTGTGTTACTGAATTATGACATAATAACGAGCATTCCAGTGTCAGTGATAATGTGTGTTATAATAATATTAATAGAGACACTAAGTTTTCTGTAAGTTTAGATAAAACCCTTTTGCAGCATGGACATGTAATTCAATCAGATGATAGAGATAATGTTGCCATATCATGCTGCATGAATAATAATAGAAATATTCAGGGCTCAGATAATATACAGTGTGATTGTTTATGTTCATATTCTTGTGATAGTAATGTTCATAAATGTTTAGGATTAAGCTCGGTAAAGGTTAATAGAAATATTCAGGGTTCAGATAATATACAGTGTGATTTTTTATGTTATGAACATAAAAAATCACACTGTATATTATCTTCTTGTGATAATGATGTTCATAAACATAAATGTTTAGAATTAAGCTCGGTAAATGTTAATAGAAATAATAAACTACCAAATGGTAAGAAACACCTCGCGTCTGCACAGGGTCGAACTCAGGGAGGTTAATAATAGCCTAATAATAATAGACCTTTGATGCAAATAAGTATTTTGGGGGAAAATGGGACAGCGGTACTGGACACTGGGTCTAGGGGCTGTATTGCCGGACACACACTTTTTCGTATTTTAATGGGAAAAGGCTATCCTTTACAACAGTGCACTAAAAACATTCGCCTGGCGGATGGCTGCACGCGCCTGATGGAGGTGCTTGTTGCAAAGGTACAGGTGAAACTTTTTTATAAAATTGTGCCCACCGAGTTCATAATTTTCCCCGAAGCGAAAGATAATGAAACACTTTTAGGTATCGATTTTATTAACAGTGCCGGTCTCGTTATTGATTTCAAGCAGTGCCTTTGGCATTTTTTGGATAGTAGAGATCAAAAGTATACATTGATTTCAGAAACCTCTTCGCCTCGTCATTTATACAGCAAGAGCTCACCAAGATGTTGGCTGAAGATATTATTGAAGATTGCGAATCTGCATGGGCTGCCCCAGCCTTGCTAGTACCTAAACGTGACGGCAGTTTTCGTTTCTGCGTCGACTATCGAAAGTTAAATTCAATTACGAAAACGGACGCCTATCCAATGCCTCGCATTGATGAACTGCTGCAATCTACTAAACGTGGACGTTGTCACATGAGTACAATAGATTTGCGATCTGGGTACTGGCAAGTGTCAGTTAAGGAAGAGGATAGGGATAAGACGGCTTTCGTCACCCCATTCGGAACCTTCCGTTTTAAAAGGATGCCGTTCGGTCTGAAGAACGGACCGGCCACTTTTCAGCGTCTGATAGACAGAATGCGATCCGGTTCAGCATTAAAGGATGTTACAATTCTAGGGTATTTAGACGATTTGTTAATTATAACGCAGGGGGATTTTTCCAGGCACCTAGAAGACCTGCGAATCGTTTTTGAACAGCTGAAGAAGTTCAAATTGCGTGCGAACCGAGAAAAATGTGTATTTGCAAGAGAATCTGTTAAATATTTAGGGCATGTGATCTCACAGGAGGGAGTCTCAGCTGATGAAGAGAAGATTCAAGCCATCTTAGACATGAAAGAGCCATCTTCACTGGGACACCTCAGAACATTCATACAAACATGTTCCTGGTTTAGGAAATTTATTCCCAAGTTTTCGGAGGTAGCAGAGCCACTGACAAGACTGACGAGGAAAAATCAGCCTTGGATATGGGGACCAGAACAAGCTGAAACTTTCAGTCATTTAAAAAGGCTTCTGACGTCAGCGCCGATCCGCATACAGGCCGACTACTCTAAACCATTCATCCTGCGCACAGATGCGAGCAACTACGCAATAGGCGCAGTGTTGCTTCAAGGAGAAAAGAACGAGGAACGACCTATTGAATTTGCCAGTCGTTTGTTGTCAGCAGCAGAGCGAAATTATTCGACCACGGAGCGGGAGGCTCTGGCGGTCGTTTGGGCCGTCGACCGTATGCGGTGTTACATTGATGGCCATCCAGTTATCATAGCCAGTGATCACCAGCCCTTGAAATGGCTGTTGTCATTAAAATCGCCAACGGGTCGTCTGGTGCGTTGGGCTCTAAAACTGCAGGCCTATGACATCCGGTTTGAGTACACTCCCGGAAAGGCAAATGTTGTGGCCGACGCACTCAGCCGCCCTGTCTGTACAGATGAGTCTCGCGAGGCCTGTGGAATATGTTCCGTTATAATTGATTTGCCTACGCGAGATCTTACGGAGCTACGTGCAGCACAAGAATCTGACCCAGTTTTCAATAAAATTATAAAGGAATTAGAAGGTACAGAAGAAGTCTCCTCTCGGCGTTGGACTGAACGCGGTTATCATGTGGAACGTGGTATCCTTTACCGCTATAACCCAGATACAGACAACGAGTCACCGCAATTGGTGATACCTGTGAGCATGCGTGAGGAGATTCTGAGTGAATGTCATGATGCTCCAATTGCAGGTCATCCTGGTATAGAGAGAACGTACCAAAAGATAGCTCAAAACTATTATTTCCCTGGTATGAGGAGAATAGTAACAGATTACGTAAAATCATGTTCCTCATGTCAACGCTATAAAGCGACAAATGAAAAGCCACCTGGTCTGATTCAAACACCGATTTTAAACCAGCGCAATGAAGTCTTGGCTATCGACTTATTCGGACCACTGCCAGAGGGCGAAAACGGGGAAAAGTGGATCCTGTTAGTGGAAGATACCGCGACAAGATGGGTAGAATTGCATGCGCTCAAAGAAGCAACCTCTGTCGCCTGCGCAAGAGTACTCATAGAAGAGTATTTCCTTCGGTTCGGCTTACCAGTCGCATTATTTCGGACAATGGTGTTCAATTCGTTTCAGCGGTCATGCAGAAGTGCATGTTTATTCTTGGCATTACACAAGACTTGATACCCTACTACCACCCAGAAGCCAACCCAGCGGAAAGAAGAAACCGGGATATGAAGACACAATTGGCTCTGTTGGTTGGTACGGATCACCCCTCATGGCCTAAGCAGCTACCAATAGTACGGTTTAGTATGAACAGCGCAGTTTGTGAAACGACAGGGGCTACTCCTGCATATTTGACGTTCGCACGTGAGCTGAGGTCACCGTTAGAGGTGTACAATGATCCAAGAGCGGTCTTACAGAAGGATAATTTTGTACCACAGATCACTCCGTACCTATCAAGATTTTTAAACTCCTTAAGTGATGTTCGTGACAGGGTAGAAAAACTGCAGGATAGAAGGAAGATTTATGCTGATCGTTCAAGAAGAGTAGGACCAGAATTCAAAGTAGATGACAAAGTTTTGTTGGCTACCCATCAGCTGAGCGACGCCAGCAAGTCAAAAACGGCTAAGTTTTCCCTAAGAGAGATGGGCCGTATGTTGTGAAGAAGAAATTGAGTCCAACAACATACCTAATCGCATCTCATGGAAGTCCTGGTGAGGTATTGGGCAAATTCCACGCTAATCAGCTCACCCCTTTTCGAGGACGAGTGGATGAGTCCACTCAACCACTGGAGCCTAAGAGAAAGCGAGGCCGACCTCGTTTGCAACCCATTTCTAATGAAATTAATGTAGGACTAGACCACGATCGAGGACGTAATCGTGATCTAGAGGGGGAGTATGTAACGCGGCAACCCCACGACCATAGGGTTGATAATAATGTTGGCCACACTGTCAGCATCAGCCAATCGGATGATTGCGGGAATAGTAGAGAGGTTGGCGACACTGTTATGCGCAGCGAATCAGACGCCGGAATTCTTACCGCGCAACCCGCTGAGCAGGCGCCTAATGACGTACCGGGGGTAGGGCAGTCTACTGGTAATCTTGATACGTGTATGACGCGGCGTGTTTCAAACCGCTCTCGTAGAACGCCGGCCATTTTAGACCTCTAAAGTTTCTTTCCACATTTTCCATTTGTTCTTCTTGTTTTTTTTGACATTGATTGTTCCCGTTTTGTGTTTTGATTATTAAAGTAGTGTGAAATTTAGCAAGGACTTTAACTCAGAGGCCCAAACCCTATGCCCGTCGGCTACAAACTAGAAAATAGCAACCATAATAATGTAGCAATCACAGCTGATGTCAACACCATTGAAACTCACTCAAACGCAAACAACATAGATATTTATTCTACAGAAAATCCAATAGTACGAACACTAAATAAGGAACAACTAGATATAGCAACAGATATACGAAATAACCCTCAAACAAGCCTAGATAGGGACCTATTAATAGATGAAACGTTCCAACAGACACACCAATTTTACTTAGCAACTAGTCCAACAAACAGAATGTACATCCCCAAACAAAAACCGTCAAAAAATTTGGCCAGAATAGTAGACTACATTATTAAAATCACGCTCCCTGAGAACGCAAATCAGGATACTGACTTTCATACATTACAGACTGCCATATACAGTGCGGCATGGACCGCAGCTAAAGTCAATGGAGCAAAGTTAACACTCCAACCTAGGGAAATAAACACATATCCAAAAAAAGATTCACACGCCACATTGGCAAAGACGGTTAGAACGAAAACTAAAAGACTTACGATCAAAGATAGGCAGGATGACACAATTTATTAACGGCAATAGAAGCAGAAAAATAATAAAACATGTAAAGTGTATTGCTAAACAATATGAAATCCACACCGTACACGAAGCTCCAAATACACAGGCAGAACACACATTAGACACACTTAAACAGAAACTCGCAGTTGTAACAGGCCGGCTACAAAGGTATAAAGCGTGCACCCAAAGGAAACAACAAAACAACCAATTCATTCATAATGAAAAACTTTTTTATCGAAATCTAAGACAGACGACCACTAATGTTCAAAATAACAACACCACTAATACAGATAGTCAAACCAATCTGGACCCAGAAGCCTTAAGAAGTTTTTGGGCAGGAATATGGGAACAACCAGTCGAGCATAACACGCAAGCGGATTGGATACCAACAGAACTCACTAATAGTAGCACGAACATTCAGCCAATGTCATTTGAACAAATTTCGCCAAAAATATTCCATGGGGTGTTAGCTCGTTTACATAACTGGAAAGCACCCGGTTCTGATCATATTCATAGTTACTGGTACAAAAAATTTACAGCTGTTCATTGTTTTCTTTATAATTACATAAATAATTTCATTCAAGACCCCAAATCAATTCCATCTTATTTAACATCGGCCACAACTTATATGATATCAAAAGACCCGAACGACCTCTCTAATCCAGCAAAATATAGGCCTATTACATGTCTGCAGACCTTATACAAAATTATCACATCCTGTTTGTCGGAACTAATATATTTACACACCGATACTAATAACATCTTAGCCGAACAGCAGAAAGGATGTCAAAAAGGCTCAAAAATCCAAAAGTGATCTTTACTGTATGTATATTGATTACAAAAAGCATACGACTCGGTTCCCCACTCATGGTTAGTACAAATATTATTTACAAAATACACCCAACAATTATCACATTCATGAAAACTATCATGGAGACCTGGTCTACTGTCCTAAGAATCAATACCTCAAAAGAAACTCCGGATACCAGCCCAATCAAAATTCAACGAGGTACTTTCAGGGAGATGCACTGAGCCCATTGTGGTTCTGCCTCGCCCTAAACCCTCTATCAAATATTTTAAATTCAAAATGCACAAGATTTCCCTTAGAATTTACAACCAACGATGGACAGCGCAAAGTACAAAATAACACCTTAAATCATCTGCATGCAATTTAATATCATCATGGATGATATTAAATTGCATGCAAAAAGTGAGAGCCAATAAAATGAACTAGCAAACCTTACAGAACAATTTACTAACGATATCAAAATGGAATTTGGGATTGATAAGTGCAAAATAAATTCAGTAAGAGCAGGACAATACTACCCACACCAATACACATTAGAAACAGGAGAACACATAGAGCCATTAGACGAACATGATACATATAAATATTTAGGATACAACCAATCACGCCAGATAAACCATAAAGAAACCAAACAATAATTAAAACAGCAGTTTCAACACCGATTAAATACTATTCTAAAAACACATATCCACATAAACGTACCCTTCTGTCAAGCTACAACGCAAAATCGTAATGTACCTACTACTACATCTGTAACTATTAACCCATCAACTGATAATCACTTGGCTTAGGCCCGTGCTATCAGTAATTTCCGGCTACCCGGTTAGCCGAGCAAAACGAAACTAACAGATTTAAATAATAATAATGTTTATTTATAAAAAGCTTAGACATAGGTTACAAAGTGTTAACAGGCTAATTTAGGTCAGTATAACTGGTGTAGTCATCTGTAGCCGAACTAGGCAGAGCCTGTATTTCGACTATCAGCGCCAAACCCCTCGAATATTAAACATTTAAAGTGCCAGTAACATTTTAAATTCTTCTTATAAACAATTCTATAGTATATTTATTTATATTTACTTTAACAAGTTTTTCTTTTTTAAATTCAAAAATTTAAAGAAAAAGAGTTTGTGTAGTGTTTGCATGCAGGGCCTCTTATTTGATGAGAAATGTCTACATGCTCCATTTTTTCCAACCTTGTATTTGTATGCCTATTAATATTAATTAGGGCTCGAGGCAAGAGACTCCTAATTTATTCAGCGTCTCTATACCGATCGATCATGCGAAAATCCACTATGCATTTTTCTACCCAACTGCAATGCAAACACGGTCAAAATGTATGGAATAGCAGACTTGTAGCGCAATCTTCTATGTCCCCACATGTTCAGAATGAAAACGTGGTTACCATTTTCGCGTCGGTATCCCTTTCACTTCCACCCCGTATACTATCATATGCATTAAGTTGATTTAAGTAAAAGCTGTTTTTTTGAAATTATAAATAGACATGTCAACTTTATTTTTTTGTATAGATGATTCCAAGTGAGAGAGCGGTTAGAATTTTCCATTGATGAACAAGCTGAAAACAATCTGTGTCTGGGGGGACGCGTGCGGCGCCCCTGGCGACCGGGGCGGTCGCCCAACCGCGCCCCACCATAGCGCCGCTACTGGAAGTTCGTATATTTTAAAAAGCCTTTACGGCTCTTATTCTGCTGGGGAGTTTGCATGCTTCGCCCACGCTAAAGAGATTGCAAAGCACTTAACGATACCTGTCGCAACGTCACTGGGTGCTAATAAGACTTACCCCCCTTGCAATATTGTTTCTGTGGTCAGGTATTTTCCAGCAGATGTACGCCGCAAAATAGCAAGTCTCGTAGAAAAGGCAGGAACGAGACCACCGCCACCCCCTGTATGGCATAAGAGCCGTAAAAGCGTTTTAAGATATATGACCTATTAAGACGCTAAGCTTTTTTTTCCATGTTAATTTTGACCTTAATTTCATTATCAGAGACACCAAAAACCTCGAAAACGACACCCATGATGAAAAATTCCGCCATTTTGGATTTTTATTTAAATCTTATGTCATTTATTTCTTAACAACAAAATTTTGACCTTATCTTCATTATTAGCGACCCCAAAAAGTAATCAAATGCAGATAGGAATTAAAAAAAAACAGAAAACAACAAAATAAAAAATCTAGTTGGTACCAAATACGATATCGACAATTACTCATTCTATCTCGTTCTACTATACATACCTTTTTTTTCTGCCGTAACTCCATAATCTTCGGCTTACCTAGGTCCCTACACAACGGTACTGCCAGCCGCGAAGTAACGTGTGCGCGTCCATACGATTTTAGTTCTGAATTCTGACACCCGAGCACCGTCTTATTTGGCGCTATCTGTTGCTTTCTTTGTTGACATGCTTTTGTTTTGCATTTTTGTAATGTTTTTGACACTACGTGTAAGACCTGGAAGAAGACCGGGAAGAACGGGAAGAAGACCGGGTAGGAGACCAGCAAGAACGGGTAGAAAACCGGGAAGACCGGGAAGGCCGGGAGGAACGGGAAAAAGACCGGGAAGAACAGGAAGAAGACCGGGTAGACCAGGAAGAAGACCGGGAAGACCGGGAAAAAGACCGGAAAGACTGGGAAGACCGGTAAGTAGACCTAGAAGAAGACCGGGAAGAACGGGAATAAGACCGGGTAGTCTGGGAAGACCGGGAAGAATGGGAATAAGACTGAGAAGAACGGGAAGAAGACCGGGAACGGTCGGGGGAACGGTGTACGTCCTATACTATTAACTTGCACTGCTGCAAAAGGTCTCTCCTGCTGCTGTTATTGGTGAAAGAATGAACAACTACAATGCAAAACTTTATTCTCTTTACCCCTTTGTGGGTTGAAATAAAAAAAACTAACGACTTACTAACATTGATAGTAGTTTAGTAACTCGAAAAATAAAAACTTGAATTAAAAACAAATATCACTCTTTTTTCACCCTTAAGGGTTGAAATTCTAATAAAGCCGTTGCGTTAGCTTCCAACCATAAGCCCAGATAACAAATTTTGTACATTTTACGTCGAAAATTTAGGATTTTCCATACACAATTTCATCCCCCTTTTTAAGCCTTCGGGTTGGAATTATGGGTCTTGTTCGGTTCGTGGGTATCTAAGGACACTTGGGTTTTTGAGACAAATCTAATGATACCTTAATCGTCGAAATCGATCCAGCCATTTGGAAGATACGAGTTGACTAAGAAATTTACATAAAACATACAAGATGCGCGCGAAAAACATTACACTTCCTTGGCAGTCGTGTAAAACGCAAGCATGAGTTTTGAAACTTTGTATGCTTTTTACTAGCGCGAGCGTCAAGAAGGACCGAATACAGTTTTGCGATCTTCTACCTTGTCTCATTAAAGCGCTGCGATGTTTTTTCTGGTTTTGATAAAAACGCGATAACTTGAAAATTATAATATAAATATTGTCTTAAATCTGATGGGGTCACTGATAGCACAGAATAGATAATAGTACTAGCGTCTGATAGGCACTAATTAAGAGCTACTCGTGTATGTTTATTTTACAGGGGCTCTCAGGCAATGGTTTTAGGGATATTCGATTCGGCAAAAAGTTACTCCAGCAGGAAATGCAATATCTCTAAAACCTGAGTTACTAATTTTTTATCGGGGCACTTTTTGGCATTAATAGAAGCTCTCTGGCCATGCACAATATTTCTACTGGACAAAATGTTACCCCAGCAGGAATCGTTTTTCTCCAAAACGACAAGGGGGGGGGGGCACATTTACAGCAGCTAAGGCACTAACTATACGTTCCACTCGTTTAAGGTATAACTGTATGAGACATTTTCCTGCTAGGGTAACGTAGGTACCTACACATTGTGCGCTGCTATTTTATGTATCAAAATAAATTGTTGGAGGTTAGGCCGCGTCCCTACTTTGTCCAGATACTCGTGTAGATAGTTTTGAGTGTCGTGACTTTTATATAAATATTAGCGTTCACATATAGGAATAGGACGACGCGATAACTGTCGTCCACGTCTTTTACCAACTAAAAGTCAATCGTCACGTTGTAGTGGGAACGCGGTTTTAGGCTAGCCAAATGATTCAAACCCCTTTGATACAATAAAACAACGTTTCAGGTGTTATGTTTTTTTAATAGGATATTCAAAAATTTTATAAATACATTGAAAAAGATATTCGATACAAACAAAATCTTAAGGGAGATAAGTTTAAAAAACAATATACTACAACAGAAAACGTTTTCAAGGCATTGGTTGGAGATGCATGATATTGCACAACTTCTTAATTTCTATGTCGAAAATAAGAACAAATATGAACAATCGGAACGGCTTGATTAAATTATCCAGCGTGTACAAGAATCTCTATAGACCGGTCCGTCATCATTAGTTCCTTTATTTCTTTTTTCATTGAGTCCTCTATACCAAGCCGATGTTCTCTAAGGACGTACAATGCCAGTCGACGCTGGATACCCTCTGCTTCTGCCAAGATTCCTTTCAGAACGAAACCAATGAACCTATTCTTCGAAGTTCCATTTAAAAAGTTACAGTTCAAATAATCAACCAAAGCATCAGTATACAGTTCTGTTATGGAATCGAAGTATGTGCTCACAAGTTCAGCTACCTCCTTCGCTATATATCTGCCAAACACGAAACCCACAGCCTCTACTCCCTCCGACTTCTTCCTCTTCGGATCAGAGAAAACTTCTGGCATCTGTTTCATACTCTGTCGAACAGCTTTGAAGTACAACTTTGTTAAACGTATCTGCACATATTTTTCAAAATACCGCTCTTTTGGCATGAACGTCTGCGTCTGAGCTAAAATTCTCTCGATCACAGTCAGACAAGACATATATTTAGTGTCTAGAAACGCTGCATTATATTTAAGACTCCTTATAAGTTGATCGAGTCTTCTATTAAAATACGAATCGCAATGCAAGCTTTCTAACTGCTCCATGAACCAATCACCAACTTTAACGTACCTTCTCTCTAAATCCTCCTGATCTCCAGACAACATCAAGTATCTGACAAATATAGCTGGGTACGGTAGCAAAGGATCCTTTTCATCAGTCTTCTCGAAAAGGGTAAGCAATATGTTTTCGATCATATCTTCTTTTACCTCAGGAATAAGTATACACAATTCACGAAGCAGGAAGTCTGAACCTGTTGTATAGATTTGGCCATAAGCAAAGTACACCGTTGCGCAGTAGTCAGGTTTGATGACACACGGCATCCATCCGACTTTTCGAAGTAACTGACAAAGTCTAATACGAGTTGTGAAGTCAACAATGGAAAACAGGGGTTTTACAATATCCCATACTCCAAGATCAGCAGTAGCACCGTGGTGACGAAAATACGACATCGCAACACGTATTGCTACCGCAGGACGCAGTTTGGCTGCTGATTCGAAAGTGTCAAGAAGTAACCCGCCCACAGAGCGCATACACAGTGCTAAGGCTACTCTTATCGTGCGACGTTCAGCCGCCAACACACGAGTTAACGCAGCTCTTTCTATTTCCCGACAGCGCATCGCTCGCGTAGCGACAGCCTTCACGCCAGCCTTGCGCCAGCCCCATTCCGCCAAGTTGAAGACAGGTCGGGCTCGGTGTGCGCAGGCCCTCAATGCAGCCGCAGGCCTCACAATTTCTTTACCAGCTGCATCTAATTCACGTAACTCTTTCTCAAACTCTTTGTACAAAAGACTTGCTAACGGTCGTGCCACTGCCAATACTTCTTTTTTGTAATTTTCCTTCTCTGGTTGAGCGATCTTCTTCTTTAGGGCGCTTCTTAGCTGTATAGTTAAGTCGCCTGTCTGGTTGAAGTATATAACCAGCTTCGAAATGAATCCATCAAGCTGTGATCGTTCTGTGGCTATTATATTTGCAACCTTTTCGATTTCCAGCGCAGCTGGGTCGTGACGCAGAGCGTTGATGAGCGCTGCCTGATCGCGCCGAAACTCTAAGTTAACTCGAAGTAACTCACGACGTCCAATCCTCGCTTTATATAACCGTTTCAGTAAGAAGCGAGCGACTTCTGCATCATGCAAAGCCAAGTTCCTAACTGCTTCCACCGTCGGTGAGGTTGCGTCGACGTGGATGTGATATTTTTCGATGACATCGAGCAGTTGATTAAGCCGTTTCGCGGTGACTGCAGGTTCCGCGTCTATGGCAGCCACTGCCAACATGTTTTGAAGACCATTAGCAACGCGCACACGCTCACCCACCTTTAAGGAATACTGTGTCAGCGTTGAAAAGTCATTAAGAAAAGTATCGCGAATTGCTTGTTCACATTCACCGGCTAACAACTGACGAATCACAATGCAATGCAGTCCTTCACGGCACGCGGCTTCGGATGGTGCGCCGTCGAGCCCAAGTCCGTGCCCGAACACCAGAAAATGTTGCCAGACATCTGCAGGCAGGCGCCAGACGCTAGCGCGCTTGACGAGGCTGCGCAGTATGCAGGCGCGTGTGTGTGGTGGCTCGTTACTGTGCCGGGCTGCGAGACGTAATAGAGCCGACACCGCATCACTGCGTCCACCGCTTTTGCTCACTAGAACAAGGAAAATATCGCACCGTCTGTCCGCAGAACCTGCAGCTCCTAACCGTTGCCCTAAGTCGTGCAGAGCTCGGTCGAATCCGATAAAGCGAAACTCATCGAACAAGCAGTGTAAAGTTGATTTTCTATTTGGCTGTACCATGTAATGAGTACGGTGTTCTTTCCATATTTTCCAATCGCGCATGCACGCTTTTACGCTCTTATAATCGGAGCAGCAGATCGGCGAAAAATATTCGTCGTCAAATATATGCGGGTCTGAGTCAGAGTGCGGGGGTGATTCCGACGTCGGGTACGGCCATTCTGTCACGCGCTCTCCGATATCTATCTCAACGAACATTAGTTTCTTGAACGCCGCTCTCTTATCAGGTCTCAGACGCTTTATCAGTGGCTCCACGACTTTGTATTTGAACCAACGCTTCAAGTAGCTAGCTCGTGCTAGCTTTAACACTACTTCCTGACACTCGTCGACACTGAGCCGAGCAGCAACAGTCGGGATGTGCAGTAAATACGCAACGTACAGCTCCAACTTATTTGTGAATCTAGTTTTTTGGTAGCGTAAGATGTAGTCAGTGGCCAAAGGACTGAGTCTGCCAAACTTGTTCATATTAAAATACTTTTCTGTGATATCAAGAAACACATCTGCATCTGACTTCAGCACACACTTCACACTTTTGTAGTAGGACTCCTCTCGTTTGACGTAGAACTTTGTCAGATCTTCATCCGTCGCCAGCGAGTCGTAGTATATTTTAGCGACTTTAGGACACGCCTCGCACAGTACTTTTAACGAATGAGTCGATAACTTCTTCAAAATCATGGGAGCCTCTGCCAGTATGAACTCATGGCCGCAGTGACTAAGAAACTTTATGGCGAACTCAAATGTGTACTCTTTGTAATACTGGTAAAACTCCTGACACATTGTCTGGTCTCGTAGATTGATGTAAAGCCAATGTTTCATTTTTGTGACCGCTGGCGTAATCATTTCCGGGAAGAGAACATCTTCTAAATATTTAGGGTTAATAATGTCACGGTGGTCTATCAGCCATGTTGATTTCAGAGCTCTGCTCACGTATAACAAGTCGTCATCTTTTAAATTACGTATTATATAGTCGACGTGTTTGAGTTCTATGGCGAGGTCTATTTTAAAGAGGCGATCGACTGCAGATTCTTCAAGCAGGGTCTCGACATCCTGGATCGAAGCTCCGTTTTCCTTAGCCTCAAGCACTAGGGAGTTGAGGTACCGGTGCCGTTGCCCCAGGTTATCCCCTGATAACGCGATGGGAGTGAAAGACGTCATCTGGAAATATGAAAAAGCTCTTTTGAATAAAATTAAACATTCTCCAACGATTAGAATATTTTGTGCCAAAGCAATGAGTACTCTGGTTGTTAATTATAATTATTTGCAACGTTACAGTTTTCTAGACTTATTTATCAGCCTAGGGCTAGGGTGTGGTTGTTTTTGAGAATCACAAGATTACCCACGTTGTTTTAGTGAACGCGGTGTTGCTGTTATTTTATAGGAGGGGGTACCTTAGATGCTGCATTTAAAGGTATGAATTTAAATAATATATAGAAACTGTCTGCATTGGTAATACCCTTAAGATTCTTTGACGACTAGTATAACAAGTAATTTAATGAAAAATATCAAAAAACCCGACTACCAATTATACAGGGTGTAAACCACCTCATCACAAAGTCGTTACCAAGCATTCTGTACATCAAACTAAGTAACTTTACGCAAAAATTATTGCTGGGAAACAACTTTTTTTTTGAGGTTATAAAACATGTTTTGCGGTAGAACTCAATGTAACGCATTAAAAACATTGTGCTGATGGATGGATTGCGGGGGTCGTGGAGGTGTTAAAAGTTAAAATCTTACAAAAAAAACTTGTATTTAAAAAAAAACTTGTCAAAAAGTTGTAACTTTGACCCCCCATATCTCCGTAACTAGAAGGTTCCCAGGTATGGTGTAGAACAAAAAACTATCGCAATGATGGGGAAAACCAGTGCCTTTCGGCTTCGTGAAGAAGTGTTTTACACCCTTTATGTAATTATGTATAATAACACATACATACCTAATAAAGGGTGTAAAACACCTATCTAGTTACGGAGATACGGGGGGTCAAAGTTACAACCTTTTGACAAGTTTTTTTAAATACAAGTTTTCTTTGTAAGATTTTAACTTTTAATATTGATAAAATACGTAACAGTAGGTACGCAAATCTTCTCCTGTTCGTCTTAGAACTCAAATTGTGTGTGCAGGATGGGCAGGACAGGAGGATCTTGCAGAGGGGCTCTACACTGGCAATCTGTTTGGGATGGTTCGATGATACTCTTTCAGCCAGATTATTATATCTACAGCGGCCAATCTGGGCTCGCAATCGGTTAAGGGACTTCCAGATTGGCCACTGCAGTTTCTGTTCGGGCGGCAGGTGTTCTTATGGGTTAATTAAATGTGGAGGGACGCGGTATGTTCGTTTCTCCAAAGGTTCCTCTTAAAGGGGTGGCGGGGGTCTCGTTCCTGTTTTCCCTTTTCTATGCGACTTGCTATTTCACGGCGTACAGTCTAACCACTTAATTGGTTTACATTTTACATTGTGTGCGTGAAGTGAACAAGTGAACTTATGCACACAAACACTTTATTTGTGTGCGTATGCCACATCAATAACCGTATACCAATATATATATAGTAATCATTCATTTATGTTACCAAATCAGGTATATTCAGGTATAACATTTCACAATGGGTTTCTATAACATTCTTGGCGCAATGGCTATCGCCTTTGATCAGTTAACAAGTAGTCGTGAGTTCAAACCATGGGTTGCAGCATTCGTTTCTTTTCGTATTCATTATTTTGTTAAAACATTATAACTTAAAGTTGAATTTATAACGATTCGATCCCGTTCATGGATGAGTAATGAAGATTGCAATGTTTGAGACAACCACGGAACTCAGGCCATTTTATTTTGACTGTTTAGAAAATAACTACCCACAATTTAAAAATACATAATTATATTGTTTTCGAACACCTTAATTTATAAAAAAACCGGCCAAGAGCGTGTCGGGCCACGCTCACTGTAGGGTTCCGTAGCTTCCCAGACCATTAAAAATACCAACATTTTTCGTCAGCAAAAATAACTTTGTTTTTCATAGTATTTGTATGAAAAACAAAGTTATCATTTGCGTTTTTTTGAAAAAGTGCTATATAACTCAAAAACTATTCAACTCATCAAGTTGAAAATAATTTTCCTAGAAAGTTCATATAAAGGTCTACTTCTGTGATTTTTTTCATATTTTTTAAACTTATGGTTCAAAAGTTAGAGGGGGGGGGGACACATTGTTTTTGACTTTCGGAGCGATTATTTCCTAAAATATTAATATTATCAAAAAATGATTTTAGAAAACCCCTATTCATTTTTAAATACCTATCCAACAATATATCACACGTCAGGGTCAAAATTAAAAAAAAAATCGCTCCCCACTTTACGTCTGGGGGAGGTACCCTAATAAAAAAGTTTTTTTAAATTTTTATTTTTGCACTTTGTCGGCATGATTGATATACATATTGGTACCAAATTTCAGCTTTCTGGTGCTAACGGTCACTGAGATTATCCGCGGACAGACAGACAGACAGACAGACAGACAGACAGACAGACATGGCGAAACTATAAGGGTTCCGTTTTTTGCCATTTGGCTACGGAACCCTAAAAAAATGAGCATTCTTAATCAAATAATCCGATCCGTAACGCCTCTCTGGATCTTCTTACTTCATATTTGAGTGATGTGATTCAGCGAGTTGATGTTAACGGGATCTCCCGGATCCGTGGTAAAAATGGGGGTACCCCAGGGCTCACTACTGTAGTAATTAAGGATGAAGAGTTGCAACCGGAAAATAGCACAGTGTTCTTAGGCATAAATTTGGATGCAAAGCTTCAGTGGGGCCCGCACATAGACAAATTGTCGAAAAAACTTAGCTCTGCAGCATACGCCGTTAGAAAAATTCGTGATTTGACTGATTAAGAGACAGCCCGTTTAGTTTAGTTATTTCCATAGCGTGATGTCGTACGGTATTCTCTTGTGGGGCAATGGCGCCGATATTCAAATAATATTTGTTTTACAAAAAAGGGCAATTCGTTCAAAATCAAAATCAAAATATTTTATTTCACATAGGCCTAGATGGGCACTTATAAAACGTCGAAAAAGGTGCACGGTTCGCGTTGGTCGATTCCATGGAGAAGAACCGGCAAGAAACTCCATGGTTACTCTTTTCAAATCATTTGGTATTACAATATTATTATGTTACATTACAGCATTAGTACTAAAGTATGGGGGGACAGCGTAGGCCCGACAATAGGTCGTTACTTACTACACAAAAAATGTAAAACAAAAGGCATATTTAACAAAAGTTAAACAGCATCCGGGAATCTAAAAAGCCTACAATGTTCACTCATTTACAAATAATAGGTAAAAAAGCATCTTTATAAAGGTAAGTAAAAATAAAAAATATTTAATTAAAGAACTAAATTAAACAAGTGACACAAATATTGACATCAGTGCTGTAATTATTCTGAGCAAAATATGAGAAAAAATGATTTGAAAACTACTGTAATAATCTGAATCAAAAGAAAAAGAATAATGAGATTGAGAATAGTTAGAGACATCCATACCAGGGAAGCCGCGTGCGCAGAGGGAATTATAGCCAAACTTCTTTGTCTTCAACGTAGTCCTTGATTTTGTAATATGCTTTTTTCATAAGGACACGCTTGATATAGTTTTTGAACTTTCCATCGGTCAGTTCTATAACTGACTAAGGTCCATGTTCACCAAATGATGACAGCCTGATTATCTAAAAACAGCTGTTTAAAACACATTTTTGTATTGGAATATGTCACAGTGACAGCTGGTTATAGATAATCAGACTGTTATCATTTCGGTGAACATGGACCTTAGGCAACTTGTTATAAAAGCGTATACTGTTTATAATAAAAGACTTGCTAGTTTTTGTTAATCTGAATTCAGGTATTACAATTTCGTGTTTACTGCGCGTATTTTTATTGTAGAAGTCGCTTCTAATTTTGAAAAGCCCTCGATTTTTGCGGACATATAAAACACATTCAAAGATATAAAGTGAAGGCAAAGTTAGTATATCGACCTATTTGAAGTTTTCTCTGAGTGACTCGCGAGGAAACATTTTATAGATTTTATAGAATCAGAAACATTTTATAGATCGCGCGGACTGCCCTCTTTTGTAGTATAAAAATTGAGTCAACGTCTGCTGCTGATCCCCACAGCAGGATGCCGTAAGACATAATACTGTGGAAATAAGCATAGTAAACTAACCTAGCTGTGGCTACATCCGTTAACTGCCTTATTTTCCTGATTGCGTATGCAGCTGAGCTTAACCTACCCGAAAGAGTTCTAATGTGCGTGCCCCATTTTTTTTTTAAAGAAATGCTCAAATATTGCCAGGATAATGAGCAGCAAATAAAAATGGATATCATAGCTAAAAATCAGACTGACAAGCACTTTGGTGCATTTTGGAAGGCAACAAATAAATTGAATCCACGTTCGAGTCTTCCTGTGAGCGTGGCGGGCGTGCATGAGCCAACAGAAATAACTAATTTATTTAAACAGCACTTTAAGGTTGAGTCACCACTTATGAGAACGACACGGGTTGTCGATGCTGAGGCCGTTTCTGGGGACATTGAAGTTCGTTTTACTCCTAAGGAAGTTGCATCGGTAGTAAAATCAATGAAAAGAGGTAAGTCACCAGGTTACGATGGCCTCAGTATCGAACATCTGAAATACGCTGGAGTGCACTTGCCACGTGTACTTGCGATGTTTTTTAACTTGTGTATCAGTCACTGTTATTTACCAGATAACTTCATGTTTGCTGTTGTGGTACCTGTTATTAAAAATAAAACTGGGAATGCCTCTGATGTCTCAAATTACAGGCCTATATCCTTGGCAACTGTTTTAGCCAAGGTGCTGGACAGTCTGCTTGACGCACAATTGGCTAATCATCTAACACTGCATGACGCTCAGTTTGGCTTTAGGCAGGGGCTGTCCACTGAAAGCGCTATAATGTGTCTCAAGCAAACTGTGCAGTACTACAAGGATAGAAAAACGCCTGTCTTTGCCTGTTTTTTGGACCTATCGAAGGCTTTCGATCTTGTCAGTTATGACATGTTGTGGAATAAATTGCTGTCTGAAACTTCTGTACCAGTTGAAGTTATATCAATGTTCAGGTATTGGTATAGCAATCAACGCAATTGTGTAAGGTGGAACGGTTCCTTGTCAAGTGTGTACCAGTTGGAATGTGGGGTGAGGCAGGGCGGATTAAGCTCTCCTCGGTTGTTTAACCTGTATATTAACCAGCTGATTGTTGAGCTCAGCAGCACCAAGGTCGGATGTCATATTGACGGAGTGTGTACCAATAATCTTAGCTACGCAGACGACATGGTGTTGCTGAGTCCATCAATCAGTGCTATGAGGAAGTTAGTGTCGATATGTGAATCATATGCGGTGACTCATGGGCTCAAATATAATGTTGGGAAGAGTGAACTGATGCTCTTTGAAGCCCGTGGTTTTACTTACCAAGCTTTTCCCAATGATACACTGTATGGCACTCCTCTGTGTAGGGTGTCTAAATTTAAATATTTGGGTCACTGGGTCACCGATGATTTAAGTGATAACTTAGACATAGAAAGGGAACGTAGGTCGCTGGCTGTCCGTTGTAACATGCTGGCACGCAGGTTTGCACGGTGTACGAATTCAGTAAAAATCACGCTTTTTAAAGCATATTGCCAGAGTTTCTACACCTGCAGCCTGTGGGTCAGGTTTTCGCAGCGGTCATACAGCGACCTGCGTGTCCAATATAATAATGCACTCAGAGTACTGTTGGGGCTGCCATGGCGATGCAGTGCGTCAGGGATGTTTGCTGAGGCGCGGGTGGATGGCTTTGCCGCTATCGTTAGAAAAAGATGCGCCTCCCTACTTGCTCGCGTTCGTGGCAGTACCAACACTATACTGGGTGTTTTCGTTGATAGGTGGGAGTCCCCCATGCTGCAAAGGTGGGTGCGACTTCATGCTGTTATTTAAATGTTGTATTTGTGTTTTGCTTCTACTAACATTAGTTTTTTAAGAATATTGTTACTAACAAAATATGGACATAGTCTGAAATAAATGTTTATTATTATTATTGCAATTTTGAATCGATAGTAATCCCTAGGAATACAGTTTCCGCTATAACATCAAGTTTATTGCCGTCAAGATTTAAATTAAGATCACGTTGTGGTACATTTGGTAAGGAGAACTTTAAACATTTAGTTTTGCTTGCATTCAATAAGAGATTATTAGCAGCGAACCATTTCGAGAGAACAGTTAGACTTTCGTTAACATGTAGGACATGTGTATCTTTTCTATTTATTTAAAAAAATATCGAGGTGTCATCAGCAAATAAAATTATATCTGATAATTTGGCCATCATATAAGGGAGATCATTAATGTAAACAAGAAATAGGAATGGACCGAGAATTGAACCTGGGGGACGCCTATCTTGACTAGAAACCCGGAGGACGTTGCCCCATTTACATTTACTTTTTGCTGCCTGTTTGATAAATAAGAAAGAACCAGATCAGCAGCTTGACCACGAATTCCGTAGTGGTGTTATTTACGCATCAGTGTTTTGTGGTCCACTTAGTCAAACGATTTAGAGAGATCACAGAAAATTCCAATGGCATCCTGGGATTTCTCCCAGTATTTCAAAATGTGAGTGATGAGTTTTACTCCCGCGTCCGTTGTCGACCTGCCCTTCGTGAATCCAAACTGCTGACTGTGCAGAATCCCATTTGAGTTAAAGTGAGATAACATTTGGTCCAGCATGATTTTTTCATAGATTTTACTCAATGCTGGGAGCACAGATATAGGTCTATAATTAGAGGGATCACTCTTACAACCCGATTTGAAAATTGGTACTAGTTTACTATGTATCATTAGATCAGGAAACTTACCGCTATCCAAACATTGATTGAATATGCCTGTTAGGATAGGAGCGATGGATTCAATAATATCTCCAAGTACCTTGACGGATATGCCCCATAAGTCTTCAGTATTTTTTATGTTGAGACTTTTGAACGCGTTTATGATAGTAGCAATACATATTGGTTTAAATTTAAAGTTTGGTATATCCGCGGTAAAATTTTCTTTAAGAAAAGCTTCAGCTAATGTAGATGAGGAAGGGAGAGATTTTGTAACTTCTAGCGTAATATTAGTGAAGAAACTCTCTAGTGTCTCAGCCACCTCTAGCTTGTCAGAAATGGTCTGATTATCTATTTTCAAGGACAATTCGTTCTGATCTCGTTGTTGTGTCTTTCCAGTTTCTTTGTTAATAACCTGCCACACTGTTTTTATTTTATTATTAGAAATTTTGTTAGTTATTATTTGAGATTTTGCTTGAGCGCAGACACTTTTGAATATTTTTGAATAATTTCTAACATGTGTGGAAAACTTGTCTGAGGATAGAGATTTTTCGTAATATAAATTGTATTCATTATCTCTGCTTATTCTTATTTCCGCAGTGGCCCACTCACTAAATTTTGATTTAGAATTTACTTTAACTGATTTCAAAGGACATGTTTTATTGAATTCTTGGCAAACTGTAGAAAATAAATGTTCAATTTATAAACTAAGTCCCAGATACTCCCTCAGAGAAAAAATTAAAGAGATTAATATTCTTACTGCGCCCTCTCAGTTTATTTATGAAAACCTTTTGTACACACAAAAATATTAATTTGTTTAAAAAATACAGTGATAACCACAACATAAATACGAGGAACAAACACAAATTTATTATTCCTGCAACGAGGCTCAAAAAAATAGGGGGTAGGTACGTTCAAATGCCAATGTATACGTTTTTACAATAAACTTCCGAGGCATATTCAAGCACTAAGCCTAAATAAATTCAAATCGTTTTTAAAACGGAAGCTATGCCTGAAAGCCTTCTATCATGTTAATCACTATCTAATTCTAGAAGATAAAAGGCTTGGGATTAAGCTGCTCCAATTTGCTCTATGAATGTTGAAATTTCGGACTTCGCTTGTTTATTATTGATTCCTTTATTGTATACACTGTGACATTGAATGATTTGACATGAATATTATACTAAGTTCCGTTTTTTTTTGTTTTTTACTTTACTTATTTTTATTTTTATGTGTGTGTTTGTTTGACATGAATATTTACTTGTGACTGTCATGACATTTAATGATTTGACATGAATACTTAGTTCAGTATTTTATTATTATTTAATTTATATTTTTTATTTTATGTGTGTGGATTTGACATTTCGTATTTTTATTATCATTCGAATTTGAATTGTAAATTATTATTTATTTTATTTAATTATTGTGAATGTGAGGACCTTGTGGGTTACTTTTTGTTGATTTTTTCCCACGACTGTCTGGCAGTTTGAGTACTATTATATAAGC
This sequence comes from Xestia ashworthii, assembly GCA_950022955.1. NCBI lineage: Eukaryota > Metazoa > Arthropoda > Insecta > Lepidoptera > Noctuidae > Xestia > Xestia ashworthii. Next base: position 1,338,783 of record OX465572.1, read on the forward strand.
GACCTACCCAAATGTCCTTTCTTTGGAATTGATCGTCGTTTCGTTGAGCTCCTTGAGTTAAAAGTCGAGCTACACGATAACTGACAAATGCTTGCACTGACTGGACAGGTCCACTCAAATCTGTATTATGGTTCTTTCTTCAAAAGACCATCTCAGACACTAATCTGCATAGTTCTCATGTGAGTTGAACAAGATTGGCTGGACTTTAAAAGACACTATGACCTTTGAGTTTGTTTCGGCTGTTTCTTCTCAGAGTAGTCAGGTACGAATCACCGGCCCCATCTAGTTTAAAAAGTGTTTGAGAAAACCTACTTGCCGAATAAACATCATTTATCATTTATGTCAATCTACGAGTATTTGCATTTTTGAGTTAATTGATTGCTACTCATATTATTATGCGGATTTACTTGTGTGGATATAACCAATGCAACATTTATCAAAGTCCAAGTCAAAGTCAAAATAATTTATTTGCAGTAAATGTGGTACAAAAGGTGGTAAAAAAAACGTTTAGTGCGAAATGTGTCATCACATTTCGCCATAAAAATAGCATGCAAATATTAGTAAACACAAACTATAATACCTGTTTCTAATTTTAATTAACAAGACACAAAACAAAACAACAAAAATAACAATTATAATAATTATACCTACATACTACAAAAGAACGGACGCTGTAACATTTTTCCACAAATATTAGTGTTTTTCAGGTACCACTTTAATGTACAAGCTGTCACAAATGTGTAAATTTCATGGTCTTAATTTAAAGATACTATATTAATCTCCAGATTATTATCGGAAAAATATCTATGACGTCATACAAAATTTTCGCACAAATGCGTTTTTCCCATCACAATAATCGCAGAAAATTTTAAAAAGAGGGATCAGAATAGGTACCAATTTAGGTAATTTTAAAGCATATTTTATCTTAATAACTAATAAGAAACTGCGGTAAATATAGTCCTTTACAAGAACTATAATTTTTTTTGTATCAAAATCACAACATTTTCAAATTATTAGCCAAAGTAAAAATATTTGCCGACTTCTTTATACATTTTGCACGCGCGGTTCGTCAACAGTGATGCCAGACCTACTGATTTAGCAGTAGATCTACCTGATTTGAAAAAAATCTACTGATCTACTGCCTTGATTGATATTGTTTAATAAATCTACCTCCTTTTTTTTCAAATCAGATCGGATCATTTATTTATTGTCGTCGTGCCGTATCATCTGGCTTATAGGCCTAAATAACATGACATTTGATCAACAAGTTTTGTGATGTCGCCGTATTTTCTATCTGTGTTGTGTGCAATGCCGACCAATCACTGACAGTTCCAGTCATAAGGCATTAAAACTGTGAAAGTACTGTAGTTGCCCATTCCATAGCTTAGATCTCTATGGAGAAGAACGGGCAAGAAACTCCGTAGACATTTTTTTAAGTCAAATTATTTTACAAAACCTTAGTTACATCATTCATGTTTTGCTGGTACGTTATGTGAGAACGATGTAGCAAGATTTTCACGTTTTATGTGTCCATAGCAAAAACAAAGAAAAAAAAAGCAAAATTATGAGAGAAGCATTGACTCAGATTAGGTTAGGTAGGTACATATTTACATAAATATGTGTATTTATATGTTCAAATTTATTATATCATACTTATAATTCAAGCTCAAGTCCATTTTACCTCATGTGGGTATGACTTTTTTAATCTACTGATTTTTCCTCCTATCTACTGCTAAAACTTTAATTTTTCTACTGATTTCTTCAGATTCCATCTGACAGCACTGTTCGTCAATCTGCGCTGCGACGCGCTCCTCAACGGACGGGTGTATCGCTGCTGTCGCAAAAAAAATAAATACGATTTTACTACTAAAAATATTGTAGTGTGCATGCGTGTGAGTAGTAGGTACCGTCGTCATAAAGCGCAATCGGAAGGAGTTCATACTTTTTCGGACGATATAAAAATAATGACCAGTTTCATACTTTTATTATTAGAATGAGGTTTAGAAAATATGTTGGGTAAGATCGGGATTTGTGAAATGGATGTGTGGAGTTAAGCGCCTCTTAGTAAGGTTAGGATTTGGATGGGTAAGGTCAAGCTGTTGGCTTGTTGTTGTTAGAAATTATGTGAAGTGAATTATCAAGACACTTGCGCGAAAGACACTTGCACGAAAGATACTTGCGCGAAGCCACATGGTTTTTGTTACGAAAATAATTTCAAAATGGAAATCCAAGATGGTGCCCAGAAAATGATTGGGTTTTCCATCATGGGTGTCGTTTTCATGGTTTTTGGGGTCGCTGATTACGAAAATGAGGTCAAGAAGAAAATGCAAGATGGCGTTTAGACTTTTTTTGAGTTTTCCATCATGGGTTTCGTTTTCATGGTTTTTGGGGTCGCTGATTACCCCATTATGGAAAAACCAAAAAAAAACTAGACGCCATCTTGGATTTTCATTTTGACATCATTTTCGTTTGCCGTCGATATAGTGGTCATGGTTGAGACCTCAGTCAATGCTCGATGACTTCAGTAGAGTGTAAACCTGGTAGCGCGCCACACTAATTATTACATATTGACACTTTTTTTTCCTCTAAGTCCCACTCGCACATAATATGGTCATGGTATTTTTAAACAAATCAAGCCACTGCCATTGCGCTTTGGCAGGGTCGCCATGTAAGGCGGGATCTCGAGGAGATATTGAAACACCGAGAGCTGAGTCTTTACTGTCTTTAGTCATTAGTCATTAGTCATTTATTCATAAACAATAAATTGTATTTGAAATTACATGGTTTAAAAAGAATTAAAATTACATAAACAAAAACAAAACATCATATTATAGTATTACAACAATGCATAATTATATAACAATGAAATAAACATACAACTTACATAGGAATTTCGTTACAGGTCTTCTACAGCATATAGACACTTATTCAATAGGAAACTTTTAAGTTGTTTCTTAAAGGAGCTTGAGTAGATAGTGCTTTTTATATGTAGAGGCAACTTATTAAATAATATAACCGATTGATATCTGGGACCGTGTCTAACAATATTTAAATTAGGCTGTACCTTATAGCGCATAATGTCTTGTCTCCGTGTGCCTTCTCTTATCTGTCGTTCTTCTGCTGTTTCATACTCATGCATATATTTGGCCATGTTACTCAGAAGTACAAAAACATAAATGCTCGGCACTGTAAGTATATTTAGATTAATAAAATGTTCACGGCAGCTCTCTGTTTGCGGGATACGGACTATTGTGCGAATTGCACGTTTTTGTAACACAAAAGCTCTTTTGATATTGTAGTCATAACTGTTTCCCCAAAACATTATGCTATATCTAATTTTTGATTCTACCAACGCGAAATATACCATTTTCAAATGATCAATACAAATTTCTGTTCTAAGTGATCTTAAAGCATAACATGCGGAACATACAGATGCATTTATAGGAATCGATAATTCGATAAATCAAGTACCGGCTGTCAACTATTGGACTGTGGATTTGAATTCTTCGAACCGGGGGAGTATTCCGTTTTATTTACCATACCTTTATTGGTGTATTATTTACATACTAAACATCACTTAAACACTGCTCAGAGCTCTGAGCAACTTCCCGTACACACACCGGCTACGTTTATGTCTCATTTTGCTTGACAATTGTGGAAGCAAAATCGAGGACGAAAACACTTGCCCAGACAAAAACATTCACTTCAAACCCTACTTCACACATAATATGTCCTTATTAAGTCCTTATGTTCGTCACAATTAAATTATTACTTAACTACATTTAATAATATTTAAAAACTCGTAAGATTTTATTCTAAACAATCTACCCACGTTAGGAAAAAGTAAAATCATAAGATAGTAAACTTCTTATTAATGCAATTAAATTGTTAATTCAGTTAGCCGACTGATATCGAATTGTTAATCTAATACAGCAGCCTACCTCATTTCTTTTAGCAAAGCAAACTTTTTTATTTTTTTTTTATTTTCCTGTTTTTCTCCCTTTCATCTCTAAATTGTCTTAATTGGTCTATCCTATTAGTTCTCACCGTTTCCTTATTTCCAATTTTCAGAAACCAATCCGGAAACCATGCCTGTGATGACCCGTAAGGCTACTGCTCAGGATATGGAGCTTAAATTGAGAACGGCCCTCCAAGAACTAAAGGACTCAAAACTCCAATGCCAACAGCTATTGCAGGAGAGAGAAGACAGTGAGGAGGAGGTCATTAATATTAACAGCAAAAACTCCAGCTTAAAAAGGGAGCTAGTAGACCTTCATCAGGATTACTTGAATGTTGTCAATGAGCGGGATCACCTAAGGGTGGTCACGGATGGGTTCCACAGCTGCAGCAACTTATATGAGGAGGCTTTGTGTAAAATTAGGGACCTAGAGGAGGAATTAGTCCATGCTAATGTTAAACTTTTAAATTTAAAAAAGGAACAGGATTGTATTCAGGTTATGGAAACTGATCATTTGTACAACGAACTAGTAAATACAAATTGTAACCCTCATTCCCTCATAACAATAGACCTTACAGAGGACTCCTTACTGAAACATAATTCATACCATAAAGTAAGTAAAAATAAAATTAAGAAATATGCAAGATTGAATAAAATCATTAAAAAATGTCATAAACACAAGAAACAACAAAAGCACTATTCCAAAAATATTCAATTAAGGAAAGAACGTGTTTCTCTTGTTAATAGATTAAATAACTATCAAATTAAGTTGGAAGACAGTACAAGTATTTATGAAATAGACACTCAGCGCTTACAATCAGAAATTGAGGCACTGAATGAGTCACTAAAATCTTTGTATAATAAATATGAAAGCTCTAAAAAACAAATTAAGGAGCATATTCTTGTCACAAATGAGTTGGTTGACAAAGTGGACTTGCTGACTCTCAGCAACACTCAGTGTACTTGTCGGAGTGAACCCAGTCTTGATGCCCTCCAGCCTGAGGCAACGGAGGACCCGTCCCAAGCTGTGAGTGCTCAGAACTTCAACATCCATCAAAACCACGATTCACAAGTAGTACAGCCTGAGATTAGTCATTTTGTTTCACCTGATTGTAATGATTGTCATCATTCAGTTATGTTTTCTGATAGTATGGGTAGAGGGCTAGGTAAATTGATCAGTAATAACCTGAGTTACTATACCCAAAATTATTGCATGCCAGGGTCAAGCTACAAACAAGTAATGGCATCAGTAATAAAAAATGATTGTTATCTTAACACTACCATTACTCTATGTGTTGGTAATAGTTCTAATGTAAAAAAGGAAGATATCACCGACTGTGTTTCTGAGTTGCTAAAGTTAAGATGTAATAAAATCATATTGTGTGCTTTTCCATATTTTGAAAATTTAAGTAGTAGGAAGAACGATTATATACATATGTTGAATAAACATGTACATTTTTTAGTAGGTCACTATAGTGACAGGCTTATGTATCTGGATATCAACACTATAGTTGGTAATCTTAAGTCGACACGGGGTAAGGTGTATCTACCTATTGTATGTAGACACAAAATAGCTCGGCTATTAGCTTATAGTATTCACACAGACATAAATAGTATGTCTAAGTTTAGTTATATTATTAACACTGCGACGATTAGTAATTCTACTAATGTACAGGTGACTGGCACAAATGAATATAGCACTAGTGCTATAAATATTTACAAACATTGTACTGAGGAGGATCCATCTGTCACCATGGAAAATTCTCAATTAGGGTTTATTAGTGATAGGGTCTTATCGTCTGAGGATGGCACAGGAGTCTCCGGCCTCACTTCAAATATAAATTTAAACTAGAAAGTGAGACAACAGAAGGTACCATTAACAATATTTTTGTTAATCCTACCAACAGCAAGGTATCTTCTTGCACTCAATTAGTTAGTAAAAAAGGGCCTCAGCAGAACACCTTAAAATTATTCCACCAAAATATCCAAGGCATTTCTTCAAAATTATTAGAAATTGAATTGTTTTTAGAAAGTAGTAAGTTTGACATTATTTGTTTTACTGAACATTGGCTAAAGGATTACCAAATGCTTATTAATTATGAGAACTATATGGTGGGTAGCTGCTTTAATCGTAAAACTATGCTTCGTGGAGGTTCCCTAATATTAATAAAAAATAGTTTTAAATATAAGCAACGTAATGACATAGTAGGTCTCTCGGTTGAACATTGCGTCGAACTGTCCTGTGTTGAGCTAGATAAGCATGTAATTGTGTGTGTGTACAGACCCCCAAACTATCAAAACTTTTCCATATTTGAATCAATAATGGAAGATGTCCTGGCAAAACTTGCAGCCAGTAATAAAGCTACAATAATTTGTGGTGATTTTAATATCAATATTTTAGAAGAAAATTCAAATAGCAGTCGGTTATTAAATCTTTTTAAGTCATTTGACTTGACCAACACTTTTATAGAACCTACTAGAGTAACATCATCTTCTGCTACTTGTATAGATAATGTTTTCTGCAATTGTGATTATTTAGATAAAGCCATAATAAATTGTTTGCCGTCTGACCATAGTGGACAAACTGTAACTTTTAGTTGTAAAACTCCAATACAAAGAGTTCAGATTAAATTTAGACCTATAACTTCTTGCAAATTAAATAGGTATAATATTTCCCTACAGAACAAGTTAAGTGTAATGAGCCAAGAGGATATTAATATAAATCAATTGTATGATCGTTTCTTTTCATTAGTTCACACGGAATTCAACAAAACTTTTGAAAAGAAGACAAAGAGTATTTGCCCTAAATTTATATTTAGTGATTGGGCAACTAGAGGTATCAGAAAAAGTAGGGAAAGGCTATTTGAGCTTTATAGCCTTAAGCCTTTTATAAACACTGAAACTTTTAGCAAGTATGTTGCTACGTATTCAAAGATTTTTAGAAATACTTGCAAGGTTGCTAAAGCCCTGCACATAAGCAACAAGATCAAAACAGCAGAAAATAAAATAAAGACCGTTTGGAAAGTCATAAATAACGAGACTAACAGAAAGAAAATACGTAATAATAGCTTTACATTAGATACAGCATGTGGTCCTAAAAGCTCTGATCAGGAAGTAGCTCAAGAATTTGTTAATTTTTTTACCGAAATACCAATAAAAACTACGGAGGCTCTTAAGTCCTCACCTGAAGCCTCAATTGGCTTATTAAAGGCGAATGTGTCTGGCTGCCTGGCTGAATTTCAATTTAAACATATTAACCCTATGACAGTTATTAAAGCTTTCCGGCAAATTAAAATCAAACTGACCGAAGATTTATGGGGAATGTCTATCAAAGTTTGTACATCTATACTTGAGACCATAGCCCCGTACTTAGCTTTAATTTTTAATTTATGTGTAGACCAAGGAGTTTTCCCGGATTTAATGAAATACAGTAAAGTCATACCTCTTTTCAAATCCGGGGACAGTAAAGATTCCAATAATTATAGACCTGTATCCGTGTTACCAGTTTTTAGCAAGGTTTTTGAAAAAGTAATGCTTAATCAAATGCTCTATCATTTTAACACCAACAGAATCTTACATGATCAACAGTATGGTTTCACCAAAGGACGTTGTACAACTGACGCCGGTGTAACCCTATTAAAGCACATATTTGCTGCGTGGGAAGAGTCCCAAGACGCAATAGGAATTTTTTGTGATCTCTCCAAAGCTTTTGATTGCGTAAATCACGACACATTACTTTTGAAACTGGAGCATTACGGACTGGGTAAACTTGCACTTAGCCTGCTAAAATCTTATTTGAGCGATAGAAAACAACATGTTCAAATAAATGGTGTTAATTCACAGGGTTTGAATGTAAAAATGGGGGTTCCGCAAGGCTCAATATTGGGTCCTTTCCTTTTTCTAGTATATATAAATGATCTACCCTATTTGTTGAAACGCCAACCTCAAAATATGGTGTTGTTTGCTGATGACACTTCTCTAATTTTTAAGATAAATAGACGGGCCCAAAATCTAGATGACGTGAATGATGCCCTACTTCAGGTCCAAAATTGGTTCACAGCAAACAATTTGGTATTAAATGAAAAAAAAACTAAATGCATAAGATTTTCATTACCGAATGTTAAAAGTAGTGATTGTGAGATAATATTGAATACAGAGAAACTCGAATTCGTAGATAAAACGGTTTTCCTGGGGCTTACGCTTGATTCAAGGCTACAATGGGGTTCTCATTTAACATCGCTTGCGGGGCGCTTAAGTTCAGCAGCATATGCCATTAGAAAAATCCGTCAATTCACTGATGTAGATACCGCTAGACTGGTCTATTTTAGTTACTTCCATAGTATAATGTCTTACGGTATTTTGCTATGGGGACGGGCTGCTGATATTGAGTCTATATTTATTCTGCAGAAAAGAGCCATCAGAGCCATATACAATCTTCGTAGGCGCGATTCTCTAAGGGAACTTTTTAAGGATATTGGCATCATGACGGTTCATTGCCAATACATCTACGAAAACATAATGTACGTTAGAAAAAATCTGCATCTTTTCGGTAAAAGAGGCGACAGACACAATTACAGTACTAGAAATAGGGACCAACTAGTTCAGCCAGGCTTTAGACTCGCTAAAGTAGACTCATCTTTCATGGGGTACTGTTTGAGATGCTATAATAAAATTCCACAAAGTATTCTTGAACTGAATGAGACGAAATTTAAAACATGCATTAAACGCACACTATGTAAGCAAGCATATTACAAGTTGAGCGATTATATCGCTGATAAAAATGCTTGGCTCAATGCTGGTCCTGCTCCACAAGGACAGGGGCTCAAAAATTGATAGCATTAAATGGTATTGTTGGAGCGGCTGAAGATTGTACAACTATCTTTGCATTGTATAGATTCAATCTACTTAGTATTATATAAACGCATAGCCCATATTGTGTGAGTACTATGTACTAGAAAGCTATCATTCACTGGAAACCTACTTTAGTTTTTGACTTGAATGTGTACTGGCGGTTGAGAGTATGTCATGCTCACTCAAATGTCTCGCTGATGGTGGCGCGTGTGTCGGACCATTTAGTTCCCTTCAAAATGGTTGAGCTGAATGGTGCTGATCCATGCGTCATGTGCGTGAACGGGCGCTGTCAGTTGTGACTGGTCATCTCTTAGTCGCCATGGTTTATTTGAATTAATTATTTGGTTTTTGAGTTGTATTTTGTTTTGGTTTTGCTATGGACACTTTTAACGTGCACATCTTGCTACATTGTTCTCACATAATATACCATCTCAACATGAATGATGTAACCAAGATTTTGTAACAATATTTTGATTTAAAAGAGTGTCCATGGAGTTTCTTGCCCGTTCTTCTCCATAGAGATCTACGCTAGGGAATGGGCAACTACAGTACTTTCACAGTTTTTATGTCTTGTGACTGGGACTGTAGCTACATTTAATTTTCATCTTTGTTTCGACAATTCAAAAGTGCCTGTTATTGGCCTACTTGAAATAAATGCTTTGATTTTGATTTTGATTTTGATTTTGATTTATAGCATTCAATTCAGTTTTCCAATTTAGATGTTCGTCTATATGTAAACCCAAGAATTTAACTTCCTTGACGAGAGCAATTTTATCTTCATTCAAAATGACCTCCAAATCGTCCTTATTACGGGCTGTTGTTCTAAATAATAGAATATTGGTCTTTGCAGTATTGATTACCAATTTGTTCATGGTGAACCACACGTGAAAAGCTTGTAATGCTGCATTTATTTTATCTGTTAATTTATCTATGTCATTTGCTGCTACAATGGCATTTGTGTCATCTGCAAAAATTACTATATCAATGTCAGGTAAAATTGTATTCATATAATTGATTAAGTCATTAATAAATAAGATAAATAAAACAGGTCCCAATATTGATCCTTGCGGGACGCCCGTGGTCATCATTACAGTTGCTGATTTATAAACTTTTTTGGAGCCATCTTGTGTTTTGTCAATCTCTACAAACATTTTTCTGTTTTTGAGATAGGAAGAGAATAATTTCAAGGCCTTACCTCTTATACCATAATGCTTCATTTTCGTAAGAAGTAGTTCGTGGTCTATAGTATCAAACGCGGAACTTAAGTCCAGAAAAATTCCGGCTACTCTCATTTTATTATTTAATTTACCTATAACATCATCAAGTAAGGTATACATGGCGTCAGATGTGCCTACACCTTTTTGATAACCGAACTGTCTTTGGTTTAACACTCTATTTTCACGCAAATGAGCCAATAGTCGTTTTTTTATGATCTTTTCAAATATCTTTGACAGGATTGGTAGCAAAGAAACAGGCCTGTAATTTTTAGGATCATTTCTACTACCTTTTTTGTAGACAGGTATTACTTTGGCTACTTTAAGCTGGTCTGGGAAGATAGATTCCTCAATACATTTGTTATAAAATTCACACAGAGGCTCTGCCAGTATGGAAATGTGTTCCTTGATTACAGATATCGGAATTTCATCATAACCACAAGAATACTTATTCTCCATAGTTTTGACTATGGTTAAGACCTCATTTGGTGTGACAGAAGCAATTGTCATTTCATCATTAATTCCGATTGTATACTTTTGTAAGAATTCTGCATTTTGGTCTTTTTCTACTACCCCAGAGATACATTTGTAGTTGAACTGTTTTGCCAAAATGTCGGATATTTCCTCTGGATTCACTACAATTTGATCATTGACTTTGAGGCGAATTTCCGGTTTTATCGTTTTCTCTCTATTTGTACATTTTCTAACTACTTTCCACACTTCTTTACTTAGATTTTTGGAACTGTTTATTTGCTCCATTATTGCATGTTTTTTAGCCTTCACCACAACCTGTCTATATAGTCTAACATACTTATTTTTATAACTTAAGACACTTGAATCAAGGTTGTTTCCATTTCGTGTGCATAAGAACCGTTTCATTTTACTTGATGTGCGAATTCCTTTAGTGATCCATTTAAACTGAAAATTTTTTTGGAGGCTTATTTTATAATCTTTTTTTCTATAGCTGTTTTGGAATACTTTTTGAAATGTTTTGAGAAAAGTGTTTATACCCATGCAACTCCAATCTTTTTCACGGATACCCTGTACAAATTGGGCACTATTTTTACCATTAAAAACTCTTCTATTTTTGACAATGATTGGATACTTATGTCGCGTTAAATTGCTCACATTATCCAGGCGAATATCGGCAAAAATACCTCCATGGCCATCAGCCAATCCATTGTGATCTACTACACATCCAAGAACAGACGAATCGGGCAAGTTTGTAATTATGTTGTCAATACACGAATAACAACTATTACGAATGAAAGTCGCAGAATCAATTAAGTGCCTAAAATTATAACACCTTAGCAAATTGAGAAATTCCATGCGTTTTTTACTGTCCTCTAGTAGGTCAACATTAAAGTCTCCACATATTATAGATTTCCTATTGAATAAGTAATCGAGTAACCTCTCAAATTTTTCCAAAAATACCTTAAAATTTTTATTTACAGGATTTCGATAACAACAGCAAATGTACAACCCTGTCAAAACATCTTTAACACCACAAATTTCAAAACATTCTACTTTATAAAACTTATTTATTGCGTCGACATTTTCTGTTTGCCTATCAATATGTCCTAAGATCAAACTACCTCCTCTCTTTTTAATTTTCCTGGTATTGTATGAGACTAGTTTGTAGTTATCTATATTAAATAAAACTGCTGTGTTTTCGTTCAAGAAATGCTCGCTTAAACATATATAGTCAAGCTTTTTATCGAGGGTTTGTACATAAATTTCTAGTTCAGTCTTCTTATTATTAATTCCACAAACATTCTGATGAAATATGTTTAAATTGCTATAGTCTTTTGATACATTATTATTCACGAAAAAAATTTGCCTGTGGTACTAAGGAAAGCGATGAATTTGGTTGAGTCTCATCGTCGCATTTGTTTGCCTTCATCTCAGCTTTATTAACCCTTTTTTTAAAGTAATAGGGTATGGTACCAGGTTTCACGTGACTCATTTCAATATGTTGATTGTGTATCGCATTTATATCATTGCCATTGTCATCCTCATATTGGAACCGCTTTATGTATTTTTTTAAATCTTGGAATAAAATAACTATAGCTTTGTTTTTTACTTTACCTGTGTATTTAGAAAAAAAATCGTGTGTATAATCTAGATGCTTACTAGTATCAAATGTATAAGTATATTTAAAAGTCTGGTTGCTGAGATATAGAAGTCGATTGAAGGCTTCTATCCTGGTGTTAAATAAATTAACATTACATTTTAATTTAAAGTTAGGAGAACACAAGATAACATTGGTGTGCCTTATATTCTCAAGTATAAGTTTAATGTGATTTACTAATTCCTCGTACTTATTTGAGACCAAGAAATCTTTTTCACCTAAGAGAATTAAACAATAGTCATGTAAGCTGTAATTTACAAGTTTTTTTTCTAATTTATCTAAAAGTTCCACAATACCTGCATTCGGCATACAATAATGGCAAATTTTGGCTTCCGGAAAAGTAGTTTCAGCAATACCTAGTATGTTATTCACGTTATTATCGCTAATTATACATAATTTATGCGAGTTGTGTTTTTTAAAGCTGTAATCGTATGAAGACCTTGTGTCCAGTGTGTCCCTTTGTTCAGTGGTACAGTAGTAGTCTGTGGTTACTTGCGATGGTGGTTCATAGCAGACAACATCAGGATCTTTTTCAATCGTATTATTATAATGATTAAACGATGAATAAGATTACATCTAGGTACATATATGATATAAGGCGGGTTACAACCCAATAAGGTTGCTTACACACTACAAGAGCTTCCGAAAGAGTGGGTCTAAAAATGAACATGGACAAGACGAAAGTTATGTTGAATGCCCATGTCACACCCATTCCTATCAAGATCGTAGACTCGACACTCGAAATTGTAGACGATAATGTATAACTAGGACAAACGGTCCAGTTAGGTAGGTCTAACTTCGAGAAAGAGGTCAATCGTCGAATCCGACTCGGGTGGGCATCGTTCGGGAAGCTGCGCGGTATCTTCTCGTCCAACTTACCGCAGTGTCCCAAGACGAAAGTCTTTGACCAGTGTGTGTTTGCCAGTGATTACATACGGGACCGAAACGTGGTCGCTCACAATGGGCTTTATCAAAAGGCTTAAAGTCACCCAAAGGGCAATGGAGAGAAATGATGATCCGCAAGAGAACCAAGGTCCCTGACGTAGCCCGAAGAATTGCCAAACTTAAGTGGCAGTGGGCAGGTCACATTACTCGCAGAACAGATGGCCGATGGGGCCGAAAAGTTCTGTAGTGGCGACCGCGAACCGGAAGACGATGCGTTGGAAGACCTCCCACTAGGTGAACCGATGACCTCGTGAAGGTTGCGGGAATACGTTGGATGCTAGTCGCAAGGGACCGGTAAATGTGACGACACTTGGGAGAGGCCTATGTCTAGCAGTGGACGTCTTTCGGCTGAAATGATGATGATGTATGATCAATTTCGTAATCAGCAACCCCGAAAACCATGAAAACGACACCCATGACGGAAAAACAACCTTCAACTAATAATAGGCGTGATGTTATGTTTACTCTGCAGAGTAAACTTCTGTAGCCAATCAGTTGCCCAAACTCGGCTCACCTAGTACAACACGTCGAGGAATTCCAAGAGCAGTTACTGAAGTACACCTTCAGGTCGCTCCATCAAGTCCGGAGGTAAGGTCTCATTATAACTAACAAAACAAGCCCAAACTCGGCTCACCTAGTACAACACGTCGAGGAGTTCCAGTAGCAGTCACCGAGGTACACCTTCAGGTCGCTCCATCAAGTTCGGAAGTAATTCGTAAAAATATAAACATCACTAATAAATCTTTTTTGTTTTGGTACCATAATTTTATTACAAATAAATACGTAAAAAATGTTTTTTTTTCTAAGTATCAAAATGAGTTCACTTGAGTCAATCGACCTACTACATTGACACGGGTCATACACACAAGTTTACTTTTCTCGCTCGCGAGAACAGTAGTCGTGCGTACACTTGTGTGTATGACCCGTGTCAATGTAGTAGTTCGATTCTGTACCTATCAATTTTGCGAACGCGTCCTTAACAAAATAAAGCTTCTATGACTTAAAACTAAATAAAAAAGAGATCAAATAACACAGTTACTTGTAACATGCTTACAATAATAAAGTATTATAGACTAAAATAACGTAGAGTTAGAAATTTGAAATGGAGGATTAAAACATTTTGGTTTCAAAATTGTCACCATCATCATTCTCCTGCCCTTATCCCAATCTATTTGGGGTCGGCGCAGCATGTCTTCTTCTTCCATACTGCTCTATTTTTCGTCATCTCATCAGTCACTTCTTTTCTTACCATATCCTTCTTAACACAGTCCATCCATCGTTTCTTTGGTCTTCCTCTACTCAAATACCCATCCACATTCATACCCAAAACTTTTTTCACGACATTTTCCTCATTCCTCCGCATCACATGCCCATACCACGACAACCGAGTACCACACAACTTTTCAGTCACCGGCGCCAGTTTCAGACTTCCTCTAATATACTCATTCCTTACTTTATCCATTCGCGTAACACCACACATCCCCCTTAGCATTCTCATCTCCGCGACATGCAGATGCCTTTCATTCATCCCTTTTGTGGCCCAACATTCTGATCCATACAACACAGCAGGTTGAAAAATTGTCACCACCAAACATTGAAAGGTATGTTAATGAAGATGGAAGGCAGTTGGGCAACAGATCCGCAAGAGTTTACAACAGCTACCTATATCGTGTTTAGGGCGCTTTCAATTTAGACGTTTCGTTTTATTCACGCCGAAAGGTTGCCGTACGGCAACCTTTCGGCGTCGTTTTTTCCTAGCCTATCGTGTGTCCCACTGCTGGGCAAAGGCCTCCCCTTTTTCCTTCCAAACCTCTCTATCTTGTGCGATATCTGGCCATGTTCGCCCCGCAAACAAGATCAGATCGTCACACCACCTTCGCCTCGGTCTACCTCGACGGCGATTCCCTCCGTCAGGCGTCCAGTGAGTGACGATCTGTGCCCACCTCTCCGGGTGCAGTCTCGCTACGTGGCCAGCCCACTCCCACTTCAGCTTGGCTGTTTTTTCTCCGACATCTGCAACCTGAGTTATGGAACGCAGGGTCGTGTTTTTACGCGATACGCTTCACACCGATTATACTGCGTTCCATTGCCCTCTGGCAAATCTTGAGTTTGGACTTCTGTTGTTCAGTAAGTGACCAACTTTGCGCACCGTAGGTTAGGACAGGCAGGATGCACATATCGATGAGTTTTCTTTTCAGTGTCATTGGAAGACTTCCCTTCATGTGTTCTTATAGGGCCCAGAAGGTCTTCCAAGCATTTTGGACTCGTTTTTCTATTTCCTTATTTTGCCTACTTTTGAAAGACACTATCTGGCCCAAGTATGTATACTCATCGACATATTGTAGCACATGCCCGTCTACCTCTTTAGATCTGTTCATTGAAAGTCCAACCTCAAGACTTGCTGTGCTCAGATCTTGGAGCATTTCTTCGAGTTCTGAAGCAGATGTGGAGAACAACACAATGTCATCAGCAAAGCGGAGGTTCGTTAGCTGATGGCCGCTAACATTTATGCCTCGGGACTGCCACGAAGCGGGCAATTTGTTAAAAACCTCCTGCAGAGCGCTAGTGAACAGTTTAGGTGAGAGTGGGTCGCCTTGTTTGACACCCCTTTCAATGTTGAAATTCGGACCAGAAATATGTAGCTTGATGTTCGCGGTGCTACTTCGATAGATGGTGTCAATGAGGTCAATATAAGTGTGCGTTATATTTTGGGACTCCAGGGCATTAATAACTGACTGGTGGTCTATACTGTCGGATGCCTTGGCATAGTCCACAAAGGCCAAGTATAGCCGTTTATTATATTCACAGTATTTTTCGATGACTTGGTTAATGGTATGGAGATGATCGGTTGTAGAGAAGTTGGGGCGAAATCCAGCTTGCTCGGGAGGTTGGTGAAGATCAAGGGTCGAAGCGATACGGTTCTCTATAACTTTAATAAATAGTTTATATAAATGTGAAATTAGGCTTATGGGGCGATAGTTAGATATGTCAGCTTTGTCTCCTTTTTTATGGAGTAAAATTATGTTGGAGTGGCACATTTCAGAGGGAATCTGTCCGGAGTATAAGATGGTGTTGAATAAAGAAATGATGTGAGGTATTAGAACGATTCGTCCTAGCTTTAAAACTTCTGTTGTTATGCCGTCCGTCCCAGGGCTTTTATTGTATTTCATCTCGCGCAGAGCTCGTAGAATCTCATAGGGACTAATAGGATGAACGGAGTCAGGGCAATAGTAAGCGAAGTGTCTACACTGTTTTTGCTGATCCTGGTACAGGTTTTTATAGAATTTGGTGGCTATATCGATTATTTTGCTTGAACTACTTTGTTTTATACCGTTTTCGTCATTCAGGTTAGAAATCCAAGTTTTTCCCTTGACGATTCCCTGTTTGGCATTTCTTAAAGTGGCATTACTTAATAAAGCTAATTTAATCATGTTTGTGTTACAATCCCTAATATCTTTTCTGATGCTTCGTTTAACCAACCTATCTACTTTATTGTATTCTACTTGATTATTTTTTGACATTTCTCTTTTCTCTATTAGTAAAATTGTTTTACTGCTTAGTTTGTTATTGTTTCTTCTTTGACATTTAATTCTCTTGGCTGCTGTTGAAATATTTACTATTATGTTACTGTATTGACTCTGAGGGTTTTGATAGTATCAATCGGCAGTAGGGCAAATGATTTTTTTAATTCTAAATTAAACTTCTCCATATTCGTAATGAGAACATCCTTGTTAAGTTTTTTGATGTGGTTTTTAAATACAGCTTTTCGGTTTAGTTTAACATTAAGAACAATCTTTGCGCGTACTGGTCTATGGTCCGAACTAAATTTAAATTTATTAATAGTACTGACATCTTTTACAATATTATTGTGACTGGAGGAGAGCACAAAGTCGATTTCGTTTTTTGTTCTCCCATCTGGCGAGACCCATGTCCATCGACGCTGTGACTTTTTGGGGAAAAAACTGTTCATTATTCTAAACCCTTGTCCAAATGCAAACTGAATGTGAGCATTTCCTCAATCATTTCTAGTTCCTATGCCATGTGGACCGAGAATTTCTGGATCTTGTCTAACCCCGATCTTAGCATTGAAGTCACCAGTAATGATATTCCATGTGCTACGGTTTTCTTCACACGCTTTGTTAAGAACATCATAGAAGTTTTCTAGTTCGTCATCGCTGTGTGAAGATGTAGGTGCGTAAGCTTGGACAATGGTCAAACTATGTTTGTCTGTGATGCTTAGTTTGAGAACCGCTACTCTCTCCGAGTATCCGAGAAACTCTATAATGTTGTTCTTCCACTTTTTAGCCACCAAGAAACCAATTCCATAAAGACCTCTGGTGGCTCCAAAATGATAGAATATAGAGTTTTCTCTTTCCTCCGTATCCTCTCCCATTCTTCTCACTTCTGACAACCCTATCACATCCCATTTTATATATTTCAAAGCATTTTCAAGTTCAACTAATCGCTCATCTTGCATTAACGTGCGTACATTATAAGTCAAAATATTTAAGGTTGTATTGGAGTCCATTTTCGAAGTAGCTTGGTTTTGTTGACGGAGGATCGATCTCACCCGGAGATTCTTAGCTTAGATATGAGCGGTTAATGCAAAGATTTCCGAGAAATTAAATTGTTACCTACTTGAATCTACGCTAATATTATAAAGCTGAAGAGTTTGTTTGTTTGGTTGAACGCGCTAATTTCAGGAAATGGTGGTTCGAGTTAAACACATATTTTAGTGTTGGACAGCCCGTTTATCAAGGAAGGCTAACATCACCAATTGGAGCGGGCCATCAATGAAAATTTTCCCAAAAACAAAGATTTACGCTGCATAACGCAGTTAAAGTTACACAGCAATCACATACGAAGGAATTTGTTCCTCTTAAGGACGCTGTCACCTTTTCCCAAAAATATTAGTGTTTTTCAGGTACCACTTTAATGTACAAGCTGTCACAAATGTGAAAATTTCTTAGTCTTAATTTAAAGATAATATATTAACCTCCAAATTATTATCGGAAAAAATCTATGACGTCATACAAAATTTTCGCACAAATACGTTTTTCCCATCACAATAATCACAGAAAATTTTAAAAAGAGGGATCAGAATAGGTACCAATTTAGGTAATTTTAAAGCATATTTTATCTTAATAACTAATAAGAAACTGCGGTAAATATAGTCCTTTACAAGATTTTTTTTTTTTTTTTGTAAATCACGACATTTTCCAATTATTAGCCAAAGTAAAAATATTTGCCGACTTCTTCATACATTTTTCACGCGCGGTTCGTCAATCTGCGCTGCGACGCGCTCCTCAACGGACAAACTGGAAATCCAAGATAGCGTCTAGGAAAATGTTTGGGTTTTCCATCGTGGGTGACGTTTTTACGGTTTTTGGGGTAGCTGATAAAGAAAGTGATGTCAAAATGATAATCCAAGATGGCGCCTAGCATTTTTTTTTGAAAATTTGAGACACCTATGAATACCTCAGCGCCATCTTGAATTTTCATTTTCACATCATTTTCGTAATCAGCGACCCCAAAAACCATGAAAACGACACCTATGATGGAAAACCTAAACATTTTTCTAAGCGCCATCTTGGATTTCCATTTTGAACTTATTTTCGTAATCAGCGACGCCAAAAACCATGAAAACGACACCCATGATGGAAAAACAAAAAAAAACTAGACGCCATCTTAGATTTTCATTTCGACATCATTTTCGTAATCAGCGACCCCGAAAACGATGAAAACCATACCCATGATTGAAAAACCAATAAAAGATCCACCTTCAACTAATAACAGGCGTGATGTTATTATGTTTACTCTGCAGAGTAAACCTCTGTAGCCATTAAGTCGCGCAAAAGTCCAGTCGCACAAATTTCCATTCGCACGATTTTATGTTATGTAAATCGCGGAGACATAGACAGGGTTGAACACCTTCTTATTTTGAAGTCGGTTGAAAATACTAACCTACTAATCACGACGGCTGCGGCGGTACTAAGTTACAGTATCCAAATGCATTTTCAAAGGTCCAAGTATTTTTCCGGAGTCAATTTCAATAACATTAAAAAATAATATCAAGGACCTAGATTATTTAGGGGAAGTATAAATTCGAGCGCTCAGAGTAGTTCAATGTGTGCGAAAATGGTACAGCGTCCTTAAGCATTTAAAAAAAAGTCCGCGATAGTAGGATATTATAGTAGGATATTTCTATCTATTTAAAACTAAAAACAAAACAATAGATTGCTTTTTCTTTATTAAATTTTAGCATTATTTAGTCAATTAGGTCCAATAATTTTAAGCCAAGAGTCCTACCCACAATAAGAAAAAGTAAAAGACTTATGTAAATCAATGTAAATTTCAACTTGATCTAATCTTCTTATTGAAGTATTTTGTGTAAGACTCATAAGCCTACTTCAGTTACCAGTCTATTAATCACATATTCTACTCTATTCTCACTTTCACCTTTCATTTCTAGCTTTCCTGATTTTGTCCATCCAATTAGTTCTCACCATTCTTTGTACTTCTACTTTCAGTTCATTTGCCTGAAACCATGCCTGTGATGACCCGTAAGGCTACTACCCAGGAGTTGCAGGCTAAGTTGAGAACGGCCCTTGATGAACTTAAGGCATCTAACAGCAAATGTCAACAGCTGTTATTGGATAGAGAGGAACATGAGATCGAAATTGAGAAGGTCATTCTCAAAAACACAAGCTTGAAACGTGAGCTAGTGGACCTGCACCAACAATACATGGATGTTGTCGATGAACGGGACAAACTGCGGGTGGTCACAGATGGTTTCAACGACTGCAGTAACTATTATGAAACGGCTTTATGTAAGGTTAGGGACTTAGAAGATGAACTGCTTCATGCCAATAAACAAATTATTGAGTTTCAGAAACAAAGAGAATGTACTCAGTTTAGGGAAACAGATCACCTATATAATCAATTATTAAATTCAAATTGCAACCCACATTCCTTAACAACAATAGATCTTACTGAAGATTCTATTCTGAAATATAACTGCAGCAGTTATAAAGTAAGCCAAAATAAAATAAAAAAATATGCAAAACTGAATAGAATAATAAAGAAATGCAATAAATTTAAAAAACAACAAAAACATAGTTCCAACAATATAAAACTAAGAAAAGAACGTGTTTTTCTGATTAAAAAGTTAAATAATTATCAAATTAAATTAGAGGACAGTAAGAAGTTTTATGAAACAGACACTCAACACTTACAGTCAGAAATTCAAGTTTTAGAGTGTCAACTAAAATTATGTTATTCTAAGTATGTAAATTCACAGAAACAAATTAAGGAACATATACTTGCTGCAAACGAGTTAGTAAATGGTAATGCAGACTATGTAGACATGATGACCATCGAAAACACTCAATGTACATCACAAGGGGAATCCAGCCCGGACACTGTCCTGCCTGAGGTAACGGAGGACCCGACCCGGTTGGGCAGTGTTCCGGGCTGTATCCCCATTGAAAATTCACCGCTCACTGTACAAGGTTCTATACCTATAGGACAAACAGAAAGTAGTTCTCCCCTTTCTAGTAGTTCACAGTGTGGTTGCTCCATTATGTTTACAGACAGTATCGGAATAGGATTAGGAAAATTAATAAGTAACAATCTGAGTCATTCTTCCCAAAATTATTGTGCACCTCAGGCTTCTTACAACCAAATAATGACATCCATAACTCGGAAGGATTTAGATCCTAATGCTATATTAACTGTATTTGTTGGGAATAGTCTTAACGTAAAAATTGATGATATCACTGACAATGTCACTCAACTGTTGCAACTAAATTGTAGGAAAATAATTCTTTGTGCCTTTCCATACTTTGAGAAGTTGTCAAGCAGGCAAAATCATTATATTCATAAACTTAATAATCACATGCATTTACTAAGTCACTATTGTGACAAGTTGGTATTTTTTGACACCAACAGTTTCGTTCAGAAATTAAAGTCAACGAGGAATAATGCATATCTACCGATTAGTTTTAGACGTCAAATAGCGAGGCTATTAGCTTTTAATATAAACTCAGACATAAGTTGTATGTCGCAGTCTTTTGTAAATAGTTCCACGGAAATTAGTAATTATACTAATTGTAATTATACACATTTTAGCTTAGATTTAAACTAGTCAGTAAGACAATAGAAGGTAATAGAGACAATTTAGATAAACCGATATCTTCTAGCTCTCCATCAACTATTTGTAAAAAAGGGGCTGAGCAGAATACCTTGAAATTATTTCACCAGAATATTCAGGGATTTTCATCCAAACAATTAGAGATAGAATTGTTTTTAGAAAAAACGAAGTTTGATGTTATTTGTTTTACCGAACATTGGATGAAAGATTATGAATCAATGCAAATAAATTATGATAACTACAACGTGGGAAGTTGCTTTAACCGAAAATCTAAGATGCGAGGGGGTTCCTTAATCTTAGTTAACAATTGTATTAAATCTAAGTCTCGAAATGATATAGTCGATCTATCGGTCGAACATAGCATTGAATTGTCTTGTGTTGAGCTTGATAAGCATATAATAGTGTGCGTTTACAGACCCCCAAATTATCTGAACTACTCTATCTTTGAGTCAGTAATGGAAGATGCTTTAGCAAAACTTGTAACTGGTAATAAACCAATAATTATCTGTGGTGACTTCAATGTTAATATCTTAGAGAATAATGTAAATAGCAGTAGATTTTTAAGTCTTTTTAAATCATTTAATTTGTCAAACGTTTTTTCAGAACCAACCCGAATTACTACAAATACTGCTACATGTATTGATAATGTGTTTTGTTGCTGCGACTACATAGATAAATCTATCGTAAATTACCTTCCTTCAGATCACAGCGGGCAGACAGTTGCTTTCGCGTACAATAAACAATTACAAAAAATTCAGATTCAAACCAGACAAATAACACCCAGCAATTTAGAAAAGTTTAATAATAATTTAATTAGCAAGCTAAATATACCAGGCCATATTAGAAACAATGTAAATGAATTGTATGAAGAATTCTTTTCGGTAGTGCACACTGAGTTCAATAACACTTTAAAAAAGAAAACTAAAACTATTGGCCCAAAGTTTATTTTCAGTGACTGGGCAACACAGGGTATTAGGAAAAGTAGGGAACGATTGTTTGAGTTGTACGGCCTTAAGCCTTACATCAAAACAGAATCTTTTAATAAATATGTAGCTACTTACTCGAAAATTTTTAAAACCACTTGCAAGGTAGCCAAATCTTTATTCATTAGCAAAAAGATTAAATCAGCCGAAAATAAAATAAAGACGGTTTGGAAAATAATCAACAGCGAAACAAATAGAAATAAAAAACAAAGTAATGACTTAACACTAGAGACCTCACGTGGCCTTGTCAGCTCCAACAGTGAAGTTGCTCATGAATTTGTAAATTTCTTTACTAGTATCCCAATTAAAACTACAGAAACCTTAAACTCTTGTCCCTTGCTTTCTATTGATTTACTGAAAGCAAACGTTTCAGCCTGTCCAAATGAATTTAAATTTCAGCATATTAACCCCATAACAGTCTTAAAAGCTTTTAAGCAAATCAAGATCAAATTAACTGAAGATCTATGGGGTTTGTCTATCAAAGTTTGTACCTCAATTATTGAGACTGTAGCTCCGTATTTAGCCTTAATATTTAATTTGTGCGTGGATCAAGGGGTCTTTCCGGATCTAATGAAGTTCAGTAAGGTAATACCGCTTTTTAAATCCGGGGACAGTAAAGACACGAATAACTATAGGCCCGTATCCGTGTTGCCAGTTTTCAGCAAGGTGTTTGAAAAGATAATGCTCAATCAAATGCTTCACCATTTTAACAACAATAAAATATTACACGAGCAACAGTATGGTTTCACCAAAGGACGTTGTACAACTGACGCCGGTGTCACTTTATTAAAACACATATTTACTGCGTGGGAAGAGGCACAAGATGCCATAGGAATCTTCTGTGACCTTTCGAAGGCATTTGATTGCGTAAATCACGAAACCCTGATCTTGAAACTTGAGCATTACGGTTTAGGTAAACTTGCGCTCAGCTTAGTAAAATCGTATTTGAGTGATAGACAGCAGCAGGTACAAATCAATGGTGTCAATTCAATGGGTTTAAAAGTAGAAATGGGTGTACCACAAGGTTCGATATTGGGTCCCTTCCTCTTTTTAGTTTATATTAATGACTTACCCCATTTATTTAACAATCACCCGCAAATGGTGTTGTTTGCAGACGATACTTCTTTAATATTTAGGATAAACAGACGTGCCACTAATCTTGACGACGTAAATAACGCCCTACTGCAGGTTCATAATTGGTTTACTGTAAATAATTTAGTTCTAAATGGGAAAAAAACTAAGTGCATCAGATTTGCTCTACCAAATGTCAAAAGTAGTGATTGTGACATAGTATTAAATCAAGAGAAACTAGAATTTGTCGATAAAACGATTTTCTTGGGAATCGCGCTCGATTCAAGGTTACAATGGGGCCCTCATTTAACATCTCTTGCAGGACGCCTAAGCTCAGCAGCATATGCTGTTAGAAAAATCCGTCAATTTACCGATGTTGATACCGCGAGGATAGTTTATTTTAGTTATTTTCATAGTATCATGTCATACGGTATTTTACTATGGGGACGGGCTGCAGACATCGAGTCTATATTTATTCTGCAGAAAAGAGCCATCAGAGCCATATATGATTTACGTAGACACGACTCTCTAAGAGAGCTGTTTAAGGAAATTAATATCATGACAGTACCTTGTCAATACATCTATGAAAACATCATGTACGTTAGGAAAAATCTGCATTTATTCAGTAAAAGAGGTGACAGACACCACTATAATACTAGAAATAGGGACCAACTAGTTCAGCCAGGTTTCAGGCTTGCTAAAGTAGATTCCTCTTTCATGGGGTACTGCTTAAAATGTTACAATAAAATACCTCTCCACATTCTACAACTGAATGAGACGAAATTTAAATCTTGTGTAAAACGCACACTATGTAGTCAAGCGTATTATAAGTTGGTGGATTACATTGATGATAAAAATGCTTGGCTCAATGCCGGTCCTGCTCCACAACCATAGGAGCAAACTAATTGATTCCCAGTCAAGTTATTGTGGAAGCTGCAGAAGATTGTAAAAAAGATCGTTGCATTGTATAGATTCCATATATTAGTATTATATAACTTCATAGCGCATGTGTGAGTACTATGTACTGTAAAGCCACCATTTACATCTAGTTATTTTATTTTTTCTGACTTGAATAAGCCTTGGCGGCTGAGAGAATGTCATGCTCACTCAAATGTCTCGGTGATGGTGGCGGGTGTGTCGGGTCATTTAGTTCCCTTCAATATGGTTGAGCTGAATGGTGCTGATACATGCGTCATGTTCGTGAACGGGCGCTGTCAATTGAGACTGGTCAACTCTCGGCTGCCACGGTTAATTTTAATTTATTTATTTTTTAATTTGTTGATTTCATCTTTTCTCTGGACGCTCTTAATGTGCACGTCTGTCTACATCGTTCTCACATATATCTCTAATCGCAACATGAATGATGTAACCAAGATTTTGTAACAATATTTTGATTGAAAAGAGTGTCCATGGAGTTTCTTGCCCGTTCTTCTCCATAGAGATCTACGCTAGGGAATGGGCAACTACAGTACTTTCTCAAGTTATTATGCCTTGTGACTGTGACTGTAGCTTTGATTTAGTTTTGTATTTTTGACATTCAAAAGTGCCGTAATGGTCTAATTGAAATAAATGATTTGAGTTTGAGTTTGAGTTTGAGGATGTCTATTTTTTAAGGTTGAGTCACACTTTCTCTAACCCTCACTCGCAGACGAAGTTGCGCAGGTCAGCTAGTTCTTTTATAATTTTTGAGATCATCAGCATAAAAGGAAAAGTTGCAGCTTATTCGAGAAGCAAGATCGTTGATAGAAATTATGAAAAGAAGATGACCCATGTGCGAACCTTGTGGTTCACCAGACTTGGCATAATACAAACTAGACTCGTGACCTCCCTCTGAAACTACTTGTTTGCTTCCGCTTATCGAAGCCTTTTATGCACTTTGTTTGCCCCGTGTCATTGCAATAATTTTTTTTTGTTTAACACCCTAACTGGGAACCTTCTAGCTAGTCTCCTGATATTGGGAGTCAAAGTTACGACTTTTTGACAAGGTTTTTTTTTAAATCAAGTTTGTATTGTCAGATTTTTAAACTTTACCTACCTACTATTCATTCCATCCATCAGCACAATGTTTCGAGTGCGTTACATTGAGTTCTGCCACAAAACATGTGTTTTCACCCCAAAAAAAAAAGTTGTTCCAAGTAATAATTTTTGCGTTAAGTTCACTTGGTTTAATATATAGAATGCTCGGTTGACAGCTTCGTGACGAGGTTGCAAAAAGGTTTAAATTTAACAGATCTTAAACTTACGGTTTAGATTCCTTGATCAATCTCACATTTGGACACGGTAACTGCAACTACGAGACTGGATAGTTCGTGCAGTACTGCCATGCCGGCTAAAAACAGAGCAAAATTACAAACATACGATTTGACCTTGATATTATTTTCGCTTGGTGCTTGTTTACGTTAACTGGCGGGCGCGGTGGATGGCTGGTTCGTTCACGAAATATCAAACACATGATATGAAGGAATGTCCACGTGTTAAAGCTCTCCCACATAGGTGCTTTAATACGGACGATACCACAACAGACCGATACTCCATCACACCGGCACGTTATTGCGATAATGCAACACAAGTGCGTTTTTATCGTCCGATATTCTACTCATATGGGAATATCGCAGGACGCAGAAACGCAAGGTCCTATCGCGGCAGTTTGTAACATCCATACATACTGTACTAAAACGGATATGGAATAACGACGCGCCTGTGTGGTGTACCAAAAATAAAATACTTTTATCAATTTATTTATCTTATTGTTTTAAAAAAAATCGCATGCTTACCAAATAAATAGGTAGGTACCTACTCGAATTTCCCGCCAATACGTAGAAGCTGTAATGCGCGCAAAGCTGTGTTGCCAGATTTCCACTTTAAGAACGGTTTGATTTTCCATCCTTTCACTTGCCAACTTGTTAGTAACTTAGAAGAATTTCAACTGTAAGCACAATGATATTCTAGACTAGAAGCAGTAATTGTATGTACGTTTTCATCAAGATGAGTCATGTTTTGGGTGTGTCCACTGTCCAAAAGATCACTGTCAAGGTCAACTTCAATTTCAACTCTTAGTTAATGGCTTTTGTGAAAGAGTCTCCACAATTTTGCCAACATCCCGTACATCTAATGATAGACCATCAAACGAAGGAGATAGTACAGTGACGAAATTTGGACAAGTACCTATTTTACTAAAATCACAAATCTATCTAATTTTCTATTTTACACGCAGCGCAAGACATGTGCCTGTTATATTATTATTCTGTGGTATGTCTCTGTTTACAGTTGGGATGGACAAGTGAAAAAAATATATCGATATTTATCGTTTCGATATTTTTAAACATCATCGATAATTATCGACTGAAAAATATCGAAATATCGATATATCTTCTGGTTTCGTATGAATATTCATACATATTCGAAAACCATTAAAACTTCGTAAAAATGAATAAGTATAAGAAAATAGTATTTTTATTGATACTTGAGCCTAAACAATACCTAATATACAATTTAATCAAACCAGTACTCATCAGATATGGACACGAAACCAAAGTTGCGTTTAAAATAAATCGAAATTGATACGAATTCGATACTCTAAAAAAAATATCGACGATATAATATGGATAGTTGTTTGGAAAAAAATCGATATTTCGATAAATCGATATTTTTTGCCCATGCCTATTTACTTTAATTTGTCACTTGTTTTTATTTACCGGTATACCTCCTCTTTCATTGAAAACGTTCAAAAGAAATGAGAAATGAGTCTCCGAGTACCTAATGTAGTGTGAAGTGCAGTTGTAACTTAATTACCCAGGAAGAGAAAAGCGAACCTCATTTCGTGATAGTTGCATATTTTTGCACCAAAAGGTACGATTTTAGTTGTACATATCAAGCTCTTGTAGTAATTTCTTAAAAATGCAAACTTCAACGAAGGTTATCGTAAACTCCTTTCGTTTACTCCCACAAACGCGGTACCTGACGGTAACCTCAAGGTATGGTTTGTTGTAAAAAACTTGCAAGATTTGTCAAAAAACTGGAAACATGACGTCATGATGTATTATAACTTATTTATCTATGATTACGCATTGCTACACATGCCTTTATCAATAGCTTATTGTTGAAATTATAAGTCACTACTTACATAAATATAATTTTGTACCGAGTTGTTTGTGACAGCAATTTCTGTTATCAATTTCATTTTTAAAAACAAAAGTAGGTAAGCTAAACAAAAAAAAATACAACAAATAGATTGCCCACATCGGCATCAGGAATAAGGTCCAGGCTGCTGATGGTCAGAGCACCAAAGAGAGGAACCCCCTCACTATGCGTACCGTGTCCAGGAGTAATTTTATGCTTTCTCAATCAAGCCCTTGACTCAGCTGCACAATAAGAGCCTCCTAAGCTGTTGGTAGATGGATCACTGTATTGTTTACTTCCTTGTCAGTAGCAAGTGACAAGATGCATCTTACCGCACCACAACCTTATTTTAAAGAAAATAAAGTGCACTGTAATTTAGTCAGACTACTATTTTCTTGAGAGTGTTGTTGAAGTTGTATCTTCACAACTTGTTTTAGATGTAAATGGTGAATGGAAAGTAGAACATTATCAATACTCAAAAAACCTTCATAAGGTGTTTTGGTGTGGTAAGTCTTTGATATGAAGTAACATTCCAATAAAATATTACTCAGTGACACATACACACAACAACAACTTACCGGGAAGCATTAAATGGGAATGTTTGAAAATTAAATATAAAATGGTATTAGTTTTATTAGAATTAGTTAATGGTATAAGTCATTTAAGTCAAAGGTATTATTGAAAATGGAAATTAAACAAACTTATAATAATTAAAAAACACAACTTTTCTTTGGTGACGTTGCGGAACAAAAAGGTTGATTGTGCCATGGCTACATTTTGGTTCTTTTCTGTCAATGGCATCAAAGTTGATTGAGGTGATTTGTGATGTGATAAGGACAGGTTTCTCATTTATTTTAGATTTTGGCTTAATTTCTGGCAGGGAAACAAAAAATACCTTTTTTGGAATATTTTTAGCAAGCAGCAGGTAAACAAGATTTAGAATCAGAATTATTTATTTGTTAAACATAGGTATAAACATTATAGATCTTATAAATAGTGATGCTCTTGCTATGTTTTGTCATTCTGACATACAAATTTGAATAAAAAAAGAAGAAACAGTAAACAATTAAAATAACAAATAAAATGTCTACTGAAATAGATGATTACAATTATAAAACGTCAATTAAAATAAAATGTTAATGTTAGTAACATTAAATCTTGTACTCCTTAATGAGAACTGTACTTTTCTTTTAACATTTTGTTCTATTTCTAAGTACCTAAACTTAGTTTTTTTTATTTTGCATGCTTACGCCTTTATCTCACGCCATTTCTCCATGGGGAAGGGCAATACGACTGAATGCAATAGTCATAATGTTATTAGATTATTTTGTGAATACAATTGTATTATTTGCCTCCAGATGGCGCCGTGTCCTCCAGTGTCGTTGGTGGGAGACAACCTGGGCCAACGGCACCGACACCTCAACTCATTAGTGCATGACGCAAAAAAGAATGGAGCCTCGATCCAGGATGTCGAAGCCCTGCCAGAAGAGTCTCCGGTCGATCGTCTCTTTAAAATAGACCTCGCCATAGAACTCAAACACGTCGACTACTTTATACGTAATTTAAAAGACGACGACATGTTATACGTGACCAGAGCTCTGAAATCAACATGGCTGATAGACCACCGTGACATTATTAACCCTAAATATTTAGAAGATGTTCTCTTCCCAGAAATGATTTCGCCAGCAGTCACCAAAATGAAGCACTGGCTTTACATCAATCTACGTGACGCAACAATGTGTCAGGAGTTCTACCAGTACTACAAAGAGAACACATTTGAGTTCGCCATAAAGTTTCTTAGTCACTGCAGTCATGAGTTCATACTGGCAGAGGCACCCAAGATTTTGAAAAAGTTATCCACTCATTTATTGAAAGTACTGTGTGAGACGTGTCCTAAAGTCGCTAAAATATACTACGACTCGCTGGCGACGGATGAAGATCTGACAAGGCTCTACGTCGAACGAGACGAGTCCTACTACAAAAGTGTGAAGTGTGTGCTGAAGTTAGATGCAGATGTGTTTCTTGATATCACAGAAAAGTATTTCAATTTTAACAGATTTAGCAGGCTAAGTCCTTCGGCGACCGACTACATTCTGCGTTATCACAAAACTAGATACACAAATAAGTCGGAGCTGTACGTTGCGTATTTCCTGCACATCCCGACTGTTGCTGCTCGGCTCAGTGTCGAGGAGTGTAAGGAAGTAGTGTTAAAGCTAGCACGAGCAAGCTACTTGAAGCGCTGGTTCGAATACAAAGTCGTGGAGCCACTGATAAAGAGACTCAGCCCTGACCAAAGAGCGGCCTTCAAGAATCGTGTGTTTGTTGATAAAGACGTCGGTGACTGTGTAGATAAATGGCCGTATGACATACCCGTTCCTCCAGCCTTGTCTGACACTAGTCCACATGTTTTCGATGACCAGGAGTTTGTGCCTGTCTGCGAGATTGAACCAGGTCACATGCTAGGTATGGCACGTTGTGCGATGAAATCTGCGTGCTATGATGAACAGCTAGAGGATTGCATGATCAGAATTGAAACAGATTTAGACCGATTGTTTAATGAGTTTCGGTTTATTGGTTTTGAACGCGCGCTGCACGAGTTGGGGCAGCGATTGGGTGCTACAGGATCGGCGGACAGGCGGCGAGATATCTTCCTTGTTTTGGTGAGCAAGAGCGGTGGACGCACTGAAGCGGTGTCAGCTGTGTTAAAACTCGCAGTCAAGCACAGTAACGAGCCACCGCACACACGCGCCTCCATACTGCGCAGCCTCGTCAAGCGCGCTAACGTCTGGCGCCTGCCTGCGGATGATTGGAAAAATTTCCTTGAATTCGGGCACGGACTCGGGTTCGACGGCGCGAAATCCGAAGCTGCGTGCTTTGAGGGGCTGCACTGCATCGTGATTCGCCAATTGTTAGCTGGCGAATGCGAGCAAATGGTCCGCGACTCATTTTTATTGAACTTTTCAACGCTGTCAGAGTATTCCCTTAAAGTGGACGAGCGATTGTGCGTGGCTAACGGTCTACAAAACATGTTGGCAGCGGCTGCCGTCGACGTAGAACCAGCAGTCGCCGCGGAGCGCCTCGGTCAATTACTAGAAGTTCTAAAATTATATCGCATTAGAGTTGAGCCAACGTCACCAGCAGTGAAGGCAGTCGTGGCTTTAGCTCAGCGTGACGCTGACATCGCGCGTCCGTTACTGGAGCAGCTTTATAATGCAAGGATTGCACGCCGCGAGCTCCTGCGGCTCAACTTGGAATTTCGGAAGGATGAAGCGGCGCTAGTGAATGCACTGCGGCATGATCCGTCAGTTCTGGAACTCAAGCGGGTTGCTGACATTTTAGCGGATCGTTCGACGAGCTTTGATAGGTTCACCTCGAAGCTAGTGGTGTACTTCAAGCAAAATCAAGATTTTATAGTAAATCTCAGAGGTGCATTGAAGGAAAAGATAGTTCAGTTACAGAATGAAAAATTGAAGAATGTTAAGTTGGTACGACCATTGGTAAGTCTCTTGAACCAAGATTTTGAGAATGAGTTGCGTGAGTTTGACGCAGCTGGTAAAGACAGCGTGCTGTTTGCGGCGGCATTGAGGGCCTGCGCACACCGAGCCCGGCCTGACGTCAACTTGGCAAAATGGGGCTGGCGCAAGGCTGGCGTGAAGGCTGTCGCGACGCAAGCGATGCGCTGTCGGGAAAAAGAAAGAGTTGCGTTAACTGGTGCGTTAGCGGCTGAACGACGCACGGTTAGAGTAGCCTTAGCATTAAGTATGCGATCTACTGAACCGAGGGGGTTAATACTCGAAACCTTCGCATCAGCAGCGAAGTTGCGTCCCGTGGCAGCATTACATGTTGCGTTGCCGTACTTCCGCCGTCAAGGTGCTATTGCGGATCCTGGAATATGGGATATCGTGAAGCCTCTAATCTCGAGCGTGGACCTGAAGCCCCGCGACAGGCTTCGTCAACTTCTCGGCCACACCGACTGGATCCCGTCAGCTTTTAAACCTGACTATTGCACTACCTTATACTTAGCATTGCACAAAATCTCCAATTCCTATGCTGATGGTGTGCTCCGTGATATCTCGGCAATTCTTCCCGCCGAAACTGACGAGTCTATTGAAATCATATTGCTTCAGATTCTCGACAATACTGACAAAGATATTCCGGCGATACCGTATCCTTCTATTTTTATAAGGTACTTGCTGCTGTCCACTAGCGATGAGGACGTTGAAAGAAGATTCACGAAGATAGGTAATCGGTTTTTAGATCGCCTAGACACGTTGCGAAGTGAAAAGGAATATAACTACGACAAAAGATTCGATCAACTGATTGAGAGTTTACTGTACAATTCTGCGTTTTTGAGCACTAAATACAAATCGTGTTTGTTAGTGATTGAGAGGATCTTAACTTGGATGCAGAAGTTTATGCCCAAAGAAGAATACTTTAAAAAGTATACAAAAATACATTTAACAATGTTATATTTTAAAGCTGTTCGGCAGAGTATGAAACAGATGCCAAAAGTTTTCGCTGATCCGAAGAGGAGGAAGTCTGAGGGAGTAGAGGCGGTGGGCTTTATGTTTGGCGGATATATAGCGAAGGAGGTAGCTGAACTTGTGAGCACATACTTCGACTCCATAATAGAACTGTATACCAATGCTTTGGAGGAGTATTTAGGTGATAACTTCTCGTATGCCTTGTCGAAGGCGACGTTGATTGCGTTCGTTCTCAAGGGTATCTTGGCGGAAGGAGTTGGTATCCAGCGTCGTTTGGCTGTGTATGTCCTCGCACAGCGTCGCTACGAACTTGACAGCAAAATGAGAAAGGAACTTGAAGAACAAATGTGCAACGACAAAGAAATTGAGATCTTTGCACGTGCCGAAATCTTCATTTAGATTTTATATCGAGCAAAGCTCGGAAGTTAAAATGTTTTTTTTTTTTCTTTTCATATAGCCACGTAGGTTCTGCTTTTAAAGAAGTATTATTACTTAATTTATTTTTAATATTGAAATAAGTATAGTTGTACTGTAACAGAAAGATCCCAGTGCCGCCAAACATTGTATTTTCGGATTTCAAAATACCGACGGTTAATTTTCAAAAATATCAGGTGCTAACAATTTGCCGTCGGCACAAGTTAGCAGGTATTAATATGTTCACAGTACATGTTAATACTACTCCTTGCTTTTAATTAGAATATGAGTTAAGTCTGGCAGCCCTGGGATCTTGGCACACCATGCCGTTGCCCCTATGTGTTGGACATTGGCCAGAAATGATTCCAGTTTGAAGGCTGAGGAAGTATCCTATGTTAAGCAGATAATGCCTTATACCCCTGCTGACATAGTGATCGTTATTCGATAATTTTAAATCTGTATATCAGGAATAGTAACTGATCTTTGTTACTATGTCATAGCAGTAGTGAGGATAGTACTTTAAATTCCAAGTGCACCCACCAGATACCCTAAGGTAGAGTGGAAAATGCCCAAGGCATTAAGTCCGCCTTTTTACATTGTGTTTTGTTACTGATATTATGTTCTGTTGACCCATAAGGTAAGAGCATTTATTATATACAACTGTTATTTTTTCTACAAGCGTTTTTTTACTGTTTAATATATTTCTAACAAATAAAACTCGTGATTTTTCTTATTGTTTTATTAAAAGACGACTTAGATTTAAGCAGTTAATTTAATAACGAAATAATACAACGCAGCAGGCCCATCGCCAATGCAGATACGCGCAACTTCCTATTGAGAAAATAATTCACTTCATCTTTTTAGTGAGATACCTAGCCTTTTCATCTTAGGACTTTTTGAAATAATTGTATAATTTTAAATTTCAGGTAGTTTATTGCAAGGTTATAAGTATAGAATATTACCTAAACTCAAAGTCATAGTTATTAGTTTTAAGGCGATTACACAAGCTAAACGCGAGTTTTATAATTACTAAAAGTACCTATATCATTCACTGCTATAAACAAGACCAGAAAAATATATGATATTCTTCAGGATATATGCTAGCATGATACTGTTTTGAAAACATAATACAATGAATTTGGCTCGATAAAAAGAAATCACGAACTTACCTCTAAAAATATCTTTCAAACAATAGAAAACATACTAATATGCATGCGATCATTCTTATTTTTTGGCAAATAATTCTACAAGCAATATATTAGCATGATACTGTTTTAGTTTTTTAATCCAATCAATAGTTTTTTTGTAAATCGATCGAAACCACTCATTTCGCGTTATTTGGCCCGCAGTGGGTGACGTAACAACCACTTTGTAGTGCAAGCTGATTAGAACTTTATTCTAACAGCATTTCAAACGAAGTTTGAACCACCACAAATAGAGTTGCTAATTTAGCTCGTCTAAGCGCCTTAATAGAACAAAACGATTACAAAAACCTATACTGCATAAAAAGGTAACTTAAATATTTGTGAACGTCATAATGACGGGACCACGCCAGATACTGCGATTATCATGTGAATAGCATTTAGTACAATATTTCTACTATTTCATACTTTCATAGAAAAATTCTACCACCGTAAAATTTGCAAATATTCCATGCAGAAACTGGTCACGCCATTTTGATATCAAAATGACGGGACCAATGTTCATTTGATGAAAAATACACGATGTGATCTTAAACTGAACACAACATTTTAATACGAAATAGTACGACTACGTTTGAATCGTTATTATACATAATTAACTGTAATTTCAATTAAAAAAAGGGTAAACAAAATTGACATCAGAGCGCCTGAAGAAAAAGTATCATTTTATGCCATGAAGTATTTTATGGCTCATAAAATTTATTAAGGCGTTTAAAACGTTTGGACCGCGTCCAATTGGTTTTAAAAATATTTCATACAATTTAATTTACTTCTTGAACTTAGACTATTTTAATTCGGTTAATTTACAAGTTACAATTAAACACTACAAAATTCAATTGCAATGAGAGATTTTCTTTTAAACCCTTCGCTAGTCGCTGGATAGATGGCGCTGGTGTCGGTATTTTACTGCAAGGAACAGAACGCCACATAATTTCACTTGGACCTAATGGTTATACTTGGAAGCTTATGCAAACGAAAGTGACAGTCAACGAGCGTATGTGACGTGTTTTTGTATGTAGCGTTTTGGCTTTGACACCTGGTAACGTAGTCACATCAACGCCATCTACCGAGTTCTTGGAAACGATGATTTTTCTTAAGGCAAGGATTTACTAATTTTGAACTTTTTTGAACATGTGTAACGTTTCAACTATAAACCAGAAAGCAATGAAAAATTATTTTATTGTAATTGAACATACGACCAAGCGCCGGGCAAAAGCCAAAACATGATGTCAATAAGTTGGCTCGATAAAAAAAAATCACAAACCTGACTCTAATGTGTGTTTTCAAACGTATTTTTTTATATGAGATTATGTCTCAAAAAGTATTGAAAATTACATAAAACAATCAAACATTGTTTATAGAAGGGACTCGCAAAAAAAAATTGGAAAAAGTGCTATATTTTTTTTAATAAAAATAAAATTGCTTTGGCGGGTCGCGAAAGTCGAGAAATACACCAGCCAGTGCTCGCCGAGGTGTGACCGAGAGCGGACGCATGTCGCTTTTTTCACAGAGCTACCCCTCATAATTGTTACGCAACGTTTTTGTATCTTTTTATTATCTTTTAGCTGAAGTTTATTTTGAAATAGTTTTTTTATTATTTATAGTTACATTATTAGTTTTAAGAATTTGTTCATTTTATTTAAATTTCCCCGAAAACAGGATGGGTAATAAAAAAAATAAAAGATCTTATAAAAATAAGGCCTGGTCCCGGTACGAAAGGCAACGAAGGAACGGGGTGGGTTGCAGGCGCCGCGTCGCGGCGCGGCCCCCGCAATCGACTCGCCCACCCGCGCCATCGACTAGCCCATCCGCGCAATCGACTCGCCCACCCGCAAAATGGACTTGCCCACCCGCAAAATGGACTCGCCCACCCGCGCAATCGACTAGCCCACCGCGCAATCGAATCGCCCACTCGCAAAATGGACTCGCCCACCCGCAAAATGGACACGCCCACCCGCGCAATCGACTAGCCCATCCGCGCAATCGACTCGCCCATCCGCGCAATCGACTCGCCCACCCGCAAAATGGACTCGCCCACCCGCAAAATGGACTCGCCCACCCGCGCAATCGACTAGCCCATCCGCGCAATCGACTCGCCCACCCGCAAAATGGACTCGCCCACCCGCAAAATGGACTCGCCCACCCGCGCAATCGACTAGCCCACCCGCGCAATCGACTAGCCCATCCGCGCAATCGACTCGCCCACCCGCAAAATGGACTCGCCCACCCGCGCAATCGACTAGCCCATCCGCGCAATCGACTCGCCCACCCGCGCAATCGACTCGCCCGCTACTCGTCTGCGTCAACGAACTGGCGGGGAACGCGGTACCGAATTCATACCAGCATGCCGCACTACAAGCGGGCCTTTATTCTCAATATAGAAAACCTTTCATTTTTCTATTCAATTTTTATTAAGTCAAGAAAATTGCAATTCTTAAGGAGCGTCCCCACTAGGAGCGCGCTCGCTGTGCTTTTTTGCAACGTGTCCACATTAAGAGCCGCGCGACCTGCCTTGCGCAGATGCCACAGACTATATAGAGATATAAGCGGGTGTTTCTTTTGAGATGTACGAAGAAAAGTACGTTTTTTAGGTTCAGCAGCATTCATAGTAATAGGCACCGCTGCGCAAATAAGAAACATGTAACAAGAAATTTAAAAAGCTTTTATAATGATTTTGTCTATAAAAAAACTACTTCGGCAGTCCCATAACACACCCGGCACTGCCGTACAATTCAATGAAAGAAATTGTTTTCTCCTGTTTTTGTTTCCTCCTGTATAATGAGCAACTTAGCTCACTTGTATTATAATATACTATTATAATTTATATTATACATAACTAGAAATGCTATTAATAAACACTACCACTACACATAAGACAAATTATTTGTATTGCACTTTCTGGTACTGAAGCATTATGCAATTATTTGTCTGATATTTTGTTTTAAACCTACCTGCTGCTGTTATGATAAAAATAAATATTTGTAGGGTAATATGAAAAATAGCTTGAGCTTGTGTTTAATGTAAAGCGGCTTCCTCACTAGAGTTACGCGGCTCAGCCGCACGAGCCGCGCGGCTCTAGTAGGGACGCCGCTTAATAATTACAATTTGCTTTGCCATAATATAATAGAATAATTGCAATTGAATTTTGTAGTGTTAAATTGTAACTTGTAAATTAACCGAATGAAAATAGTGTTAAGTTCAAGAAGTAATTAAATTGTATGAAATATTTTTAAAACCAATTGGATGCGGTCGAAACGTTTAAACGCCTGAATAAATTTTATGAGCCATAAAAATACTTCATGGCATAAAATGTACTTTTTCTTCAGGCGCTCTCATGTCAATTTTATATACCTTTTTTTTTATTGAAATTACAGTTATTAATGTATAA
This sequence comes from Xestia ashworthii, assembly GCA_950022955.1. NCBI lineage: Eukaryota > Metazoa > Arthropoda > Insecta > Lepidoptera > Noctuidae > Xestia > Xestia ashworthii. Next base: position 1,375,695 of record OX465572.1, read on the forward strand.
TAACGATTCAAACGTAGTCGTACTATTTCGTATTAAAATTTTATATGTCCAGTTTAAGGTCACATCGTGTATTTTTCATCAAATTAACATTGGTCCCGTCATTTTGATATCAAAATGGCGGGACCAGTTTCTGTATGGAATATTTTCAAATTTTATGGTGGTAGAATTTTTCTATGAAAGTATGAAATAGTAGAAATATTGTACTAAATGCTATTCACATGATATTCGCAAAACCTGGCGTGGTCCCGTCATTATGACGTTCACAAATATTTTCATTACTCATACTCACTTCTTTTTGTAGAAACGTGGGGCATATTGATTTATTTTATTAGATTTTCTTATTTGACACAGTTTTTTTTTCTTTTTAGGAGTAGTTTTTTTATTATTACAAATCTTTCTTTTCTATTTTTCCGGTTCAGATTATTGTATACAGTAGCAACAGTTTTTCGTATGGCCCATTCGCGTTCATTATTTATTCTTTTAGACGGTTTAATTTCTGAAAGATCGGCGCGGTATTTACGCCTAAGCCGGTTGTATTCGGTGATCGCTGAAGCTTGAGCTTTTATACTCTTGAAGTCAACATTTATAAGGTGCACCACATGAAGATATTGGTTACTCGTGAAAGCACCACGTAGGCTTAGCCACAAGAGAATATGGAGGTGCCAATGTCCATGAGGGCATTTTTTAGACTTAGACCTTGGCTCTTGTGAATTGTTAGGGCATACGCCACACAGCTTGGGAATATTTCTCTGTACACGTATGCCCGGGGTATGATCTCAAATTTTGACTTAATAGGCAATAATTCGTGAATCAAATTATTACCTAGTGAATTTTCGAAGTACTGTTTCTTCATAAAATTCTTAACCTATTCAAATCTTCGAATTGTTATAATAACAACCTGCTAACCTTAGCAAACCTCACGAAATAATAAGCGAAATCAACGAAATGCAAATAATCCCTCCTAATCCCTAGTAAACGTTTTCAAGCGCAGTAGGAGAATGTCGTAAACGACTGTAACGCGGCCGGTTGCCACTTCGCCATATAAGGTTATCGGAAAAACAAACGTAAGCGCGTTTTAAAATACAGTCAGCGCCATCTAGCGACGTTTGCAGGTATCACCGCCACTCTTAGTCCAATGCATTATATTTTGACAAAATTTTGAGCGAATTTAATCATCATCATCAGCCTATTAATATTCCCACTGCTGGGACACAGGCCTCCTCTCTATGCGAAATTAATATTTTAGTGTAATTTGTTTATTTAATTTGTGTAATGTTCGAGTAGAATAAAGTTAATCGTTCGACTATTTCTTCTCGTAAACTTGTAAGTATAAGTATAAAAGCCAGTGTAGTCTTATCCAGAGTTTAGTTCAACGGCCAAGTCACACAACATTAACTATAAATAATAAAGAAATTGCAGTGAGGAACCTTAGCCTTGGCACGACTTTGTCTAGATTTCATTACTTTTTAGAGATAAACAAGCAGCTCCATGGAGACTTGGCTAGTTTTTTACAGAATGTTTTTGGTGGGATTTATGTGACAAAATATTGCTCAGTCATTTGTTCTAAGTGTAATTAATGAGGACACATGTGGGTGTAAAGTTCTAACTAGATAAACTCGAGAAAAACCAAAAAGTAAACAAAAGTGAAGTGTGACTATAAAATTGCAAAACTAAACAAAACTATGCTAGTTCAAGTGAATTGTGATATTAACTGATCAGTAACAAAACCAGCCGTACTACATTTTGAACAAATAAACCAGGAACGGGTAAATATTTATCTTTGTTTACTTTTCCAAGCACTGATGACATGCTTATTTTGAACTTCTAACGGTCAAAGATTTGACAAGAACAAACGACATATGTGACTGCTGGTAACAGCGACATCTATTGGCAACATAATTAGACAAAAAGACTATTGACAGTGACATCTATGAAGACATGAACGCAATGCAGTCTGAGTAGTATAAGTACCATATTTCACGCTACCATTTAACTGAGACGGTAGCCGAACGGTGGAGAGCTTGCTTGCCGCGACGAATGGTGTGAGTTCAAATCCTGATCAAGAATATACTTTTTGTGAGTAGTATCATTGCCACAGGAAATATAGTAACAATCTAAAATTAAATAAAGGCAAAAGAATTGGAACACCTAAAATGAATTTCTTAGAAAACATTACCTTTCGGCGTAATAGAACAAACTCTGAATCGAACATAAACAACAGTGATGATAATAATATGACACATAATCTAAATAATACAGTCACTAGTGTACCTGACATGTCAGACGATGAGGATGACGAACTAAAAAATGTGCGAGAACAAATAATAAAACTTAGGACAGAACTTCAAAGTGCCCATTCAGAAATAGAAACATTAGCACTAGAGAACAATGAACTCAAAAAATTAAATGACATTTTGACAAAAAGAAATGATCTACTCAAGACAGTAACAAACAGTCCGGCTAAACTAAGGCCATCTAGTGCCAAAATCCGAAAAACAAGCCACTAACTAGCAGTAAACAAATCTAACTCGACTCACCAGATAACAAAAAAAAAAGCCACGAGAATACATCAATATACAATAACTGTCCTAACATTACAAGTAACATAACCGCAAGTCCAAACCCTAATACTAAGAAAAGATGCAAAATATGTATTTTGAGTACCGATAACAATAATAAAATTTTGAGCATTGCAGAAGATTACCTTAATCGATCGGAAATCTATCACCACATAACACCTCATGGGAATGTAAACGTATTGCTAAAAGGACTGAACTGAACGGAAAGACATAGTATCCGACTTTACGTTAGAGGACTATTGCATAATCATGTTAGGTGAAGAAGACTTCAGAACAACAAATAGCTACATTGACATTATTCTACATATCAGACAAGTACTACAGGAAATCAATCATACTAATTTAATTTTGTGCTCTCCAACATATAAATATGAGAATAATACTAATTTATACAATTCAAGAGTGGAGACATTTAATAACTTACTTTTCTTGGACATACTGACGCACGAATACGCATATTTATTAGACAGCAATAAAAATCTCACATATGACTACACTGAGTATAATAAACGGACGGGCGCAATAAATAATACTGGAATAAAAATAATTTTTTCACTCCTCTTGCTCGAAAAGACCGTCATAATAGCGTACCAGAGGGGCCGTAAAATTGCTCATTATAGCCCTAGGGAAAATAAGCTTTTTTTTTTTAAATTTCGTAGTCGGTGTTCGAAAGCGCAAAGTCTTTACTCATAATTCATGAAGAATTGACTTATTACTGTTCCATAAAAAAAAAAACATTTTATTTTAAAAATGGAACCAAACGCGCCGAACGCCGAACTCTTTGGCAGGGATGTGTGCGTTGCATTCCAGCTACAGAAGAAACAAAAAAAGGCATGGGCGCGAAATTTTAAGATTTTTTCTGTATTATTTATTTGAATAAGTAGGATTCCTTTTTATCTCCTACGTTTACCCCACAGACGACACAATATTATATTCGTCTTCACAGAGAACTGAAATTATGTTGCCGGGAAAAAACATCTCATTAAATTTGAACAACAGCACAAATTGTACTTACACATTTAATTGTGAATAAAATAAACTATCATATTAAATATGGTTATTTTATTTTCTCGCAATCGTAGTGAAAAGTACGGTGTAACACACGGCGCTAAAATCCCATTATAACTCGGTTTCTATTTACTACCTCGCTAAAGCTCGGTAGTAAAACTTACCTCGTCTATAATGGGTCATTTTAGCCCCTTGTATCACAATGTACTATTTCACTCCTCTTGCTCGAAAAGACCGTCATAATAGCGTACCAGAGGGGCCGTAAAATTGCTCATTATAGCCCTAGGGAAAATAAGCTTTTTTTTTTAAATTTCGTGTTCGGTGTTCGAAAGCGCAAAGTCTTTACTCATAATTCATGAAGAATTGACTTATTACTGTTCCATAAAAAAAAAAAAAAACATTTTATTTTAAAAATGGAACCAAACGCGCCGAACGCCGAACTCTTTGGCAGGATGTGTGCGTTGCATTCCAGCTACAGAAGAAATAAAAAAAGGCATGGGCGCGAAATTTTAAGATTTTTGCTGTATTATTTATTTGAATTTCTTTTTATCTCCTACGTTTACCTCACAGACGACACAATATTATATTCGTCTTCACAGAGAACTGAGATTATGTTGCCGGGAAAAAACATCTCGTTAGAACAACAGTACAAATTGTACATTTCATTTTTAATAAAATAAACTATTATATTAAATATGGTTATTTTATTTTCTCGCAATCGTAGTGAAAAGTACGGTGTAACACACGGCGCTAAAATCCCATTATAACTCGGTTTCTATTTACTACCTCGCTAAAGCTCGGTAGTAAAACTTACCTCGTCTATAATGGGTCATTTTAGCCCCTTGTATCACAATGTACTATTAAGGATATAATTAATTTAATTGATGACATAAAATATAATAACCGAATGATATTGACTGACATGAACTATAGTACAGATAATGTGACACGTGGTTAACTTTTTCGTCACTAAACATCTTCATGTAATGCACCAGAACATAGCAGGTTTATTGAACAAGGCAGATGCGTTTACAGTTTGTCTGACTGAACTTGAAGAAAAAAATATACCAGTGGATGTAATATGCGTTACAGAACATTTTATGATGGAAGGTTACGAAAACCAGTTGAACATTCCAAACTACTGCCTAGCAGCTCACTATAGTAGGAAAGAAATTAAGAGAGGTGGAACTTGTATCCTAATTAAAAAGGGACACGAATGGAAAGAGCTATTAAAAATCTCAAAAATGTCAATAACAGGGACATTTGAATGCTGTGCTGTTGAGCTCATCAAGTACAAGACTGCCTTTGTATGTGTTTATAGAATTCCAAATGCGAACAATATCAATAGTTTCTTTAAGCAATTCGAAATAGTCTTACATGAAATATCAAAAAGTGCCTATAAAAATATTGTCATAGCCGGCGATTTCAATATAGACATATTAAAAAGGAATTATCAGTCGTTGGAGTTTGAGTGCCTTCTACTTGGTTTCAACCTAAAACTAGCAATAAATCAACCAACTCGAATGAAAAGTCAAACATGTATCGATAATTTTGCGCATAATTATAACAAACGGTGTAAATCAGAAGTCCTTGAGTTTGCCCTTTCAGATCACACAGCCCAAATTTTAAAATGCCCGGTAAATAAAATATGTACAATCGACAAATACGGTGTTTATAGACGCAACTACAGCAAGGAAAATAGGATCTAAATTTAAATATTGTATTAGCAAAATGTATTTCTCCGAAATATATGAAACGGATGATCCGAACATTGCATAAGTACAACAAATTTCATGAAATATTCTCTTTCTTCTACAACCTCTGTTTTCCTAAAACAAGGGTTACAATAAATGTAATAACAAAGCCAAGGTGGATATCTAAAGGTATTAGATCCTGTAGTAAGAAAAAACGCCAACTTTTGTGGACGTACAGATTAAAATCAAATGAATTTAATAGAAATCGCTTTAAAGAATACGCTAAACTTTTTAGAAAAATCATGACTGACACAGCGTTCACAAAATAACTATAAAATCAAAACATCACACAACAAATGTAAAACCGCCTGGCAAATAATAAATCAAGGTAAATTTAACGTGCCCAAAACTTATATTTCGAAAATTAAAATCAATAATGACATAATTACGGATGCAAAACAAATTGCTAATCAATTTAATAAATATTTTATTGATAAAATACAACCCATTCAGTCAATGTATGAAATTCCACGCTCATCTTAAATTTAAAAAACTCGATGTTTATGGCACCCTGCACACCACAACAGGTACAGACAATTGTTATGGCATTAAAAAACACAAATAGTGTGGGGTACGATGGCATATCAACCAAAGTAATAAAAGCAGTAGCATCTGAAATATGTGACCATTTGTCCCATAATATGAATCTGTGTATCGTAGCCGGCACGTTTCCTGACGCATTAAAGATAGCTATCGTAAAGCCATTATTTAAGAAAGAGGATCGAGAGCTTATGGAGTACTACAGGCCTATTTCTCTGATTCCTATCTTCTCGAAAGTATTTGAGAAATTCATTCAAAAAGAGCTAAATGGTTACATTGAAAAGAATAATATACTATGTAATGAGCAAAAGGGATTTCGCGAAAATAAGACTATAAACATGGCAATCTACGACTTTTTATACACTGTATTGACAAAAATGGACAATAAAAGACTCAAGCATTTGACTACGTAAATCATGACATTCTAATAAAAAAACTTGACGCATATGGTATAAGAGGTAATGTTCTGAATTTAATTAAATCCTACTTAGACAATAGAAAACAAAAGACAGAAATCACTAGAATTAATATAACCACTAAAAAGGAAGAGATATACCTATCAGCGGAACGACAAACAACTTTTGGTGTTCCACAAGGTAGAGTATTGGGACCTCCACTTTTTATATTATACATAAATGACTTGCCAAAATCAATTCCACACCCGATGACTTTATTTGCGGATGATAGCACGGTGACCATTTCTAGTAATAGCAAAGACATGATCCAATATAAATCTGACATTCACAGTACCTTGACATCTACAATAGAATGGATGAAGAATAATAACTTAAAGATTAATCTAGACAAAACAAAAATCATACATTTTAGCCAAAGACTGACGTTGGAAAATATGGACATAAACATAGATAATAAAATCGTTGAAAGTGTAAATACTACCAAATTCCTTGGACTAATAATTGACAAAAAGCTTAACTGGAAATCTCAAATAGAGAACCTTTGTAAAAAAATTAGTAGTTCCGCATTTGCATTGTACTCACTAGCTGCAGTTGTGAATGTAGATACCTTGCTTTCGGCATACCATGGCTTAGCTGCGTCTCACCTAAGATACGGCATCATATTCTGGGGAAATTCTACCGACGCTAACACGGCATTTAAGGCCCAAAAGAGATGCATTCGATCTATGTTTTGGTTAAAAACGGTCGACACATGTAAGCCATATTTTAAAAGGTATTGTTGAAAAGGTGTTGTAAGGTATTGTGGTACAAGCTATTGTTTCTTCCTTGTCTGTATATCCTCGAAACTGCAATGTTCGTTAAAACAAACCCAAAACTATTTCCGCGTTTGCAGGACGTGGTACCGCGTAACAGACGGGATATGACCATTCTTCGAGTCTATGCAGCAAAAACGGCACTAATGCGCAAAAGTATCGTCTGCATGGCGCCTACTATATTTAACAAATTGCATAAATGTTGGAAGGAGCTGAATGGTAGGGCATTCAAACGCCAATTAAAAATGTTTCTTTTGCAAAAAGCATAATATAGTATATCCGAATTTCTAGCCGAAACTGATTTCTCTGTTTTGATCTAATTTAATTAATTTTATCTTTTCTTGACATTAATACTAAATTTATATTAATAAACAAATTGGATGTCAATCTTGCACCGCCACAAACGTCAAACTTGTTGTGCACAATGATGTGCTCAGCCGACACGCGATAAGGGACAGAAATATTTATACTCTGTCTCTTTTCTATGCTAGTGACGTTTATATGTTCTTCTTTTTCTTGTGCGAATGCAAAGGAAGATATCCAGCAGTCTATAGAATACTCTGTCTACGCATAGCAGATTGTGCCATCTCCATATTTTTCCTACCTCAATGCTGTCAACTAACCGGTGCCCACCGGTGCCTATTATATTATTAATCTGTGGTTCCGTTTAGTTTATCTAGTGTTTGTAAACGTAGTGATTATATACTCTGTTTGTACTGTTTGTGTAGAAATAATAATTTGAAGGTTTGTGTAATTTAATTTGTTATTTATTTTTTTTTTACCGATAAACCTCATAATTTCATTGAAAACGTTCAAAATAAATTTTCTGAGGAATACCTATACTGTGAAGTGCAGTTGTAACTTAATTACTTACCCAGTAAGAGAAAAGCGAATCTCATTTCGTGTCAATTGCATATTTTACACCAAAAGGTACGATCTAATTGTCTGAACCCTAGAGGTACTTAATTAGTAATTTCTCAATAACCCAAACTTCAACGAGGTAAGGTTTAGTTATCGTGAACTTCCCTCGTTTACACCCACAAACATGGTAACGGTAACCACAGGATTGACAGGATAAGGTTTGTTGTCGTACAAAACTTGTAAGATTTGTCAAATACTAAAAACATGACGTCATGATGTATTACGCATTGCTACACCTACATGTCGTAGTGTCGGCCCGCGAAATTCAAATTTTCTTACGTTTTTACAATTTCAAGGGCAGTGCTAAGTTTTAGATAAACATATCGGTCGCGACTGTAAGACGTATTAAGTTACAGAATTATAATCATCAAAATCATCAATACAGCCCTCCAAGTTCATAAGAGTCGAAGAAGGACTTTGAGCATGAAAAATTCCTTCACAACCATTTTTTGAAAAAACATTTTTAGTTAATTAAATATGGAACAATGTTCTGTTGTTTTAATGGATGTGTGTAAAAGACAACAAAATTCGCTTACACAATAAGTAGAAAAGTGTACCAGTTATCATTAACTAAATTCAATTTTCAAAAAACTATGATGGAATTGCTCACATTGACCTTAATTTAATTTAAATAAAACGGTTTTTTATAAAGTTACTATAATATTTTGGACAGACTGGTTTGCAGCAACAATTTCTCTTATCAATTTCATTTTTAAAAACATAAGTAGGTCAGGTATGCAAACATTTAAAAATACAACAAATAGATTACCCATCGGAATCAGGCCACTTTAGCAGAATCATAATTTGAATCATCTTAAAAAATTTAAATTGGTAAAATGGACCTTATGTTCTTATAGTCCATTTTAAGAATTTTAAATTTTAACGTGATACAAATTATGATTCGGCATTTTAGGCCCGCAGATGGTCAGGCTCCAGAGAGAGGAACCTCACTATACATGCTGTGTCCAGGAGTACTGCTTTTTCAATCAAGCCCTTGACCCAGCCGCGCAATAAGAGCCTCCTGTGGTGATGGTTGAGGCAATCTTATTTTTAAAAGTAAAGATCACTGTATTTTTTACTTCCTTGTGACTGGCAAGTTACAAGACGCAACCACAACCTTATTTTACAGGAAATAAAGTGCACTGTAATTTTGTCAGACTGTACTATTTTCTTGCGAGTTTAGCAACTTGTTTTAGATGTAAATGGTGAATGGAAAGTAGAACATAATATAATCAATACTTGGTTTAAAAACTTTCATAAGGAGTTTTGTTGTGGTTAGCCTTCGATATGAAGTAACATGCCAACAAGTTACATTAAAAACCCCCGACACACGTAGGGTCATAATTCCACAAGCCCTTTTCTTTGATTGGTACCCATATTGAGGGAGTTGTGACAAAAAAATGTAATTCACCAATTTGTGGTGGCGGGTGGCGGCCATCTTGGATTTTAAATAAATGGTATAGTATTCTACTAGTCAAGACCTTTCATTTGATACCCATATTGAGGGAGTTGTTGAATAAAAAGGTAATCGGCCGTTTTGTGACGGCGGCCATCTTGAACTGATTTTTCTTAAACATAGCTAAGAACACTCCCGACTAATTCACCTGTCGAACAAAAAAAAAAACAATCAAAATCGGTTCATCCGACCGAGGAGCTACGATGCCACACACACACAAACACACACAGACACGTCAAACTCATAATACCCCGCCGTTTTTGCGTCAGGGGTTAATAAAATATAACTCAGTGACACACACCACAACTTGTCGGGAAGCGTTAAATGGGAATATTTAAAAATGTTAAGTAATAGAAGAAAGCCAGAATCAACAGTGGCGACCATGAGAAAAGCGCCGAGACAAAGAAGCTCGACGAAGTCCCAGAGAAGAATTTAACTGTCTTGGATCCCGTAACGAAATTAATAAAATAAATAAATATCGCAAAGGGACGTTTACAACTGGGATAGTTGCCTAGCACCACAAATAAATATTAACATGAATGGGTCCTAAGTGGTATTAGTTTTATTAGAATTAGTTAATGGTACCTATATTGTAATAAAACTCACTAATGTAGACTAATACTTTATAATAAAACTCACAAAATGTAGACTAACACTTTTACTTTGTATTAACTTCTTCAGAGATACAGTCACCACAATTTCTTCCAGCAAAACTGAGCTCTCTCGGCCAAGTACCATCTTTTATAAACCACCCCTTCCGCTACAACATTAACGGTTGAGCAGTGTTGCCATTTCTCAAAAATAAAACGAGTTATTAAAATATTAAAAACCCTACACTCGACCGTCCTGACGACGTGTATGCCCTCATACACGCCTCATGTGGTAACTTAATACCCTACACTCTTGGCTGAGAGAACTCATGATGAAATCGAGAGAAAAAGAGTATATATAAACATCCAAGTGATTTTAAGATTACTTTTAAACAATCAACAGAAAAAAAACAAAACAAATTCTTTAACAGCAATTAGACCACATTCTTTGAAAAGTTTATCAATTAAAAACAATACAAAACATTACATCAACAATTTTGGCCAGCCAATCAATTCTTGCCAAAAATGTGTATATTAATATGACTAGTTTCATAATCGGACTGTAAACTATTTATCAATCATTCAGAACTTTTTAAATTTGAGTTGTTGCTAATGCGAACCAATCACTTCTCGCTACTGAACTAAACTAGTTATCAATCATTCAGAACTTTGTTACTTATGCGAACCAATCACTTCTCGCTACTGAACTGACGTACTCTATTAGGTTGTGAACCAATCAATTCTCACACCTAATCAGAGTCTCCAAAACCCGAGGCAAACCAATCAATTCTTGCCTCCAGTTGTGTAATAACCGATGACGTGAACCAATCAATTCTCACGTTCGGTCTGTAACAAAAATAATAGACATTCTGTAATAATTGTCCCATAGAATCGTACATTCATGACCACTAACTATGCATCACTAATGTCGTTATCATCACTAGATTCACTAGAATCAGATCTATTAAGTTGTAAAGCAGCTACATGTACCCACGGCAGCATTCGATCAGCTGCTACAGTGGTAGTGCGTTTATTTGTACAATTACTGAAACCGGGAATAGACGCTATCTTATATCTATCTTGACCTAAAACTTTAGTGACTCTATATGGTCCAACGTAGGATGGGAGAAGTTTCTTACTCTTCCCATCGTTATAATAAGTAACTTTGGTAATTTTGACCAAGTCGCCCGTATTGTATATCTTAGCAGGGCGTCTTTTCTGATCATAACGTAGTTTCTGCTTTGCTTGTTCTATGTCTATCCTCTCTTTAACTTGATTTCGAATAGTGGTCACATCTATATTTTCCCTAGTTACGTCTGCTATCTCATTTAAGTTAGGATTGATTTCACTGTTCATGGACGTACCGAACATGACTTCAGATGGTCTCCTACCGGTCGTCTTTTGAACCGTGTTATTCAGTCCCCATTGTATTTTCCCCAACTGGTTATCCCAATCCCTCTCATCATATCTGAGGTTTAGCGCTTTCAAAGAATTTAAAATGGTTCGATTATATCGTTCTACCTGGCCGTTTGATTTAGGACTCGCGACAGCATTCAAGATGTGTTTTATACCTTTATCATAACAGTATCTTTTAAATAGGTTAGATGTGAAGCAACTGCCACGATCACTGATCAACCGGTCAGGCATTCTAAATGTATAGAATATGTCATCCAGGGTACGAATTACGTTTTGTGTATTAGTGTTTCGGACCGGCTTTATGAACACAAACTTAGTAAACGAGTCTACCACTACTAGAAGGTAAGAGTATCCCCGTTTGGATCTGACAAAGGGGCCCAGGTGGTCAATATGCAGAGTGTGAAACGGTGACTCTACTTTTTCGATTGGATGTAATAAGCCTTCATTCGTACACGTGGACTTCTTTGCGTAAGCACAATCGATACAAGCGGACACATACTTTTTGATAAACCGTGACATTTTTGGGAACCAATATTTGCTTTTAATCCTTTCTAAAGTCTTTTCTAATCCTAGATGACCAATATCGTCGTGGTTCATTTTACATAATTGCCACCTCGCCCCCTTCGGGACTGCCCAACGAACATTATCCTTATCACCGTTAACATACCTATATAACTTATTGTCTCTTACAACATAATTATCCTTGATATATTGGAGATTTTTGGGGTCTAGATCCTTTTCTAAAACTTGCTTAATACGTTCCAACTCAGAGTCCCCCAGCTGAAGGGTATGTAACCAGTCTTCGCCACTAATAACCATTACTTGAGGACACAGACTAGAGGGATCAGTCATAGAATCATTTGGAATCGGATTGCGAGATAACGCATCTACATGTGCCATTTTAGTGCCTGGTCGATATTCAATCGAACAATTAAATTCTTGCAGCAATAGCCACCAGCGCGCTATCCTCGGTATGAGATCGCGTTTCATGAAAGTGGAACGAAGAGCACTACAATCGGTGACTATTTTGAATTCCCTACCTAATAAATAGACCCGAAATTTCTCCAATGAACGAATTACGGCCAGCGTTTCCAATTCGTAAGAGTGATAATGTTTTTCCTCCGGTGACGTTCGCCTACTACAATAAGCGATTGGCCGAAGAAATCCACTATCCTTACACCGCTGTAAGAGTATGCCTCCAACGCCATCCTTGCTGGCGTCAGTATGCAATTCAGTCTCCGCGTCATGGTCATAAATAGCCAAAACTGGTCGATCTATTAATTTTGATTTTAGCACTTGAAATGCATTGTCTTGTTCTGGGCCCCAAACCTATGTGGAATCCTTTTTTAATAACTGCATAATAGGCGACGCTAATTGAGCAAAATTTTTGATAAATTTTCGAAAATAACTAGCAAGCCCAAGGAATTGCCTAACACCATGAATGTTAACTGGCCGTGGAAAATTAATAACAGACTGAATTTTCTTTTCACCTGGCCGAATTCCTGATGAGCTAATCTCATAGCCAAGATAATCAATATTATCGTGCAAAAAATTGCATTTCGACAAATTTAGCGTCAGATTTGCATTTTCTAACAACTTAAGAATTTGCTCGAGCCTATCAAGACATTCAGCAGAATTTTTACCAAAAACAAGCACGTCATCCATGTATGCTGTAGCATGAGTGAATCTAGCTGACCCCAGGACCTTATTAATCATCCTCTGAAAAATTGCTGGTGCGTTGGCCAAACCAAATGGCATACGGTTGAATTCGTATAATCCATCTGGTGTGACAAACGCAGTTAGATGTTTGCATGGTTCCGAGATTGGCACCTGGTAATATCCAGATGCCAAATCAAGCGTTATGAAACACGCTTGACCAGACAACCTTGCTATCTCATCGTCTATGATCGGCATTGGGTATCTTTCTTTCACTGTTGCCGAGTTCAACATTCTATAATCGACACACATTCGAAAACTGCCATCTTTTTTACGAACTAAAATAATAGGACTGGCGTACTCGGATACAGATTCTCTAACAATCCCTGCTTCCAACATTTCACCTAACATAGACTGCACTTTCTCTCGTTCATGATGCGACAATCTGTAAGGGCGATAGACAATAGGACGTTGACTATTCAACTCGATGGTCATCTGCGTAACATCTGTACACCCCAAATTTTTCAAACTTGAGGCGAAACAATGTTTAAATTGCTTAAGTATGCTCATAAGCCTTTGCCGATCATCCTTAGATACAGAATCACCTATGCGGACGTCTTTCTCCTGAATTTCATGTTCACGGTCATTATCTTGAATATCAGTAGCCTCTGCAACTCCTGGGGACTGTATTACTATCCTCTGGATAAAATCTACTTTTTCTCCCCTACTAGCAACAAAATCTTTTCGTAGTCTACAGGGGACGGAAAATGGATATACAAGAATGTCTAAATTCCCACGCTGGACTTGGTAAACGCCACCATAAACAACAACCTCTTGATTTGGACCACCGACGATTTTGTTTCCCAGCATTAAACAACCACTAAATTCCGATTCCACGCGAGCCCTTATGGATGCAGGTCCATGAAGCTCGACATCAGCAGCGATCCTAACTTCAGCAAGTTGAATGTTACTAGCATCGGGATACACCATTGGGATTTCAGTATGTAATTGATGAAATTGCAATGTGTGGGAATTCTTAAACACAAGAATATGCGGTTGCTCCGTGTATGACTGGCCTATTAATATAGGTTTATCCAACAAATTATCTTCGACAACCCTAGAAGCTACCCTTGCATCGACTCCATCTACCACTATATCGAGCAATATGTTACCTAACGATCGGACCATCTCATTCCCGAATCCTTTCATTACTGACGGGACCTGATCGTGTACCAGATTAAGGCTCGAAATTACTGACTCCCTAACCAACGTCACTTCGCTACCGAAATCAATAAATGCTTCTAAGGTCCTACCATTCACTGTGACCAGCTTTATGAATTTCGAGTTGGGACTGGAGCTTGAAATACACATTGTTTTAGTTGGTACTCCAGTTTTGCCTTCTATATTGTCGGATTTGGAATATTGCGAGCAATTATCAATCGTATGACCGATCTTGTTGCATTTATTGCATTTGATTAGTGGCTTTGGACAGCGTAAGTAAGGGTGACCTCGCTCCTTACAATTAAAGCAGAAAACGGAACCCTGAGATTGATTGGATTTATTCTGATTTGGTTTAGAATTGGATTGGTTAGAATTATTTTTACCAAAATTACGATCTGAAGTTTGGCTTTCTTTGTTACTCATTAGGAATTGGAGAAGCTGATCAGGTTGAGAACAACAAAGCGCCAACGCACTCGATTTCATAGTCCTATCAGAGATACCGTGGATGATACAATCTACTGCGTGTTTACCCGAAATTTCACATTGAGTTAATAACGCAAGTTTCTCATAATAGTACACTTCAATTGGTTCGCCAAACCTACTTTTTCTCTTAAGCATATCTTCCAGGATTTGGCCATAGTTTTGTTCGCAAGGAAAAGCGCTCATTAATTTTACTTGCCATTCTTTCCAAGTATGTAAAATTGTGTTTAGACCCTCGTACCAAACCTTGGCCAAACCCTGAAGTTTTTGCATTGCAAAGTGTGTTGTTGTAATGTCATCCCAGCCGTATACAGTAGCACATTCATTCACTTTACGCAACCAAATGTCAATACGCTGATTTTTCGCTGAAGGGTCAAAATTAGGAAGAATATTTTTATGATCAATATTCTTTGAAATTGTACTTGTAGACGGCTGAGATGCAAAACCATGTTTGATAGAATGCACCAAATCTATAACATCTTTAACAGTAAAAGAAGGAGTACGTGACCTTTTATCTTGTGATGCGCCGGCGTCGCCACGTAGACTATCGTTGCTCTGCTCACGTGAACCTCGTCTCCGCTTGGCTTTTGCACCTTGATGCTGAAGATGACGCGGCCGACTTGGGCTGCGGCTACGGCTGCGTTGCCGGCTTTTGGAGTGATGGCGGCTCGTACTCACGTAGCTTCTACCAGATCGATTCCCGTGCGCCTCTGTTATCTTCTCACGTTCTCTGTCTAGGTCCTGTTCGAGTATACGTAGGCGCTCCCGTTCTTGCTCAAACTCAAGCTCTTTCTCACGAAAACTTTGCCTCAATGACTTGCTGCGACTTCGAGTGCCACCGCAGCGAGCACTTGAAATATCACGTTGATGATGCGTTGAGCGCCTTACTGGAGTTAGCAGGCGGCGTTCGGCTCTCTTGGCGCCCGCCAGGGGAAACATCCAATGAACGGTCGTTGCCGTTAACTTTTTCCATAGTGATGAGTTGAATCTGTCGAATCCTACTTCTGAAGTGTAATAAAACTCACTAATGTAGACTAATACTTTATAATAAAACTCACAAAATGTAGACTAACACTTTTACTTTGTATTAACTTCTTCAGAGATACAGTCACCACAATTTCTTCCAGCAAAACTGAGCTCTCTCGGCCAAGTACCATCTTTTATAAACCACCCCTTCCGCTACAACATTAACGGTTGAGCAGTGTTGCCATTTCTCAAAAATAAAACGAGTTATTAAAATATTAAAAACCCTACAATATGTCAATGGTATTATTGGAAATGGAAATTATAATTCATTGAGTGTTATTATTATAGCTAGCCTGTATTGTCCCACTGCTGGGCAAAGGCCTCCCTCCATTCCTTCCAACGTTCACGATTCTGTGCTCTTTCTTTCCAATTCTCAAGGAAGACATCCAGTTCGTCCCGCCATCTCTTTCGTGGTCTGCCGCGACCTCGTGTCACTGTTTCAGGGCACCATTCCTGAGCCTTACGGGCCCACAGTTCATTCGGCATGCGACAGACATGTCCTGCCCAGTCCCATTTAAGTTGGGCAGCCTTTTGAGCCACGTCAACGATTTGCGTTTTGGAGCGCAGTATAGTGTTACGAATACGATCCGTTAATTTAACACCTAAGATACTACGCTCCATAGCACGTTGGCAAACCTTCAGTTTGGACTTTTGGATGTTAGTCAAAGACCAAGTTTGTGCACCGTAGGTCAAGATGGGGAGAATACACATGTCCATCAGCTTTCGCTTCAAAGACATGGGCAGAGTGCCCTTAAAATATTCCTTCATGGACCAGTAACCCTTCCAGGCATTTTCCGTTCGTCTAGCAATTTCCTTATCTTGCCTTGCCTGGAAAGAGATTACTTGGCCCAAGTAGATATATTCATTGAGTGTACTTGTAATAAAATCTTTTTTGTCAATGGCTTCAAAGTTGAATGAGATGATTTGTGGTGTAAAGGTGGACGTACACCTATCCGCGCCGAAGGAATCGACCGCGCCGAAAGAATCGAATTTTAGAATTACTTGTATGAAATCCTACTAAACCTCGCACATTTATCCGCGTCGAATCGGATGAATAGATGACGTCATACGTATGAGAAAAAAATCTTTCGGCGCACAGTGGGTCGAAACGATGATTTTGGTGACTTAGGGATCAACTTGGTATTTTACTTTTTTTTTATGTGGATCGATAGAGCTCATTAACCTCAATAATAATTGTTCTGATGCTTTTTTTCCTAAACTTGCTCCTTTGGGTGGAAAAATGCATTTTGTTATTTTTTTGTATGGAGCGGATCAAATTAAATTAAATTCCTGCTGAGTGGCGAGTGATCCCGCTTTGAAACTATATTTTTCTTAAAGCTTGTCCAGTCTGCTATCATTTGATGCTTTGAGCATTTGCATAAAGTTGCAACACTGCCAAATAAATGGATCGAAAAAAAATGAAAAAATACGTTCAACAAAAAGCTTCATTTTTTATTTTCGGATGTTTTTTAAAGTTATAATTGATATAGTAAGTAAGTCAAAGCACTTAATAATAAACATAGTTACTTAAACACTAACGACAATACATTAAAAGGTGCCTAATTTGCTTGAATTTACTAATTACGTATTACTTAAAAATGTGGATACCATTTATCTATAAATTTCTATTTGTGTTTAATGACTGTAATTAGCATAACTTTTTACTTTATAAAAAACAATGTTTTTCACCTTCAGTCATTACTTTAATGTTAATGAGGGTAATTCGTTAATGAGGGTAGTAGAAAAATTTGTAAACATTTGATTGTCACTGAATGTATAAAATTACCATATTTATTATATATTTACTAGTGTTCGTTTATTCGTACTGCTATTAACATCTAGTAATTGTGATCGTCCCTTTTCGTTATAATGGAAAGTTTAGTTAACAATATAGATTTATTTATGATTTTAAGAGAGGAGTTTAAGTCGCTGTCAGATAGTACAAAACTCTTCCAATACCTACAACATAAAATAAACGTGACGCAAGAGAACAGTTGCTCCAAAAATTCTGTACGCGCTTTTGTTCAAATATAAGTGCAAGATGGGAACGAAGAAGTCGCACGTTAGCACAGTTTTTAAAAAGAAATGGTGATTGGTTAGAAAGTGCGATAAACTGGCCCGAAGGAGTAATACCTGAAACTGTGAACACTGAACAGGAAAGGCTCGAGATGTGTAATAATGAAGATGTTGATAATCTACCACCATCTACTACAGAAGCTTCAACATCTTCATTTACACCTCGAAAACCATTCGAAGAATTAGGCTCCAGGCAAAAACGAAGACGCGTTGATTAAATAAACAAATCGCTTTCGTTATCCCCGGATGAACTGAACGCTACTACAATTGCTAGTTTAAGAA
This sequence comes from Xestia ashworthii, assembly GCA_950022955.1. NCBI lineage: Eukaryota > Metazoa > Arthropoda > Insecta > Lepidoptera > Noctuidae > Xestia > Xestia ashworthii. The sequence goes on from OX465572.1 coordinate 1,393,928, forward strand.
ACACTGGAAATGAGGATGTAGGAAAAATAATGCTAAATCACCCCGAAGATATAGAACAAGTGAAGCAGTGTTTAAGTGCAAATAAAGCAAACAGTTGTGCATATTCACCCGATAAGGCACTGGCTTTATTAGTTTCACTTAAATTAAGTAAGTGGCAATATATAAGCCCAAGAGAAGTAGCAAGTGAAAATGGGTCTGATTTATACCCTTCTTATTATAAAATTAAGCAAGCAAAATCAAAATGTTATCCAGAGAAAGAAGACATAACCATAACCCATAACTGAAGAAGGAGCTGCTATTAAATTGCAAGCGTTACTCAATTTGACGGTTTCTAGGCTTTTAGATGTAATTGCTTTGGATTTGGACTCGGCAACAGAGTTACTGCTTATAAGTAAATTGGGCGTTGATGGAGCCTCAAGTCAAAGCAAATAAAAAACTGAGACTGAGTTTGATGACTCTACTATTTTGATGGCCAGTCTAGTTCCTATAAGTCTTCAACAATTTGATGGAACAATTGTTTGGGAAAACGACCAACCATCATCGGCTTTCTATTGTCGTCCGATAATGTTTAAATTTACCAAAGAAACCCAGATAACATTGGCAACTATAAAGGGTAATATTACAGAAGAAAAATAAAGACGTCAGCCAACAAGAATCCACCAAGTAGAAGTTAAGCATGAATTGTACCTGACGATGATAGACGGCAAAATAACATCATATTTGTCGGATACATCTGCAGCTGTATGTGATATTTGCAAGGCAAAACCGTCAGAGATGAACAATTTAGAGGCACTTTCTCAAGTAAATTCAAGCAAATTAGGCACCTTTTAATGTATTGTCGTTAGTGTTTAAGTAACTATGTGTATTATTAAGTGCTTTGACTTACTTACTATATCAATTATAACTTTAAAAAACATCCGAAAATAAAAAATGAAGCTTTTTGTTGAACGTATTTTTTCATTTTTTTCGATCCATTTATTTGGCAGTGTTGCAACTTTATGCAAATGCTCAAAGCATCAAATGATAGCAGACTGGACAAGCTTTAAGAAAAATATAGTTTCAAAGCGGGATCACTCGCCACTCAGCAGGAATTTAATTTAATTTGATCCGCTCCATACAAAAAAATAACAAAATGCATTTTTCCACCCAAATGAGCAAGTTTAGGAAAAAAAGCACCAGAACAATTATTATTGAGGTTAATGAGCTCTATCGATCCGCATAAAAAAAAAAAGTAAAAAAACGAAGTTGATCCCTGAGTCCCTAAAATCATCGTTTCGACCCACTGTGCGGCGCGGTCGATTCCTTCGGCGCGGATAAGTGTGCGTCCACCTCAATAAGGACAGGCCCATTCACAACCTCTGCTTTCTCATTTATTTTAGGTTCTGGCTTAATTTCTGGCAGGGAAACATAAAATACCTTTTTTGAAATATTTTTAGCAAGCATACTAACAATTAAAATTACAAATAAAATGTCAACTGAAATAGATGATTACAATTATAAAACGTCAATTAAAATAAAATGTTAATGTTAGTAACATTCAATCTTGTTTACCTTAATGAGACCTGTACTTTTCTTTTAATATTTTGTTCTATTTCTGAGTAAACTTAGTTTTAAACTTAATTTTGCATGCTGACGCCTCTAAATTCTCACGCTTTTTCTCCATGGGGAAGGCCAATACTACTGAATGCCAACTTTTGCACGTTATAATTATGGTCAAAATGTTATTTTTTTTTTTGTGCTTTATTACTAAGAACAAAATCAAAATCAAATCAAAATCAAAGCATTTATTTCAAGTAGGCCAGTTACAGGCACTTTTGAATTGTCGAAACAAAAATGAACATTTAAAGTAGCTACAGTCCCAGTCACAAGACATAAAAACTGTGAAAGTACTGTAGTTGCCCATTCCCTAGCGTAGATCTCTATGGAGAAGAACGGGCAAGAAACTCCATGGACACTCTTTTAAATCAAAATATTGTTACAAAATCTTGGTTACATCATTCATGTTGAGATGGTATATTATGTGAGAACAATGTAGCAAGATGTGCACGTTAAAAGTGTCCATAGCAAAACAAAAATATAATACAATTCAAAAACAAAATAATTCAAATAAACCATGGCGACTAAGAGATGACCAGTCACAACTGACAGCGCCCGTTCACGAACATGACGCATGGATCAGCACCATTCAGCTCAACCATTTTGAAGGGAACTAAATGGTCCGACACACGCGCCACCATCAGCGAGACATTTGAGTGAGCATGACATACTCTCAACCGCCAGGGCACATTCAAGTCAAGAACTGCCGTAGGTTTCCAGTGAATGATAGCTTACTAGTACATGGTACTCACACAATATGGGCTATGCGATTATATAATACTAACATTGAATCTATACAATGCAAAGATAAGTTTGTACAATCTTCAGCAGCTCCAACAATACCATTTAATGCTATCAATTTTTGCGCCCCTGTCCATGTGGAGCAGGACCAGCATTAAGCCAAGCATTTTTATCAGCGATATAATCGCTCAACTTGTAATATGCTTGTTTACATAGTGTGCGTTTAACGCATGTTTTAAATTTCGTCTCATTCAGTTCAAGAATACTTTGTGGAATTTTATTATAGCATCTCAAACAGTACCCCATGAAAGATGAGTCTACTTTAGCGAGTCTAAAGCCTGGCTGAACTAGTTGGTCCCTATTTCTAGTACTGTAATTGTGTCTGTCACCTCTTTTACCAAAAAGATGCAGATTTTTTCTGACGTACATTATGTTTTCGTAGATGTATTGGCAATGAACCGTCATGATGCCAATATCCTTAAAAAGTTCCCTTAGAGAATCGCGCCTACGAAGATTATATATGGCTCTGATGGCTCTTTTCTGCAGAATAAATATAGACTCAATATCAGCAGCCCGTCCCCATAGCAAAATACCGTAAGACATTATACTATGGAAGTAACTAAAATAGACCAGTCTAGCGGTATCTACATCAGTGAATTGACGGATTTTTCTAATGGCATATGCTGCTGAACTTAAGCGCCCCGCAAGCGATGTTAAATGAGAACCCCATTGTAGCCTTGAATCAAGCGTAAGCCCCAGGAAAACAGTTTTATCTACGAATTCGAGTTTCTCTTTATTCAATATTATCTCACAATCACTACTTTTAACATTCGGTAATGAAAATCTTATGCATTTAGTTTTCTTTTCATTCAATACCAAATTGTTTGCTGTGAACCAATTTTGGACCTGAAGTAGGGCATTATTCACTTCATCTAGATTTTGGGCCCGTCTATTTATCTTAAAAATTAGGGAAGTGTCATCAGCAAATAGCACCATATTTTGTGGTTGGTTTTTCAATAAATAGGGTAGATCATTTATATAGACTAGAAAAAGGAAAGGACCCAATATTGAGCCTTGCGGAACCCCCATTTTTACTTTCAAACCCTGTGAATTGACACCATTTATTTGAACATGTTGTTTTCTATCACTCAAATAAGATTTTACCAGGCTAAGTGCAAGTTTACCTAGTCCGTAATGCTCCAGTTTCAAAAGTAATGTGTCGTGATTTACGCAGTCAAAAGCTTTGGAGAGGTCACAGAAAATTCCTATTGCGTCTTGGGAATCTTCCCACGCAGCAAAAACGTGCTTTAATAAGGTTACACCGGCGTCAGTTGTACAACGACCCTTGGTGAAACCATACTGTTGATCATGTAAGATTCTGTTGGTGTTAAAATGATAGAGCATTTGATTAAGCATTACTTTTTCAAAAACCTTGCTAAAAACTGGTAACACGGATACAGGTCTATAATTATTGGCATCTTTACTGTCCCCGGATTTGAAAAGAGGTATGACTTTACTGTATTTCATTAAATCAGGGAACACTCCTTGGTCTACACATGAATTAAAAATTAAAGCTAAGTACGGGGCTATGGTCTCAAGTATAGATGTACAAACTTTGATAGACATTCCCCATAGATCTTCGGTCAGTTTGATTTTAATTTGCCGGAAAGCTTTAATAACTGTCATAGGGTTAATGTGTTTAAATTTAAATTCAGCCAGGCAGCCAGATACATTCGCCTTTAATAAGCCAATTGAGTTTTCAGGTGAGGAATTAAGGGCCTCCGTAGTTTTTATTGGTATATCGGTAAAGAAATTTACAAATTCTTGAGCTACTTCCTGATTAGAGCTTTTAGAACCACATTCTGTATCTAATGTATAGCTATTATTACGTATTTTATTTCTGTTAGTCTCGTTATTTATGACTTTCCAAACGGTCTTTATTTTATTTTCTGCTGTTTTGATCTTGTTGCTAATGTGCAGGGCTTTAGCAACCTTGCAAGTATTTCTAAAAATCTTTGAATACTTAGAAACATACTTGCTAAAAGTTTCTGTGTTTATAAAAGTCTTAAGGCTGTAAAGCTCAAATAGCCTTTCCCTACTTTTTCTGATACCTCTAGTTGCCCAATCACTAAATATAAATTTAGGGCAAATACTCTTTGTCTTCTTTTCAAAAGTTTTGTTGAATTCCGTGTGAACTAATGAAAAGAAACGGTCATACAATTGATTTATATTAATATCCTCTTGGCTCATTTCACTTAACTTGTTCTGTAGGGAAATATTAAACCTATTTAATTTGCAAGAAGTTATAGGTCTATATTTAATCTGAACATTTTGTATTGGAGTTTTACACCTAAAAGTTACAGTTTGTCCGCTATGGTCAGACGGCAAACAATTCACTATGGCTTTATCTAAATAATCACAATTGCAGAAAACATTATCTATACAAGTAGCAGAAGATGATGTTACCCTAGTAGGTTCTATAAAAGTGTTGGTCAAGTCAAATGACTTAAAAAGATTTAATAACCGACTGCTATTTGGATTCTCTTCTAAAATATTGATATTGAAATCACCACAAATAATTGTAGACTTATTACTGGCTGCAAGTTTTGCCAGGACATCTTCCATTATTGATTCGAATAAGGAAAAGTTTTGATAGTTTGGGGGTCTGTACACACACACAACTACATGCTTATCTAGCTCAACACAGGACAGTTCGACGCAATGTTCAACCGAGAGACCTACTATGTCATTACGTTGCTTATATTTAAAACTATTTTTTATTAATATTAGGGAACCTCCACGAAGTATAGTTTTACGGTTAAAGCAGCTACCCACCGTATAGTTCTCATAATTAATAAGCATTTGGTAATCCTTTAGCCAATGTTCAGTAAAACAAATAATGTCAAACTTACTACTTTCTAAAAACAATTCAATTTCTAATAATTTGGAAGAAATGCCTTGGATATTTTGGTGGAATAATTTTAAGGTGTTCTGCTGAGGCCCTTTTTTACTAACTAGTTGAGTGCAAGAAGATACCTTGTTGTTGGTAGGATTAACAATAATATTGTTAATGGTACCTTCTGTTGTCTCACTTTCTAGTTTAAATTAATATATGGAGTGAGGCCGGAGACTCCCGTGCCATCCTCTGACAACAAGACCCTATCACTAATAAACCCTAATTGAGAATTTTCCACGGTGACAGATGGATCCTCTCCAGTACAATGTGTGTAAACATTTATAGCACTAGTGCTATATTCATTCGTGCCAGTCACCTGAACATTAGTAGAATTACTAATTGTCGATGTATTAATAATATAACTAAACTTAGACATACTATTTATGTCTGTGTGAATACTATAAGATAATAGCCGAGCTATTTTGTGTCTACATACAATAGGTAGATACACCTTACCCCGTGTCGACTTTAGTTTACCAACAATAGTGTTGATATCCAGATATATAAGTCTGTCACTATAGTGACCTACTAGAAAATGAATATGGTTATTTAACATATGTATATAATTGTTTTTCCTATTACCCAAATTTTCAAAATAGGGAAAAGCACACAATATGATTTTACTACATTTTAACTTTAACAACTCGGATACACAGTCAGTGATATCTTCCTTTTTAATCTTAGAACTATTGCCTACACATATAGTTATGGTGGTACTAGGATCACAAACGGTTTTTGTCGCAGATGCCATAACCTGTTTGTAGGTAGACCCTGGCATACAATTGTTTTGAGTACAATAATTCAGGTTATTACTAATTAATTTACCTAGCCCCTTACCTATATTGTTAGAAAACATAACTGAAAGATTACAATCATGATTATTATGAGAAATAAAATTACCACTCTCAGGCAGACTATCATGTGTAAAATTATTTGATTGTCGGTTCAGTAAACTGTCCTGAGACAAATTCTCAACCCGGGATGAGTCCTCCATTACCTCAGGCTGGATATTGTCATGGTTGGAAACCGTCTGACAACTACATTGACCCATTACCAACTCATTTGCTGCAAAAATATGTTCCCTAATTTGGTTCTGAGATATCATATACCTACTAGAAAGGGAACTTAGTGAATCCTGAAGTACCTGTATTTCAGACTGTAATTGAACAAAATTCTTAATAATTAATTACGATCTAGCCTAAAAGACCAATAAGTAATTTAACTCTAACTTAATATGTTACGTGATAGAATATGTTAAAACTAAGAATAGTGTTTATTTGCACTTTTACACAAGTCCGTAGCACTTTCTTAGAGTCTAATATAATTTATAAAACACTATGTTCATGTGTTATTATGTATAGCACAACATTGTTACTATTACTCATTCACTTTGGACACTACACTAATTCAAAAGGTTTAGTTCTTTTTAGCCTACGCACTAAGTCTGTGTTGTCTAGCAGCTGGATTGCCTCAACATTCACGTGTCGATGGAGTCTGTGTTCGTGGGCTTCAGCAAATTTTTGGATAATGGTGGTGACGAATTCCATTTTAAGGTCACGATGAAGGTCGTCATTTCTTATGTACCAGGGTGCATTGACAGCATCCCTAAGTACTTTATTTTGGAATTGCTGGATTATTTTGACGTTGCTTTGTTTAGTACAGCCCCAAAGTTGGATGCCATACGTCCAGATTGGCATCAGAATATGCTTGTATAGGGTTATTTTATTATGTATTGATAGACAAGATTTCCTTCCGAGTAACCAATACATACTTTTATATCGTATATCGAGTTCCTGTCTTTTCTTTTTGACATGAGCTTTCCAACGCAACTTGGCGTCGAGAGTAATGCCAAGGTATTTGGCTGTATTAGCATAAGGTACTTGCGAACCATTTATGTAGATTGGGTGATAGTCCAAGTGTTTGTTTGTAAAGTCAATGTGAATTGATTTTGACTCATTCAGTTTGATCTTCCATTTTTGTGTCCAGTCATAAACTTTGTTCACAGCTAGTTAAACTTTTTCTACTGCTTCTCTGTGGCTTGATCCAGTAGCCATAATTGCAGTATCATCTGCAAAGGTCGCAATGGTGTTGTTTTCCAGTTCTGGGATGTCACATGTGTATAACAAGTACAAAATTGGGCCTAGCACACTTCCTTGAGGTACACCAGCTTTTATAGCTTTTAGCTCGGAATATGCGTCCTCCTGCCGTATTATAAACATTCTGTTAGTAATGTATGACTCTAGGATATCTGCGAATTCTGGTAGCATGCGTCTGAGCTTGAATATTAGACCCTTATGCCAAACTTTGTCAAATGCTTGCGCGACATCTAAAAACACGGTGGCGCAGACTTCCTTGTTATCAAGCGTTTTTTCAATGATGTTAGTTATTCTATGTACCTGATCTATTGTTGAGTGTTTTTCCCTGAAGCTGAATTGATGATTTGGAATAAGGTCTTTATCTTCTATTATTGGTTTTAACCGTTTCAATAACAGTTTTTCAAATAGTTTTGATAACACGGGCAACAGAGAAATAGGTCTATATGATGATGCTTCATGGGGTGGTTTCCCAGGCTTTGCAATCATAATGACTTCAGCAACCTTCCATGACTCAGGTACATGTTTTAATATAAATGCAGCATTGATAAGCTTGGTCAGCTTTACTATTGCTTTGCGCGGGAGGTGTTTTAAAATTTCACCTGTAATGAGATCGTAACCCGGAGACTTTTTCGAGCTAATGTTATTCTGAATTTCTCTCATTACTTCTGCTGGTGTCACAAGCTTAATTCTTTGGTTTTGGGATACATTTTCACTCTCAAGTATTTCTATCGAGCTTTCATTGGGATGAAAAGTTTCTTCTAAGTGTTGAGCAACCCTTAACGCTTTTTGGTCATTATTTATGGCCCATTTTCCGTCGCTAGTTCTGATGGGCGGTATTTGTGTAATCGGCCTTTTTAGATTTTTTGTCGCTTTCCAAAGGGAGTAATCCGTTGATTTGTCATTGGTTAGCTGCAGAAGGTTGGCATTCAGAGATTCATCCTCAAATTGTAGTTTTTTCCTCTTTAATCGTTTAGTTAGGTTATTTAATGATGTTTTATCTCGCGGGCACCTTGTTTGCTGCCACTGCTTCCTTTGTTTCCTTTTCTCAGATAGTAAATCCACAATTTCCTTAGGATAGATAAATCCCTTATATTTACGTTTTAATTGCGGTGTGTTGTTCCACGCACATTGTTGGATGTTAACGATGTATTTGTTTACTTCTGAGTCAAGCTGATCTTGCTTTTTTATAGAAGTTTTAAGTGTATCTTTGACTGCGCTTAAGAGCTGCCTTCCCTTAGTTGTGGTAAGTCTTGATCCCCAATGCGTATGCTTAGCATTAAAATCGCCGCCTAGGATAAACCTCTGACCTAATAGTTCAAAGAGATGTAAATATCGCTCTTTTCCTATCATGTGCCGTGGAGGACAGTATACGGCTGCAATGGATATGTGACAAAATTTGGTTTTAACAGATACTGCCACGGCTTGAATGTCTTGTTCTTCATATTTACACTGCACGTAGTGACTAATGTTCTCTTTGATTATAACCGCGCTACCTCCTCTGGCACAGTTGTCAGGGTGGAGCGAATTATATACCATGTATCCTCTAAATTTAACAAAAGATTGCTTAGTGAAGTGCGTTTCGGAGACCAAACACACGTCTATATTTTCTGTGTCCAGGACCGCCTGCAACTCATTTTGATGTTTGAGGAGCCCATTAGAGTTCCAAGCCATTATTATAAGGGTGTTATTCATTTTTGATTATTTAAAACAGCTGTTTTAGTGCTGGATTCTAATTTCTCTAATCTCTTGTCAAATGAGGTTATACACTTTAAGATCTGATTAATCTTATCCTCCAGATTCAAAGGCTGTGATCTTGCAGCTTCCGCATAGGAACCAGCGTTGGTTACTTGCATGGGTTTTGCAGTTGACTGGACACAACTTGCTTTCTGTGCCTGTTTGTCAAGTTTTGGTAAGGGAAGAGACTGTTGGGTAGTTGGTACCGCAAGTTTCTTTTTGTTTTATTTTTCATAACTTGAATTTTTTTAGCTACTTCACACCCTCTATAATTGGCAGGGTGAGGTAGACCACAGTGAACACATTTTGGCTTCTCCTCGGGAGATTTAGTACAGTTGGCTGTAAGATGCTTGCCAGTGCATTTTACACACCTTGGCTCTTTTCTGCAATATTTATGAGTATGTCCGTATGTCTCTCTATCTCTTGCATTGGGGAATAAGTTTGGGATTTTTAAGTGGGTGTATTTCAATTTTACACCCTAAAATGTACTTTATGCCATAGATTTTGTTGACATCTTCGTCATTATTAAATGATAAAACAAACATGTTGAGTGGTTCTTTACTCTTCCAGCTCAATTTGTTGTCTACTTTTTCTATTTTCAGTCCTTGCGTTGTTAGATCGTCTTTAATTCGATCAGGTTGGCAAGAAGAATGTAATTTTTTCACTACAACTCTAATTGGTCTAGCTTGCTTATTCTCGTACGAATGCCAATGGTAGTCTTTTTCAGTTAAAAACCTTGCAATTACTCTATAAGAGCCTTCTGTTTTGGCGTTAACTTTAACACAATCCCCATTAATCATTTTTGCGGTAAATGATTCAGCTGTAATTGTTTCAGTTAGCGAGTCGTAAAACGTTTGGTAGTTTTTAACTCCATCTACTATGAGTGGCGGTGGCGGGGGCACTTTTTTGACGGAAGTCTCTTTCGCATTTTTCAGTTGTTTTTCTTGGGCGCTTGTTTCGGGTTGTTGTTTTGGAGAGAGGGAGGTATTAAGCTTCCTCTTCTTCCTGCTCTTGGCCCTAATCCACTCAGTCTCTTTAGCGAGTTCATCCTCGTCCGTGCAATATTCAACGTCACTTTTTGTACGCTGGGCAAATATTTTTTTCTTGCTTTCCTGTTTTTCTAAGGGTTCTTTATTTTAATTTTTTTCCTTCAAGCAATTTAATTCTCCTTGAAGGGTTTGTACTTGTTCTTGCAAGGTATTAATGGTATCATTCAAATTACGTACCATAAGTTGCAGGTTTTCTCTGTCCGTTTTCTCCTGGATGTAACAGTCATATAACCGCTTTTCCAGGTCAGTTTTTATCTTAATAGACTGTGAAGCCATTATTTTGTTGTAAGGTGAGTTTAACACCTAAACAATAAATTATTGTAAACACTTCATGATTTCCGCACTTGTAACTAGGTCATGGCAATGACCCCGATAGATCGACGTAGGTACACTGCGACGACGATGTTGTGATGCGTCTGCACAATACTCTCAACTAGAGCACGCGCGCGCGATCGTACGTCTGTTCACTATTATAGTTAAACAACAACAAAATGTTATTAGATTATTTTTTTAATACAATTGTAATATTTGCCTCCAGATGGCGCCGTGTCTACCAGTATCGTTGGTGGGAGACAACCTGGGCCAACGGCATCGACATCTCAACTCATTAGTGCGTGACGCAAAAAAGAGCGGAGCCTCGATCCAGGATGTTGAGGCCCTGCCAGAAGAGTCTCCAGTCGATCGTCTCTTTAAAATAGATCTCGCCATAGAACTCAAACACGTCGACTATATAATACGTAATTTAAAAGATGACGACATGTTATACGTGAGCAGAGCCCTGAAATCAACATGGCTGATAGACCACCGTGATATTATTAACCCTAAATATTTAGAAGATATTCTCTTCCCAGAAATGATTTCGCCAGCAGTCACCAAAATGAAGCACTGGCTTTACATCAATCTACGTGACGCAACAATGTGTCAGGAGTTCTACCAGTACTACAAAGAGAACACATTTGAGTTCGCCATAAAGTTTATTAGTCACTGCAGTCATGAGTTTATACTGGCAGAGGCACCCAAGATTTTGAAGAAATTATCCACTCATTCATTAAAAGTACTGTGCGAAACGTGTCCTAAAGTCGCTAAAATATACTACGAATCGCTGGCGACGGATGAAGATCTGACAAGGCTCTACGTGGAACGAGACGAGTCCTACTACAAAAGTGTGAAGTGCGTGCTGAAGTTAGATGCAGATGTGTTTCTTGATATCACAGAAAAGTATTTCAATTTTAACAGATTTAACAGGCTAAGTCCTTCGGCGACCGACTACATTCTGCGTTATCACAAAACTAGATTCACAAACAAGTCGGAGCTTTACGTTGCGTATTTCCTGCACATCCCAACTCTTGCTGCTCGGCTCAGTGTCGAGGAGTGTAAGGAAGTAGTGTTAAAGCTAGCACGAGCAAGCTACTTGGAGCGCTGGTTCGAATACAAAGTCGTGGAGCCACTGATAAAGAGACTCAGCCCTGACCAAAGAGCGGCGTTCAAGAATCGTGTGTTTGTTGACGAAGACGTCGGTGACTGTGAAGATAAATGGCCGTACGACATACCTGTTCCTCCAGCCTTGGCTGATATTAGTCCACATGTTTTCGATGACCAGGAGTTTGCATCTGTCTGCGAGACCGAACCGTGTCGTATGTTTGGTATGAAACGTTGTTTCATGCAATCTGAGTGCTATAATATATATGAGAATTGCATGAACAGAATTAAAACAGATTTAGACCGATTGTTTGATGAGTTTCGGTTTATTGGTTTTGAACGCGCGCTGCACGAGTTAGGGCAGCGATTGGGTGCTACAGGATCGGCGGACAGGCGGCGAGATATCTTCCTTGTTTTGGTGAGCAAGAGCGGTGGACGCACTGAAGCGGTGTCAGCTGTGTTAAAACTCGCAGTCAAGCACAGTAACGAGCCACCGCACACACGCGCCTCCATACTGCGCAGCCTCGTCAAGCGCGCTAACGTCTGGCGCCTGCCTGCGGATGATTGGAAAAATTTCCTTGAATTCGGGCACGGACTCGGGTTCGACGGCGCGAAATCCGAAGCTGCGTGCTTTGAGGGGCTGCACTGCGTCGTGATTCGCCAATTGTTAGCTGGCGAATGCGAGCAAGTGGTCCGCGACTCATTTTTATTGAACTTTTCAACGCTGTCAGAGTATTCCCTTAAAGTGGACGAGCGATTGTGCGTGGCTAACGGTCTACAAAACATGTTGGCAGCGGCTGCCGTCGACGTAGAACCAGCAGTCGCCGCGGAGCGCCTCGGTCAGTTACTAGAAGTTCTAAAATTATATCGCATTAGAGTTGAGCCAACGTCACCAGCAGTGAAGGCAGTCGTGGCTTTAGCTCAGCGTGACGCTGACATCGCGCGTCCGTTACTGGAGCAGCTTTATAATGCAAGGATTGCACGCCGCGAGCTCCTGCGGCTCAACTTGGAATTTCGGAAGGATGAAGCGGCGCTAGTGAATGCACTGCGGCATGATCCGTCAGTTCTGGAACTCAAGCGGGTTGCTGACATTTTAGCGGATCGTTCGACGAGCTTTGATAGGTTCACCTCGAAGCTAGTGGTGTACTTCAAGCAAAATCAAGATTTTATAGTAAATCTCAGAGGTGCATTGAAGGAAAAGATAGTTCAGTTACAGAATGAAAATATGAAGAATGTTAAGTTGGTACGACCATTGGTAAGTCTCTTGAACCAAGATTTTGAGAATGAGTTGCGTGAGTTTGACGCAGCTGGTAAAGACAGCGTGCTGTTTGCGGCGGCATTGAGGGCCTGCGCACACCGAGCCCGGCCTGACGTCAACTTGGCAAAATGGGGCTGGCGCAAGGCTGGCGTGAAGGCTGTCGCGACGCAAGCGATGCGCTGTCGGGAAAAAGAAAGAGTTGCGTTAACTGGTGCGTTAGCGGCTGAACGACGCACGGTTAGAGTAGCCTTAGCATTAAGTATGCGATCTACTGAACCGAGGGGGTTAATACTCGAAACCTTCGCATCAGCAGCGAAGTTGCGTCCCGTGGCAGCATTACATGTTGCGTTGCCGTACTTCCGCCGTCAAGGTGCTATTGCGGATCCTGGAATATGGGATATCGTGAAGCCTCTGATCTCGAGCGTGGACCTAAAGCCCCGCGACAGGCTTCGTCAACTTCTCGGCCACACCGACTGGATCCCGTCAGCTTTAAAACCTGACTATTGCACTACCTTATACTTAGCTTTGCACAAAATCTCCTATTCCTATGCTGATGGTGTGCTCCGTGATATCTCGTCAATTCTTCTCGAAACTGACGAGTCTATTGAAATCATATTGCTTCAGATTCTCGACAATACTGACAAAGATATTCCGGCGATACCGTATCCTTCTATTTTTATAAGGTACTTGCTGCTGTCCACTAGCGATGAGGACGTTGAAAGAAGATTCACGAAGATAGGTAATCGGTTTTTAGAACGCCTAGACACGTTGCGATGTGAAAAGGAATATGGTAATGACAATAGATTCGATCAATTGTTAGAGAGTTTGTTGTACAATTCAGCGTTTTTGAGCACTAAATACACATCGTGTTTATTAGTGATTGAGAGGATCTTAACTTGGATGCAGAAGTTTATGCCCAAAGAAGAATACTTTAATAAGTATACAAAGATACATTTAACAATGTTATATTTTAAAGCTGTTCGGCAGAGTATGAAACAGATGCCAGAAGTTTTCTCTGATCTGAAGAGGAGGAATTCGGAGGGAGTAGAGGCGGTGGGCTTCGTGTTTGGCAGATATATAGCGAAGGAGGTAGCTGAACTTGTGAGCACGTACTTCGACTCTATAATTGAACTGTATACCAATGCTTTGGAGGAGTATTTAGGTGATAACTTCTCGTATGCCTTGTCGAAGGCAACATTGATTGCGTTCGTTCTCAAGGGCATCTTGGCGGAAGGAGTTGGTATCCAGCGTCGTTTGGCAGTGTATGTCCTCGCACAGCGTCACTACGAACTTGACAGCAAAATGAGAAAGGAACTTGAAGAACAAATGTGCAACGACAAAGAAATTGAGATCTTTGCACGTGCCGAAATCTTCATTTAGATTTTATATCGAGCAAAACTCGGAAGTTGAAATGTTTTTTTTTCTTTATACGTAGGTTCTGCTTTTAAAAAAGTATTAATAGTTTTATTTATTTTTAATATTGAAATAAGTATCTAAGTTGTACTGTTACAGCAAGATCCCAGTGCCGCCAAACATTGTATTTTCCGATTTCAAAATACCGACGGTTAATTTTCAAATATCTGCTAACAATTTGCCGTCGGCTCAAGTTAGCAGGTATTCATATTCAGAGTTAAGTTTGGCAGCCCTTTTTTTTTGTTTTTTTTTTTTTTTTAGGATGGGAAATCATCAAATGACTTCTCCCACTCTGGGCGGAGCGGGAGGGAGTGTCAGACTCTTACTGACTAAAACCCATCCATGTTCCTTCCTCGCCCTTTACGTTCCGGGGCCGCGGTATCTCTTTCGAACAGTCCCGCAACCCCGGCAGGCTTCGGCCCTTGCGGGCCCCTCTCTTCTGCTGACATCTCTTTGAGGCGCGCGTGGAAGACGAACGCGCCGTCGACACGGCCTGTCGTCGCTAGACGGACGGACGGCTAGCTAGCCCATAGCTAACCGTCCACAGGCCCGCATCTACGGTGGCCGGTAGCCACCACGTGGCCCCCGACGCCCGGTGCGTCTCCCGCGGCGGCCGGGAAGAGAGGCTCTCTCCCTCTCTTGTTCCGCCACCTCCTTCGCCAGCATGACTGCTTCGCAGAAGGAGGTGACGGCTTCCCATTCCGTCTCGCTCCGGACCATGGATTGAACCAGGGCCGGACGCGAGAGGTCGCCGCCGCCGATCGCCGACACGGCGGTGCTCCGCCCACGCAGGGCAGACCTCCACCGTGTCCTCCGGTCGATCCTCGCAGTGGAGACACCCGGGCGTTTCCTCCCGCCCGATTCGGTGCAGGTACCTCCCGAAACATCCGTGTCCGGTGAGGACCTGCGTCAGGCGGAAGGTGAGGGCGCCGTGGCGCCTCTCAAGCCACTCCTCAAAGAGGGGACTTACCGCCACTATCGTGGCGTGCCCAAGTTTGGCAGCCCTGGGATCTTGGCACACCATGCCGGTGCCCCTATGTGTTGGACATTGGTCATAAATGATTCCAGTTTGAAGGCTGAGGAAGTATCCTAAGTTAAGCAGATAATGCCATAAAGGTTGCTAAGAAAGTGATCATTTATACAATTATTTTTAATTTATCAAGGACAAAGTAGTAATAAATAGTAACTGATCTTCGTTACTATGTCATAGCAGTAGTGAGGAAAAATTCCCTAGTGCACCCAAATACCCTAAGTGTCAAATTATGTTTTGGGCCTTGTAAATTAAACAGTTTTGTCTTTTAAAATCACAATCATATTTTAATTCGGTTATTCCAATGCTCACATCTTGGCTGCCCATAGATCAAGAGGGCGAGGTTGTGCCGTACTCACCTCTTACTAAAATATAAAATAGTGATGTGACCCATTATGTCACATCTTTCCTTTCAAGGAAACAAGGAAGTTAAAACAATTTTCTGCTTAAATTCTAGGTTTCTAAACAATGTCTATAATCTTTCAGGTAGGCAGGAAGTCTGATTGTTCTGCCTCTACTTGACACTACCATTTAGATTCTCCACCTCAGGTTCCCCTACATTCTATTAAGATCTGCACTATTGTCATTTACAATATTTTCCAATTCCGAAAACTCTATTTCACTATTTTCCTTGAAAGGACATGTTTTTGCACTACTTCTTAAATGAAATCTATTTCTATTTATAATGTTGCCTGATTCTGTTAATAAATTATAAGATCGTGGTCTATCTGCAGGTCCCACAACTTTTGCATGTCAATCATAGGTGCCATTATCATGATTTTTTATTAATACTTGACCACCTACCTTTAATTCTTTGAGGGGTCTAGTGTGTCTATTATAGTATTTTTCTTGTGTTTCCTGTCTTTTCATTAATTTTGCATATATGTTTTCTTTACTCTGATCCAGCTTTGTTTCCACACTTCGTATTATGCCTCTGCCTTTATGACCCAGTAATACATCATTAGGAGACTTAATCTCACTAGAGGTAGGTCAATTTCTAAATTCTAATAATGATAAATATGGGTCTTTTTTGTCCTCAACACACTTCCTCAACATCTTTTTAGGGTTCCGTAGCCAAATGGCAAAAAACGGAACCCTTATAGTTTCGCCATGTCTGTCTGTCTGTCTGTCTGTCCGCGGATAATCTCAGTGACCGTTAGCACCAGAAAGCTGAAATTTGGTACCAATATGTATATCAATCATGCCGACAAAGTGCAAAAATAAAAATTAAAAAAAACATTTTTATTAGGGTACCTCCCCCAGACGTAAAGTGGGGAGCGATTTTTTTTTTAATTTTGACCCTGACGTGTGATATATTGTTGGATAGGTATTTAAAAATGAATAGGGGTTTTCTAAAATCATTTTTTGATAATATTAATATTTTAGGAAATAATCGCTCCGAAAGTCAAAAACAATGTGTCCCCCCCCCTCTAACTTTTGAACCATAAGTTTAAAAAATATGAAAAAAATCACAGAAGTAGACCTTTATATGAACTTTCTAGGAAAATTATTTTCAACTTGATGAGTTGAATAGTTTTTGAGTTATATAGCACTTTTTCAAAAAAACGCAAATGATAACTTTGTTTTTCATACAAATACTATGAAAAACAAAGTTATTTTTGCTGACGAAAAATGTTGGTATTTTTAATGGTCTGGGAAGCTACGGAACCCTACAGTGAGCGTGGCCCGACACGCTCTTGGCCGGTTTTTTATTGTTTGTATGTGTAGTTCCACCATTCCATTACTTCTTGGATAATAAGGTGATGAAAAAATGTGCTGAAAATCCCATGTATTTGCAAATCTCTTAAAACTTTCAGATTTAAATTGTGGTCCACCATCACTGTGTAGTTCTGTTGGAATTCCAAATCTTGAAAAACACTCACACACAGACACACAAGACTCTTTATTGTCGAATCTACAGATAAAGACGGTGAAGCTATTACTTCCACATATTTTGAAAAATAGTCAATTAATAACAAGTCTTTTGAGTACAAGTGGAAAATGTCAACTCCTACTTTTAGCCATGCTTCCATAGGTACTTCATGTGGTTTTAGTGGTTCCTTACAATTTTCAGAACTAAATTTGGTGCAAGTATTACAATTTTTTATATATTCATCTATATCTTTAGACATGCCTATCCAAAATAAACATTCTCTAGCTCTTATTTTTAGTTTTCTCTCTACCCATGTGAATATAATGGAGTTTTGACAACATTTCTTTTTGCAAAGATTTTGGTACAATTACACAACTGTTTTTAAAAATCAACCCTTCTATTACATGTAAATCAGTATGAAAAGTATGAAATGATTTCAAAACATTTGGTAGGCCTTTGTTAATTCGGTTATTCCAATGCTCACATATTGGCTGTCCATAGATCAAGAGGGCGAGGCTAGTGCCGTGCTCACCCCTTACTAAAATATAAAATAGTGATGTGACCCATTATGTCACATGATTCCAGTTTGAAGGCTGAGGAAGTATCGTAGCGGCGATCGGCGGCGGCGACCTCTCGCGTCCGGCCCTGGTTCAATCCATGGTCCGGAGCGAGACGGAATGGGAAGCCGTCACCTCCTTCTGCGAAGCAGTCATGCTAGCGAAGGAGGTGGCGGAACGAGAGAGGGAGAGAGCCTCTCTTCCCGGCCGCCGCGGGAGACGCACCGGGCGTCGGGGGCCACGTGGTGGCTACCGGCCACCGTAGATGCGGGCCTGTGGACGGTTAGCTATGGGCTAGCTAGCCGTCCGTCCGTCTAGTGACGACAGGCCGTGCGACGGCGCGTTCGTGTTCCACGCGCGCCTCAAAGAGATGTCAGCAGAAGAGAGGGGCCCGCAAGGGCCGAAGCCTGCCGGGGTTGCGGGACTGTTCGAAAGAGATACCGCGGCCCCGGAACGTAAAGGGCGAGGAAGGAACATGGATGGGTTTTAGTCAGTAAGAGTCTGACACTCCCTCCCGCTCCGCCCAGAGTGGGAGAAGTCATTTGATGATTTCCCATCCTAAAAAAAAAAAAAAAAAAAAAAAAAAAAAGGCTGAGGAAGTATCCTAAGTTAAGCATATTATGACATAAAGGTCTGCTAAGAAAGTGATCTAAATTATTTTTAATTTATCAAGGACAAAGTAGTAATAAATAGTAACTGATCTTCGTTACTATGTCATAGCAGTAGTGAGGAAAAATTCCCTAGTGCACCCAAATACCCTAAGGACTGGTAGAAAATGCCCAAGGCATTAAGTCCGCCTTTATACATTATGTGCATAAAGTTTTAAATACCCTGATCATAATGATCCTGATCACAGACGCAAACATTCACGTAATCCATCACAATTATAAACGCTTCAGTTGTTTCTTGTACAAGTTGCATGTTTTCTTACTGATATTATATTATGTTGACCCATATTGTAATAGCATTTATTAATTACAACTCTTATTTTTTTAAAAGCGTTTTTACTGTTTAATAAATTTTTAACAAATAAAACTCGTGTTTTTTCTTAACGTTTTATTAAAAGACAACTTAGATCAAGCAGTTAAATTAATAACGAAATAATACAACGCAGCAGGCCCATCGCCAATGCAGATACGCGCAACTTCCTATTGAGAAAATAATTCACTTCATCTTTTTAGTAAGATAAGCTATCTTAGAACTTTTTGAAATAACTGTAGGTGTATTTTAAATCTCAGAAGTTTATTACAAGGTTTTAAGTACAGAATATTAAACTCAAAATCATAGTTATTAGTTTTAATAGAACAAAACGATTACAAAAACCTATACTGCATACAAAGTTAACTTAAATATTTAATGTTTATGTGGAAAGTGAACTTAAATAGTAACAGTTCATGAAAGTGTGGAGTAAATAAAAATAAATGAGAAATGGGGAAGTTCATAGAAAATCACACGATTGTAATAAAGCGCTAGGGATTTGGTAACGTTACATTTTATAAGACTATGATCAGTAAAAACAGTTATTAACTTTAAGAACGCAAGAGCATACGCACGCGCGTGTCCTCTATGCCAAGTCACAATTCCACCTACCATTTTGTCACATATTTGTGTCGTTTGGAGTACAGGGCACGCGCGTGCTTGTCACGTATATGTGACAATGGCGAAACATTATAAACGGATTTTGTAGTACAAAGAACTACTAAAGGCTCAACCTGGATATCAAATATTAACATTTAACTCAAAAGAACGGCCACTTTGGAATGAGGGATTTTCTTTTTCAACTCTTCCCTAGTCGCTGGATAGATGGCGCTGATCTCGGTATGTTACTGCAAGGAACAGAACGTCACATAATTTCACTTCGAGCGTATGTGACGTGTGTTTTTTCAAGCGTTTTGGCTTTGGCACCTAGGAACGTAGCCAGTTCAACGCCATCTACCGAGTTCTTGGAAACTATTTTTTTTTAATTCTCAAAAAGAAAACCTCTCATTGGCAATTAAGAATGACAAACTCTATACAGCATCAAAAAAAAAAAAAACATACAGTATAATAAATTAAAACGATCATACAATTCAGTTTTAAAGCGAATCAAAGTATAATACAATTTAAAAGAACTAGTTCTCACCTTTCTTGTTTGTTAAGACGAAAATTGGAACGTTGATGGGCTTTGAAAATATTTCGTCATATTGCCCGTCTCAAAATACATACATGAATAGTTTTAGGTGTAAGCCCTTACATTACTATAAATATGTACAAATGCAGTAACGTCAAATCGTTTTGTCACAAAAAAAATGCCAAATTTATTAACCTCGAAACCTATTCAAGATTATTTTGTTCCGCCTATATTGTTCCACAGCTGGGCAAAGGTCTTTTTAAAGAAATACGAAAGATAAATATTCTACACTACCTTTTAAATGGAGATCAAATTTTTGACATTTATAATTTGGGTTTGCTATAATTTCTACAAACAATAATATCGTGAGCTAGACGTGTTTATTACATCATTCGGGCACAAATGCAGACTGGGCACACAAGAATTCCCACTGACAAGTTCCAATACTACCAAAATGTCAGTGACATTTTACCATAACATAACCTCACGCCTATACACTCCGAGGGGTAGGCAGAGGCGTATAATACACCCACATTTCAGTAGTAACAGAGATACAAGCATTTTTTTGCTCTTGAGTGACATTGGCAGTTAGGTCGGTGAACATAGTAATGAAAAAAAAAACAAAATGGCGGCGTTAGTTTCGATTTTGGCGCCAAAAAAGATTCTTGTATCTATTTAGGTCACCGTAAAATTGTCAAACACGTTATATTACAATATAACGTGTTTCTCTCTAGCGATATTAACTCTCGAATTATTGTCAACTGAACATACGGAAGTATCTCTGCCCCTTATAATCGGGACTTGGGGCACCCCCCCCGTTAGGTTAGTTAAGTTCCTTTAAACCCTGCACTCGGAAATAGGGGCCCCGCGAAGCGGGGCTCTGTCGACTACGCTTTTTAGGGGAATATAAAGTGTTTTAAGGTTAGGTTATATTTATCGATATTTCTCAGGAATGGTACAATATCTTTTCATGAGAGTGGTACCACTGGGCAAGGGGGACCCCTCCTTCCCTCCACACCGCGTGAGTTGACTACCATCGCATGTATTTCACAAAAAATAATGCGTTTTATTGTAAGCAGTATGTTCGTTTGACAATAATTCGAGAGTTTACAATATCGCTAGAGATATTACAATATAACGTGTTTGACAATTTTACGGTGACATATATGTATTTAAATCCCATATTATAATAGCTCCTATTCGCTATTTATACTTGGTATAACATTTGAAACATGATAATTATATTAGTTTAGATATAGATCAACAACAGCGCGGTAAACGCATTGGCGACGCGTATCCTCTATGTATACAAGTAAATACATAACAACTACAATATACAACTAAGGACTATTTCTCCTTGTTAAGCGCCTCTATAAACTCTTCTAATTTCTCTTGGACTTGTCGTACTTTCTCTGCAAAAAGAAAAAAGGGTAACATAAAGTTAATTTTAGAATATCACCATTGCGATTTCCAAACTATGTTGGGGTCGGCTTCCAGTCTAACCGGATAGCAGCTGAATACCAGTATTTTATATGAAGCGACTGCCTATCTGACCTACACAACCCAGTTAGTACTGGGTAATACGATACACTTTGGTAAGACTAGTTGTCAGACTTTTGGGCCACTGACTTCTTGTAACGTCTGTCAAAGATCTACAATTGACAGCCGGGACCAAGAGGAAGGAGGAAGGAGAGGAAACTCGGTAAGTAATGGGTGGTCACCCATCCATGGATTAACCTAGGTAAGCGCGGCTTAACCTAAAGATCGATCCGAGCGGTTGTTATTACTAAACTACGAGCTCCTTTTACTATTATGCGTTAATATCTGTTCAGATGTTTGAAAGCTTGATCGTATCATCTACCTGCCTTTTCTCAACTATGTTAGTGACAGCTCTCAGTTCAACCAGACGCAGCTGAATATCAAATATGGCCCACCTATGATTGCACCAATGAGATAGTGAATGAGAAAATTCTTTGAACTTCTCGTTGTTGTTCATTCTTAAGAAAAAGGCAAGGCACTGCCTATCTGACCTCCACTACCCTGTTACGATAGAACGCGGTCAGACTGTTGGTCAGACAGCTTATTCTAGGTTGCACTACTTGAACTACACAATAACTGGCAAATGCTTGCACTGACTGGACAGGTCCACTCAAATCTGTTCGGTTCTTTCTTCAAAACACCATCTCTGACACGTATCTGCATAGTCGTCATGTGAATTGAGCAATGTCTGGACTTTAAAAGAGACTATGACCTCTGTGTTTGTTTTGGCTGTTTCTGCTCAGAATAGTCAGGTACGAAACACTGGCCCTATCAGTTTTTTTTAAATGACGTGTAAAAGTGTTTGTAAAAACACACATCATTTTTCATTTAAGAGAGCTATCACAACTTGTGTTATATTTGAGTGTTTCATGAGTCTACAAGAAAAAAATGTGATATTTGTTTAGAACACTCCCGAGAGAAATAATCAAACGTTTTTGGGCATATATTTATTTTTATTTTATGGCCATGTCAGAGACATATTGTGATAGCATTCTTAACTATAAATGATGATACAAGTAATAAACTTACTCAGTTCTTCAGCAAGCTCTACTCTTCTGCCGGAGAGAAGCTTTTTCTTCAGTTCTGGGTCAGCGGCCATCTGCAATTAACATCAACCCAGTGTTAATACATTCAGACATTATTTTTAGAAAATATCTATCTGCCTAGACTTTTCCCTAACTGGTGGGGTCGACTTCCAGTCTAGGCGGATGCAGTTTACTACCAGAATTTTACGTGGAGCGACTGTCTACCCAACCAAGACACTAGGTGTACCTTTTGGTAAGACTGGTTGTCAGAATTTCGGGCCACTGACTACCTGTAACGACTGTCAAAGATCTTCAAATGACAGCCGGTACCAACAATGGCTAGATTTGCTTTCCGAGACACAGAGGAAACTCTGTATGCAATGAGCAGAGATCGGTACAGATGGCTTTTTTTAAATTTAGTTAAATAAACACTTAGAGCGCGCATCCAAAAAGTTGGCAGCGTCGCTAGTTGGCAAGTTCCACTAGTTCGCCACATTTCTTATTTCCATACAGTAATATTGCCAAATTAATTAAAATAGGTAAAATATTATAAAGCAGAAGAGTTTGTTTGTTTGTTTTGTTGAACGCGCTAATCTCAGGAACTACCGGCTCGAATTGAAAAATTCTTTTTGCGTTGGATAGTCCATTTATCGAGGAAGGCTATAACATCACGCTATGACCAATAGGAGCGGAGCAGCAATGAGAAATGTTGCAAGCGGGAAATTCACGCGAACGAAGTCGCGGGCAGAATCTAGTAGGTAAATATTTGACAGCAAGTTGCGACGTCGCCAACTTTTCGATTTCTGGTAATGATGGTCACCCATCCCCGGACCTACCTCGGCATGCACTGCTTAGCCTTGAAGATTAACGCGTGCGACTGTTGTTATTTAGGTACGACACTTTTCTATCTTTTGAATACTACAGATGTATGTATTAAACCCACAGTTTCAAATAGCTGTACGTGCCTTAACCAGGATTAGTGTTGTTTACCTCATCGAGTACTTCTCTGAGCTCCCTGTCGAGTCGTGCAGCCTCCCTGTTCCCGATCTGTTGTCGCAGCGCGTTGGCAGTCGTGCGCAGAGTTTGTTGCACTCGCCAGAACATTACCACCTCGCAGCATTCCTTCTGTGGACATCACAATATTAAATGTATCATAATCATCATCGTTCTGTTGCCCTCGCAGCATGTTTTCTTTCATACTTCTCTATTACTCGTCGTCTCAGCAGTGACCTCCTTTCTAGCCGTCTCATCCTTCACCTAGTCCATCCATTGTTTCTTCGCTCGTCCTCTACTTCTACATTCATACTCAATATTTTCCACATTCCTCCGCATCACATATGATCACATATGATCAGATGTGTGGTAATCGGTTATCGTGGTATGGGCATATCACGATAACCGATTACCACACATCTACATAAAATCGAGCAGGTTAGATACTACAAAATGCAAATTCCATTCAATACTTCTATGAGATGTCCAGTTCAAAAGTACACTTGAGAAAATTTTATTTTTCAAACGAGCAAGACCTGTCAAAGCTCGTTGTAGATAGGGTTTCCATAGGATAAACGTCTAACCAAAATCTTAATGACATTAATAGATTTTCAATCATTCCTGAAGCTCGGAACTTGTTCTGCTAGCGCCAACAGTTTCAGGGTTACCATTGATGAACTGGCAGGATTAACCAAGCCTGGATCGCAAACGTCATGCGTAGCAGTTCTCGCGGCCATCCACTAACGCGACAGGAGCCTCACGGCGGTGTTTATAGTGAGTGCAAGCTTCGTATAAGTAAACCTTCACCCCGGACGGTGCGGTATGCGTTAGGAATTTTTCACCATTAAAAATTAATCAAGCTTAAAAACATTTCTTAGATTTGCATTTCTTACAGATAACTCTTCTTATTACATTATGTACGAACCCCGTTTCCGTTCTGTTGACTATACAAGTAGAAACTCTTCCGACAGTCCCGCGCTCTCGTCTGTGCGCGCTGCAGGAAGTTTCTGAAATTCAAATGCAAGTAATACAGTGTATGTCGTGAGTGAGTGAAAAAAATTCTATGACCTAATTGGTGTTTTCCTTGTATGGAGTTTAATTTATATGAAAACTCGGAAAAGCAGCCGGAGAAAGAAGAAACGTTCGGTTTTTAATAGTGCCGTTCAAAACAGAACATAATTTAGCGAACGTGAGTTTGTGAAATCGGCACACATAGTGCCAATTCCTGACTATCCCAATCATTTAGTCAAGATTTAGATAGTCTATAAGAAGTATATTATGACCCTCTAGTAGTTTATGGGCTAGCGCCCATAAACTACCATAGGAAAATAATATAAAGTCTACCAGTTGATGTATTACGTATATTTTATTGTATGTATGTAGTTTTTTTTTAAGTTTAATTAATTTAGGATGTAATGTAAATGCACATACGTAAGTATATCCTCTTTTGCAAATCTCGCTTTCAAAATTAGGTTTGCTGTAAGAAAACCCAACTCTGGGTTAAGCTCGCCTTTGTACATAAGCTATATTATTGCAATTTATATGTATATTTGTTGTTTTTTGTGTGCAATAAAGAATAAGAATGATGTGTGAAAAATGTCAAACCACCAAACACATCATCATCATCTTTCTGGTGACTATGGTTTCTTTTTTTTTATCTGTGTTTATTAGCTGTTAGTCCTACATATACGGACGGCTGCCCCTTTTATTACGAATCTTAATGCGTGCCGGATACCTAAATAATACAGCTGTCTCTAATAATAGTACGGGAGGTAGGTACCATTGTAAATAAAGTTATAGTAAGGTGGCTGAAATTGTCATCGAAGGTTGATCTCATATTACCAATCAGTGAACCAACCGTCAGTTGTGCAAGTAGAGGTGAGTACAGGATTGGGGGGTTACGGAAGCGGTGAAGATAAATAAAAAAATAAAAGTCGTAGTACGCCGGCTGAATCTTTATTCATAAATAGTTTAAACCATAATGAGCTTTAAAAAAATCGTCAGCTGCAAGGTGGAGGGGGGATTATGCGTCAGCCGCTCGCATGAACTTCTAAATGGTGCAGTAAACTATTTATGAAACAAGTTTCAGCCGGCGTACCATGACTTAATTTTTTTTTCTAACCTAACGTCCCACTCCTAAACCCACCGCGGGTGCGTCACCTGACGCCGGGTTTACTTATCAGTTATTCAAGATCCATTGAACAAGATGGCAACCGATCGGCAATGCAAGGGACCTCCCGGAGTATAAATAAGTAAATGAGTACAAACTTAAGATACAGCGGTCGCCAAGTCTCCCGGATGTAGTCGTTGTCGACCTCGATGCCCTTCCGGCGGAGGTTGTCGCGTACGGCGACGACCTCGTCATACGACAGTACCGGCCGCGCCACGCCCAGCTTGTCCAGCTCACCGCGCACCTCGCCGCGCCGCGACTGCTCCTCCGTCGTCGACTGCCAGTACAGCCAGCGGTCTTTTAGACCTGGCCCTGGAAAGTTGACGACAAAAATGCTTTTAAAAATTGCCAAACATAAGTGGCAGTGGGCAGGGCACATTGCTCGCAGAATGGATGGCCGATGGGGCCGAAAAGTTGGAATGGCCAATGTCCATGAGCGACACGGCGGCGTCCAGCTGGAGGACCTGGAGAGGACGGTAGACATACCTGTGAGCTCCTAGAGCTCCTGCTGCGTGAGGTCCAGCCTCTGCTTGAGCGCGCTGTCCATGAGCGACACGGCGGCGTCCAGCTGGAGGACCTGGAGAGGACGGTAGACATACCTGTGAGCTCCTTGAGCTCCTGCTGCGTGAGGTCCAGCCTCTGCTTGAGCGCGCTGTCCATGAGCGACACGGCGGCGTCCAGCTGGAGGACCTGGAGAGGACGGTAGACATACCTGTGAGCTCCTTGAGCTCCTGCTGCGTGAGGTCCAGCCTCTGCTTGAGCGCACTGTCCATGAGCGACACGGCGGCGTCCCAGTCCGCGCGCGACGACACGCAGCGGTCCTGCAGCGCGTTCAGCTGGAGGACGCGTAGGACCTGGAGCGGACAGGAAGAAAACTAGTTTATAGTCTTGCTCAAGAACTAAGCAATATAAGAGAATATACATACACTATACATTTTGATACAGGGCAAATTTTGTTATTGCAGTCGAGGCTGAATTTACATCCGAGCCGCAGGTGTATAATAATAATAATAAAGCTTTATTCATTCCACACAATCAAATAATAATCAAATTACAATCAAATAATAGCAATCAACTAATAAATTACAAAGACTAGAAACATTAATTACAATAAATCGATTTAAAAATTACTTAAGATAATTGAACTTCATGTAATATAATAAAATTATAAATGACATAATATTTTAAAGTATAATATGATATGTGATCACAATTAATAATCAAAAAATAACAATAAATATTTACAATTTTCAAATATAGTGAAATTAAAAATAAACTCAATTACAAAATTAAAATAAAACATAAAATTATATTAAATTAGAAAACAAATATTCATTAAAATAAATCGATTTATAATTAGGTACTTTAGATTGATGAATTTCATGTAATAAAAAGTTGTAAGTTCAAATAATTATATGTAATAAAGATACCAATAATAATATGTAAACATGATAATCAATTATAAAATAGAATTAATGTGTGGACCCCCTTCGGGTAAAAGCCTCCTCCAAAGAATTCCACTTTCCTCTATCGGAAGCGGTGGCTATCCAGTCTCGTCCGGCATTCGCTACAATCTCGTCCTGCCAACGGGCGCTGGGTCGGCCTCTAGTTCTGGTGCCCTGTGGACCTTTCCATTTAGTTGCCCTGATTGTCCATCGATCATCGGAGTACCTTGCAACGTGCCCGGCCCACCTCCATTTTTGACTTTGAGAAAATTTGAGAGCATCTGTTACTTTTGTTTTATTGCGAATTTCTGTGTTTCGTATTTTGTCGCTTAGTTTGATACTTAAACAACTTCTCTCCATAGATCTTTGTGTTGTTTGGATCTTGTTTCTCGCCTTGTTGTCGTATATCCAAGTCTGGCAACCGTAAGTGAGACAAGGTAAAATTGTCGAGTCCAATATGGTCTTTTTTGCTCTGATCGGGAGGGTTGATTTAAATATCTCTTTGTGAGCCCAATATTTTTTCCAAGTAATAGCTACCCTTCGATCTATTTCTTCCGTATTCCTATTTTTTCTGAAGGAGATTTGTTTACCTAGGTATACGTACTCCTGGACGTATTCGAGCGGCATGTCTTTTACATAGATAGGAGTCATCTCGCTGTTGGTCATGACCTTTGTTTTGCTAAGGTTCATCTCTAAACCCACATATTCACTCGCTGCTTGTAATTCTTTGACCATAGTGTTCAGTTCCAGCGGATTTTCCGACATCAGAACAATGTCATCAGCGAAACGCAAATGGCTCAGATGTTTTCCATTTATATTAATGCCCCTCTTCGACCATGGCAGGTCTGCCATTATATTCTGTAAGACAGCTATGAATAATTTCGGTGAGATTGGGTCACCTTGCCTGACTCCTCTGTTGATACTGATGGCAGGCCCGGCTCTATCCAGCTTAACTCGACTTGAGCTTTGAGAGTAAATATTTTTTATAATATTTATATATTTATTGTTGACCGATTGGTTATTTAATGCTTCCCATATACTGCGATGCGAGATAGAGTCGAAGGCTTTTTTATAATCAACAAAAGCTATGTAGAGCGGCTTTCGATATTCCAGGTATTTCTCGATTACTTGATCTAATACGTGTATATGATCTGAAGTGCTGAAGCCCTTTCTGAAACCTGCCTGTTCCATAGGTTGGAATGCTTCTAATTCCGAAGATATTCTGTCGAGTAGGCATGATGAGAATAACTTATAAAACCCAGACATAAGACTTATCGGACGGTAATTACCTATGTCTGCTGGGTCACCTTTTTTGTACAATAAAATAATTTCTGATTCAGTCCACTGCTCGGGCACCACTTCCTCATCTAGGATCTTGTTAAATAGTAATGTAAGAGGTGCTACTAGATGACCTCTGGCGTGTTTAATGCATTCGTTCGTAATACCGTCTGGTCCCGGGCTTTTGTCAGATTTTAATTTCAGTATTTGTTTGAAGATTTCAGGTTCACAAAACATTTCTACAATCGACGTATTCTTGGGTTGGTTTGACGTCTCTATAGTCTGTGTAGGGTTAGGCTCACTATATAAGCTTGCGTAGAAATCTGTAGCTATATTTATAATTTCAGTACGTGATTTACTATTTGTTGAACCATGTTGGAGAGATGGAATCCATGTTTTTGTTCTGTTTAGTTCTTTGAATGCCTTTTTAGCTGATCTTGTGTTTTCTATATGTTTCCTTAAAGTGTCCATTCTGTGTGTTTCATAGCATTGTTTTATTTCTTTGTTTGTTTGTTTATATAGGATTTTTAGATCTTCTCTGTCTTTTTTGCTTAGATGGGGTTTGTTTTGCAGGGCGCTTCTTTTCTTCATTAATTCTATTGCCTTATCTGTTAAAATAGTTGTCTTCTTGGAACTTGATTTGTCTTTCAGGCTGGTTTTTAAAGCAGATTCAATTAACTGGTAGTAGTCTTTGGCTGTGTGGTTTTCATGTGTCTGTAGCAATTTTGGTATGTGTTCGCTTAGACTTTTTATGAATAATTCGCGATTTTCCAAACTTTTAAGTGTGTTTGGGCTACCGGTGAAGTTGCGTCTACTCTTTTTTATTGGTGACAAAATAAGAGTCGCTCTGACAAGTCTGTGATCTGTTCCAAAGGATAAGGAATTTATCACCTCGAATTTAGAAAATAAATTCGGTTTGGTAGTTGTTATAAAATCAATTTCATTTCTTGTCTTCTTATCTGGAGAAATCCATGTCCATCTGTTCTCTTCTTTTGCTTTAAACATAGTATTTAATATTTTTAGATTGTTTTGCTGAACATACTGAATGAATTTTTCACCTCTCTGGCTTCTTTTACCATAACCGTATTTACCCATTACTTTGTGCTCGTAAGTTTTTGGTTTCCCAATTTGTGCATTAAAGTCGCCCATAGTTATAATGTATTGTGTAGAGATCATTTCATGGGCCTTTTCAAGGTTTTCGTAGAAAAACTCTATGTCGACTTGTGGGGAGCACTCGGTTGGCGCGTATGCTTGAATAATTGCGAAATGTAAGTTTTCTAGTTTTATTTCCATGAAACAGACTCTCTCCGATATGCCAGTAAAGTTTATTATATTTTCTTTATATGTTTTTTTAATCAAGAAACCGACGCCATATTGACCTTTAGTATGCCCTATATGGTACATAATATAGTCTTCGTCTTCCATTATATTTTCTCCTTGGCGTCGGACTTCACAGAGTCCGACTATATCGTGATTTATGTTACGAAGGGCAGTCTTCAATTCAAGTAGTTTGTAAGGTGAGCTTAATGACTTAACATTCAAAGTGCAGATATTTATTTTATTTTTTCTTAGTACTATTTGCTTCTTTGGAGGGTTTTGGTCTGACTCTCCCGCGGTGACCAGCCGTATTGGGAGTGTATAGGGGACGAGAGGGGGGCCACTTTCTAGTTGCTATATTTCGTTATTAGAGTCACTTGTTAGTGGTATTGGTGCTGGACGCGCTGGTGAATGTTTAACGTAAGGTAGTATTGTTTGCGTTTTGTTCCTTTTGTGGTTCTGGTGTTTTCTATCGTCTTTCGTAGGTGAGTACGTATGTGACCTCTTTTCTCCCCGTGTGTTGGCTTTTTCTGAGGAACCAGTTTTGTTAATAGGTTTAGTTTTGTCGGTTTTATTTTCTAAAATAATTAATTTATCATATTTAAGGATGACTTTATTTCCCTTTTCTTTTTCGGAAATTGCCTGGTCCATCAGTGCGGCTCTCTTTTCCAAAATATGTTTAGGATAATCTTGTTTTATATAGTAGGCACAGCTTTCTAGCTTTTTCTTGTTTTTTAAGGCCATAATTTTCATACCCAGCGTAGTGAAAGTTAACACTACGGGACGTACTTTGCCTTCCACTTTTTTTCCTCTTCTTTGGACTGCCTCAATGTCATTTGGTATACAGCTGATTTCTAGATTGTTAGCCATTATTCCCAAGATTTTTTCCTGAAGATCAAAATAGCTTCTTTCAGTTTCTTCAACTCCGAACACAATTATATTTTTCTTCCTCATTTCTTTTTCTATGAAATCTAAACGAGAGTTTTGGCTTTCTAGTTTAGATTTTATTTCTTCGTTTTCAATATAAAGTTGCTGAAATTTATAATTCATGTTTTCGTTTATTTCGTTGACAATATTTTTACCATTCGATTTTATTTCTTGTTTTTGTTCGGCGATTTCGTTTTTTAAGTCTTGTAAAATTTTCATTACTTCATCCATAGTGATCGGTGTGCAAGGTTGAGATTATTATTGATTTGAAATTGATTTGAAAGTGGTATAGCTATTCGACGCTAGATGGCGCTTTATGCTTAGTACAGCTGCTTGCTGCTAGATGGCGCTTCTCAGTTGGTACAATCGTACGAAGATAGATGGCGTTGTTTAGTGTCGCTACTTGGCAATAGATGGCGCTACTGTCTCAACGACTTAGATCTTGTTTGCAATGATGATTGCGCAAATTTTTAGGTTATACGAGTTTCACAAAGTTTTATTCTGTACCTTTAGGGTGACTTCGGGTAATTCTGTATACGGCTAAACCACTTTTAGCTGTAACACTGCACTCATAATCGCACTGATCACAGGATTTTTCAAAATAATTGCACTTTTGTTGGTAACTGATGTTCGTCGTTTTTTCCCGCTGTTTGGGGATTTCCTGGGAATATTTTTCTTCTCAGCAGCTGAGTTGCTTCTGAAGGATGCTGTTTTGCATGGATTTCACTTCGAATGCTTAGTAAATTTAAATTAAAATTGGTATAAATACGGAGCCGCTATTGACATTAGCGCTGTGGCGCCCTCTCTCCGCAGGTGTAACGTAGTAGAAACTCAAAAAAGTTTCTATCGTTACTTTGTTTACATAGACAGATTCAACGTTTACAATCTAGTCAATTGTCAAAACAAACGCCACAGATTATGTAAAATCATTAGGGCCTTCTCGTTACTAAACGACTAAATTTACTGCGTTCCAGTAAAGTGCGCAGCGCGTTCCGTGTATCTGCACTTGTGAGTGTGGACTTGTCTATGCGTGGACGCGGGTATATATGTCATCGTCTACCGATGACCAGCTTCTTTTCTGCTCCCGAAAATCAGACGCGTTCATGAATTGTATTCACCGTGACCTCATACAAGGTCTAGAACATTCGGCTTGAAGCAGGCAGTATTACTCGCTTCTTTAACGACATAACCTAAAATAAGTGATTCTATAACCCCAATACTAGGCGCATCAAATTAGCTTACCCCGGACATAATTCATAAACTGCAAGTTTTTTCTTTTTTTTCGGATATTGTGTTGAGTATCAAATGTAAATTAATACCGTGTCGTTAAAAGTCCGGGGTGGTCATTTTTTTTATTAGAAATCATACGATTTCATTGATTGCCAAACTTTAACGTAAAAGTAAAATACGTAACCAAAAACCTTGTTAGTATAATTTTCAGCTGTAGTCGAATGCTACCACCTGATATGAAAATTAAAAAAAACCTAAATTCGTTTATGTGTTTTTTTTACCAGTATTCATTTTATGCATATATATCGTTAAGCAAAAATAATAACTCAGATGTTATGCTTGTGCTAAGCTTAATGGAGTATTTATAGACACATAACACAAAAATTAAACATTATTTTTTAACGTTTAAAGAAAAAGTTATTTCTCAATAGTTAAAAATCGTAACTGTGGAATTTTTGTTTAAGAGTCCGTGCACGAAATGAACTCATTTTGAACATTTTTGATCACTACTTGTGGGAAAGGTAAGAAGAATATGAACCTTCTTTGTTGTTATTATAAGAGTCAGGTTCTTATTCTTGTCGAACGCTTGATTATTTTTTTAAAATAATGTATATATTAATGGCAATCACCCATATTCAAAACCCCTTTTCCGCAAAAGTAACGAGCGAGTGATGTTTGGGGTTCGCTGAACAAAGAACTACAAAATATTCTGAACATTAAAAAATATGAATGGCATCATTATATGGTCTACTCGTAAACTAGTTGAAAACATTATTGATTTCAGTACGAAATATAGCAGAAAAAAGACGTTGAAAAAACGTAATTTATGGAAAACTTCGGGACAAATAAGTATTTTTTTCTATACCTTAGAAACACTTTAAAGAAAATTTTAAAATTACTCATTAATCTCAAGGTAGCCCTTTAATAGAATCTGAATTTTAATTTATAAATAAACAATAACTTCATTTCGTAAATGAAGGGCAAAGTGAGCTATATTATCGACCGCGCAATCCCGATCCCGTCAGTAACGACCGGGCTCTCCCAGCGTGAACACGTATCACTTTGGTTCGCAAGCGCTCGCAAGTTATACGTAAATATATTTCCCAGATATACGCCGACTACCACATTTTGATGTATTATTATTAGTAGTAGTATTTTTTTTTATATTATTATTTTTTTGACGTTGGTTGTTTCTTAAGATTTTAAAGATTTATTTCGTCTTCATTATTAATATTATGTAGAGGTAAGATTCTTTGTTTGTACATCATATATGTTGGAACTGCTGATCTGATTCCGAAAATTAAAGTTTTTCCAAGATGGGTGTCGTTTTCATGGTTTTTGGGGTCGCTGATTACGAAAATGAGGTCAAAATGAAAATCCAAGATGGCACCCAGGATTATTTTAGGTTTCGCCGTCATGGCTGTCGTTTTCATGGATTTTGGGGTCGCTGATTACGAAAATGAAGATGAAATGAAAATCCAAGATGGCGCCTAGGAAAATTTTAAGTTTTTCCGTCATACGTGTCGTTTCCATGGATTTTGGGGTCGCTGATTACGAAAATGTAGACGAAATGAAAATCCAAGATGGCGCCCAGGAAACTTTTAAGTTTTTCCGTCATAGGTGTCGTTTCCATGGTTTTTGGAGTCGCTGATTATGAAAATAAGGTCAAAATGAAAATCCAAAATGGCGCCTAGGAAATTTTTAGGTTTTTCTTTCATGGGTGTCGTTTTCGTGGTATTTGGGCTCACTGATTACGAAAATGAGGTCAAAAAGAAAATCCAAGATGACGCCCAGGATTTTTTTTGGTTTTTCAGTCATGGTAGTCGTTTTCATGGTTTTTGGAGTCGCTGATAACGAAAATATAAATAAATGAAAATACAAATTCAGTCTCCTTGTAACCATTTTAACTTTTGTATACTAAAGATTGAATAACGAGCTGTACAGTATGAACCATTTTTTAAATATATTTTAAACGTGCATCACCAACTGCTATCAACGTGCCTCATAACACGTTTGGCAGCAGTTGAAGTCTTAAAAAAATGTGAATGTCAATTAATGTTTTTATCACGTCAAGTTTTTGTATCCAATATTGTTACCAGTTACCACGCCCGACAATGCAAAATAGTTAGTTTTGTACGGACTTTTCGATCAACCAACAGCAGTCAGTTATGACAGTGTGGATG
Source organism: Xestia ashworthii (assembly GCA_950022955.1). Lineage (NCBI taxonomy): Eukaryota > Metazoa > Arthropoda > Insecta > Lepidoptera > Noctuidae > Xestia > Xestia ashworthii. The sequence goes on from OX465572.1 coordinate 1,427,867, forward strand.
CGAATACCGTTTTCCAATACCGTTTTGCATACTGTATTCAGTGGTTTGTTTTACTATATCGCCGTGACATTTCGTGTAAATGTTTTGGTAAATCTTGGAGGCCAACAATTCGTTTAAAATACGGCAACATAATACAAGAAGGAAGCACATTCTTTTTTGTACTTAGAACACTGCTCAAAAAAACAGGTGGCTTGTTTAGATGTCTATGTAAAATGTCAGCTCTAATAAATTCAAATCGTTTATAGAACTTAAACTATGCCAAAAACTTTTTACGTATAGGTGAGTACCTACTGTTAAACTTTTTTTTTTGGCTGGCCACACTGGCCGCCGGTTGTCAATAATTTTCGTGTTAGAATTAAATTGTAAAATAAATATTTTTAGTGATAGACTTATGTCAAATATACTTAAATACGATAGTTAAAGTTGTAAATAACGAGGATCTGTGTTTGTGAGTTGTTTCGCTGCAAGATCAATGAATAAATCGATAATCTAGTTCCAGCTGTCATCCAACGGACGGATTTAAAATCACCACCTAACCGGGGTGCCTCCAGCCTCTGGGGTTGGCCTATCAACATGTTGACCCGTAGAGCTGCATCCTTGGAGGAAAAACTGAAGTCCACTCTAAAAGAGTTGGAAATCAGCAAGAACCTGTGCAATAAGCTGCTACAGGAAAGTGAAGATAGTGAGGTGGAAATAAAGCTTGTTGTTGACAAGAACACAGAGCTAAAAAGCCAGTTGGCTGAACTACACATCCAGCATATGGACATACTAGAACAGCATCAACATCTCCGTCAACTTGTGTCTAATTTCCAGGAGTGTAGTGACACTTATGATGTGGCTTTAAGACGTATATCTGAACTGGAACTGGAATTAAGCCGGGCTCACAACATTATCACCCGCTTTGAGTCTCTTAAATCCAATGAAGAGTCTGCGAAGACCTGCAGCCTTTATAATGAGTTGGTTGGTAGCGGGCCTAGACCCATATGTGTCGAGCCAGTAGTCACAATAGACTTAACTAATGATACAATTACGAAGTGCAATTTCCACCTTCAAAGTCATAGTCATAATAAGATTAAAAAATACATTAAAATTAATAGATTTATCAGAAAAACGCATTCATCACTGAAACGACTAAAAGTAAATAAATTAAACACAAAACTAAGAAAAAGTAAACTCAATTTATTACAAGAATTAAAGAATTGCAATAGTGAATTGGATTTAAGCAGAAATATGTATGAAACTGATATTCAGCACCTGCGGGATGAACTTTTTGTTAAGGAATATGCTTTACAGGACATCTTTAGTAAATATGAGGCTTCTCAACAAGATCTGAGTAAGCGCTTGCAGGAGGCTAGTGAGCTGGTGGACCTGGTAAAGGATAATGCAGAGCGGTATGAGTCTCTGACAAATAACCTTTCTTGTAGCTGTAACTTCTCCCAGGCACCACAGCCCCAGCATAATACACCCTCACCCTCAGTGGCTGAGCCAATAGCAAACATTTTCAATAATGTAAATGAAAATATTCTAATCAAAACAACTTATGTATTTTCTGACAAAATTGGGCAAAACTTTGGTAGTATATTTAATCAGTGTTCACATAATTATGTAATAAATAGTTGTTTTCCCGGAGCCAGTCTAAGCCAATTAATAAATAAAGTTAAATTATCAAAAATTAACCCTAGTTCAACTGTTATTTTATTATGTGGGGATAGTTTAACTGTTAGAAAAAAGGATATTATTGAATGTGTTCATTTAATGTTACATCTCAATGACACAAATAATTGTAAATTTATTTTCTGTGCCTTACCCTACTCTGATTACTTAACTGATAAGCAAAACAGGCACATTTATGATTTAAATATGCTTATTTATAATAGGACATGTCGTCACAGTGACGCTATTTTATATTTTGATTGTAATCAATTTATTACTGATTACAAACTATCTAGTTTTAAGTTGTATTTACCACCTAGATGTAGGAGACTGATTGCTAATATTTTAGCATTCAATATAGACACTGGTACTTATTCTTTACCAGCAGTCACTGTTAGTAATGATACTAACATTATTATGGATACCCCTAGTTGTTTAAACTTTTAGGCAGGACAACGGAAAAACCTCACATGTTGAATGTTGTACATCAAAACATGCAAGGTCTGTCCGGCAAAGAACTAGAGTTAAGTTTGTTTATGGAAAATTATGATGTTCACGTGCTATGTTTAACTGAACATTGGTTGAAAGAACATGAAGTAGTATTTATCAATGATGATCATTTTACTGTAAAAAGTGCGTTTGCAAGAAGAAGTGCGATTCGCGGTGGATCTTTAGTTCTTGTCTCAAACAAGTTGAAATGTAAACAACGTTTAGATTTAGTTAACCTTTCTATCGAGCGCACTGTTGAGCTGTCTTGTGTTGAACTCGAGCGATATATAGTCATTTGCGTGTACCGACCCCCTTCTGGTGATTTTGGTCTTTTTGAATCCGTAATGGAGGACTCACTCAATAAGTTGAAAGCAAGTAACAAAAATATTATTTTATGTGGAGATTTTAATGTTAATATTTTAAATGACACTCCATTAAGTAGCAGACTTCTCAATCTGTGTAGGTCTTTTAATTTAGTTAATTTGTTCTGTGAACCAACTAGGACCACCGAGTCTACGTCGACTTGTCTCGATAATATATTTACTGACTGTGATTCTTTAAATAAATTGGTATTAAGTGACCTGAAATCTGACCACAATGGTCTATTAGTTAGCTTTCCTATGCCGTTACACAAAAAGCCGCATAAAATAGAATGCAGGCCTTATACAGCTAGTCGTTGCGATAGGTTTAAAAATAATATAGCAAATAAAATTACGCCATCCATTGTAGAACACGAGCATCCTAATGAAATCTATGGAGCCCTTTTTGATGTTGTGCAAAAAGAATACCAATCAACTTTTAAGTCAAAAACCATAAACGTTGCGGGTAACTCAGTTAGCTTCAATCAATGGGCTACGCCTGGTATTTATATAAGTAGAGCGAAACTGTATGAACTATATGGTATGAAACAGTACAGGTTTGATGCTCCTTTTCTAGAGCGTGTTAAAAAGTATTCTAAATTATTTAAACAGGTTTGTGCCCTTGCAAAATCAAAATATTTAAGCGACACGATTAAAAACTCTAATAATAAAGTGAAAGCTACGTGGATAATGATAAAGACTGAAACGGGCAAGTCGATTAAAAAAGAAGATCAACTGGAGATTTTAGTCGACAGCAAATTAATTAGTAACGCAGCTGATGTAGCTCAGGCATTTAACGAGTTTTTTGCCAACATTCCAATAACAACGACTCGCTCTCTAAGTTCGTCCCCGTCTAAAGCCGAAAACCTTTTACATGGTAGTGTGCCCAACTGTAATAACTCATTTCGTTTCGAGCACGTAACACCGAATGATGTAGTTAATATTTTTAAGACATTAAAGTTGAAAAACACAGGGGACTACTGGGGCATTTCCATTAAACTTTTGAGTAATATAATAGACATAGTAGCCCCCTATCTTGCTGTTACTTTTAATAAATGCGTTGATCTGGGAACTTTTCCTGACCTCATGAAGAGTAGTAAAACCATACCTCTATTCAAATCAGGTAGTAAAAATGACATAGGCAACTATAGGCCAATTTCCATCTTACCTGCATTTAGCAAAATATTTGAAAAATTAATACTCAAGCAGCTGCTAAGACATTTTAATCTAAATAGCCTCCTCCATAATGAACAATATGGTTTTACAAAAGGTCGCTCGACTACAGATGCGGGTGTTGCTCTCCTAAAACACATATTTAACGCATGGGAGAACTCACAAAATGTAATTGGAGTTTTCTGTGACCTCTCCAAAGCCTTTGATTGCGTACGCCATGACACACTTCTGCGTAAACTGCGTCATTACGGTCTCGAAAACGAAGCTGTTAACGTAATTGACTCATATTTAAATAATAGGTTCCAATGTGTAGATGTTGATGGCACAAAGTCTTCAGGGCTACCAGTTCAGTTAGGTGTACCTCAAGGCTCAATACTAGGTCCATTCTTGTTCCTAGTATATATAAATGATTTACCATTCTATCTAAAAGGTCTCTGCGACGTTGTACTTTTTGCAGATGATACTTCTCTTATCTTTAAAGTAGATAGGAATAGACAAAATTTTGATGACATAAACAGCACACTATCAATGGTTACGGATTGGTTCACGACTAATAATCTTGTTCTTAATGCCAAGAAAACTAAATGTATAAAATTTGCCTTACCTAACGTTAGAAACCTAGGTCCCAATATTAGTTTAAATGATGAAGTGCTTGAAACTGTAGACACTGCAATTTTTTTAGGAATAACAGTTGATCCCAAACTTCAATGGGGCCCACATATATTAACCCTGTCGGGAAGACTGAGTTCTGCCGCATACGCAGTCAGGAAAGTTAGACAATACACTGACGTTGACACAGCTCGACTAGTCTACTTTAGTTATTTCCATAGCATTATGTCCTATGGTATTCTTTTGTGGGGAAAAGCTGCAGATATACAAAATGTCTTTGTCTTACAAAAACGAGCTATAAGAGCAATATACCAACTAGGATCCAGAGTTTCTTTAAGAGAACTTTTCAAAGACATTGGTATTCTCACGGTGGCATCTCAATTCATCTTAGCCAACATATTATATATCAGGCAAAATATACATTTATACCCCAAAACCAGTGATATTCACAATTTAAACACCAGAAACAAGCACAAACTACATGCTCCTTCCCACCGTCTTCGTAAGGTGCATGACTCGTTTGTGGGGCTCGGCATCCGCTTTTATAACAAGCTACCCCTTTCCTTTTTGGACTTGCCTTTCAATGCGTTTAAAGCTCAAGTAAAATCTAACCTTTGTTCGAAGGCATACTATTCCATTAACGACTATTTAGATGACAAGAATAGTTGGTCGCTGTGTTGAACGCAAGACAAAGATATGTTCTTTCACTATAAGTATTGGTTGAAATTTCGGGCTTCGCTTGTTTATTATTTATTCCTTTATTTTATACACTGTGACATTGAATGATTTGACATGAATACTTAGTTCAGTATTTTATTATTTTTTTTACTTTACTTATTTTTATTTTTTATGTGTGTGTTTATTTGACATGAATATTTACTTGTGACTGTCATGACATTTAATGATTTGACATGAATACTTAGTTCAGTATTTTATTATTTTTTACTTTATTTTTGTTTATTTTATGTGTGTTTGACATTTCGTATTTTTATTGACATTCGAATTTGAATTGTAATATTATTATTTATTTAATTTAATTATTGTGAATGTGAGGACCTTGTGGGTCACTTTTTGTTGTTTTTTTCCCACGACTGTCTGGCAGTTTGAGTATTATAAGCGACCTACCCAAATGTCCTTTCTTTGGTATTGTTCGTCGTTTCGTTGAGCTCCTTGAGTTAAAAGTCGAGCTACACGATAACTGACAAATGCTTGCACTGATTGGACAGGTCCACTCAAATCTGTATGGTTCTTTCTTCAAAAGACCATCTCAGACACTAATCTGCATAGTTCTCATGTGAGTTGAACAAGATTGTCTGGACTTTAAAAGAGACTATGACCTCTGAGTTTGTTTCGGCTGTTTCTTCTCAGAGTAGTCAGGTACGAAACACCGGCCCCATCTAGTTTAAAAACATGACGTGTAAAAGTGTTTGAGAAAACCTACTTACTGAATAAATATCATTTATCATTTATCATTTATCATTAAAGACCTATATTTAAAACTAGCACTCCGCCCGCGAAGTATGTTTGTAACATACAAATTTTATAATTTAGTGTAGCCAAAACGGCTTGGAATGGAATTACTCCAATTAATTTTTTTGTTTTGTTTTCCTTTTTTTAGTAACTATTCTGAGGTGTACGTCGAGTTGACAATACACTTGACATTGATGAATATACAGGAAAAGTTTTTAACCACTGCGTAAATTTTTTTTGGTAGCTCAGTGTTAGTAATAGAACACATTCCCATTTTTAGTTTTAATTTTTTTTTTTCAATTTTTTCCATCTTGTCCCATTTTAAAATAAGCATAACATGGACATAATTTAATTGTAATACTGTGAATGAAAACGCGCTGGCTGCTGACGTACGATGTATCCTAAGCCCATGAAAGTATGAAGGAAAAATTGGAATTACGTTTACAAATAACATATCACAGCCTAAACTTAAAAAAGTAGCGCGAAACGGCGGTCAGTAACCGTCAGCGCGTAGGTAGGTAAGTTTACGTCGGCGCCGTCAAAACTCAGCTGATCTCAGGTTGCCGGTTGGGCGACCGGTCGACGCGTGAGTCGGTCGACCGGGCGCCCGACTGGCAAGCGACCATAAAATAAGTTTATAGGTAAATAAGTTTCGTAAGCGATAACTTTATTTTTTACTACTAACACATATCAAAATAAAAAATACGTGTCTATTAAAATACATTCAAGTTTATCATGTCAAAATTTGCGCACTGGTTAAAAACTTTTCCTGTATGGTTTTTTTTTATATTTACTGTTTTATAAAATGTTAATATATCTAAATTATTCTAACGACGGCGACGAGACCCTATCTCCACTATTGGCCATATATGGCCACTATTTGCACCAGGGTGCAAATAGTGGCCATACTTAGAGTAGAACGTGAGTCGTTCAGTTGATTTAGTGTTTGAGTGATATTAAATTATAGATATAACTAGCTGACCCGCGCAACTTCGTCTGCGTAAGACGAACCAACAGTTCCTAAAATTAGCGCGTCCAACCAACCAAACAAACAAACTCTACAGCTTTATAGTATTTGTACAGATTCAAGTAAGTAACAATTAATTTTTTCTCGAATAGGTTTATATTAATCGCCAAAATATTCTACTTATGGTTTTCCAAATAAGGGCTCTTCCCTCGACTGCCTTGCGTTTCTATCCTTGGACACTCGACGATGTCATACTCCAGCTAGGTCGAAAGTTCCATCAAGTGGCATGACATGAGCCGCGACACGTTAAAGCTGCTTTAAACTGTTCCGGACCTCTCGCATCTGCCTTCCTTCTCCAAAGTCAGACATTCGATGGTAGTCATACTCCAGGCGGGTCAACACAACACGATGTAGATGCTGTAAACTGTTGAAAACCTATTGCAAGTTCGTTTCGTCTCCATCATGAGACCTTCGATGACAGTAATACTCCAGCTATTTCTAAAGTTCTCATCAAGGTGCATTAAGTGAGCCCAATGACGATATAGCTGCTGTAAACTATAGAGGATCTCTTGCAACTGCCTTCAGTCTCCATCGTTAGACCATCGATGACAGTCATACTCCAGCTAGGTTTGAAGTTCTCATCAAGGTGCATGAAATAAGCCTTAAACACGATAGAGCAGATTTGAAGTGTTGCGGACCTCTTGTGACTGCCTTTCGGCTCCATCGTTAGACCTTCGATGATACTCATACTCCAGCTAGGTCTAAAGTTTATATCAAGGTCCATGAAATGAGCCGACATACGATATAGCTGCTGTAAACTGTTTCGGACCTCTTATGACTGTCTTCCATCTCCATCGCTCGACCTTCGATCACAGTCAAACTTCAGCCAGGTCTAAAGTTGTCAAAAAGGTTTTATGAAATAAGCCCCAACACGATCTTCTTCTTTATCGTGTGGTTAGTGCCTAACCTGGTGTCAGAGTTTCTATGCCGCCCAAGGTCCTCTGTCTTGGCTTTACATGCCGTCGAGAAATAACTCTCAGGCATGCTGGTTTCCTCACAATGTTTCAGCAAGAGATGATTGTACAATACGCATATGAATCCGAAAAATCAAAAGTGCGTGACTTTGATTCTAACACGACTATTTTCAATAAAAAAAGGAGACAAACTTTGCGAAACACGCTTTTCAATAAAAAATAATCATGAAAATCTATCTCACCGCTCGCTGCACGACCAAAACTTCTATTTCCATTTCTAGAACGCCACTTGGTCACAGCTTTACTCAACCTGACATCACCGCGCCTTACTAGGTGTTAAGCTGATAAAACATATGCAAGGAAAGCGGTCGAACAGACACTCTACCGGCTATGTAGATTTTTAAAGCAGGGTCATGTTGACTATTCTCTTCTTCTCTATCTTGTGATTTTTATTCATTAGTACCATTTTTGTTCAGTAGACGTCATTGCATGTATCCTTAGATCATAACGATGAGTTCTCCTTAAAAACTTTAGTCATATATCTGTTGATAGAGAGCATCGATTACAAAGAAACAAAAATCAAAACCTCTGAGTTATGCACAATACTAATTTGTGCTTTGAATCAAACCACATTGGTTTTATAATTTCCACGTGATGCTATAACAAAAGGGCTATGTCGAGACACACAAACACAGACGATAAATTAAAGAAATAGTAGAAAAAGGGTTCTGTGTGTGATTCTTTAACAGCTCAAGCGCCATGCTTACAGATTTATTATTTGAAATAAATGATTCCCAAACTGTCGTTAAAGTGTTAAAAAAAAGTATCTATAAAACAATGATTTGGAAATCATAAAGCTTTTAAAAAAAATACTTTGTTACAAAAAGTGAAAACCGGGTGGGTTTAGAACGTGCGAACCAAAGTTACCATCGGAAATCTTACAGCAATAAACAAAATCAAAAAGCTGTTCATGGAGTAGGGCATGCAAACCGATAACCGATAATCGATAATTTATCGGTTATCGGTCCATTTTGACAAAACGATAAATATCGAAAACAAAAACGATAAATACCGACAATCGATAATTTTATATAACGAATTCTAACACATTTCTGAACGAACGTTCGATGCGTCCCTGTTCCCTCGCCGCGCGCCATTCTTTCCCGCTCCTGTCATTTGTTCATTGTGCAATTTGTGTGTGAACGTGAACGTGTCGATCGTGGTCAACGAACGTGGTGATCGTGGTCAACTGCTAACAAAGCTATACCGATGGCTTCGCTCAATTAAGCCAACTAGTGTAGAAAGCGAACGTGTCTTTTCCGCAGCTGGAGTGCTATGTAATAAGCTGCGGACCAGCCTATGACAAAACTATTGATTGTTTGTCATTTCTGCGGACATATTTTCAGCAGCAAAAAAAATAACAACAATACACCCTAAAAAATCTCTTTAAAATGTGATTATTTCAAATGTGATCTCTTTTAATTATAATACAAAATAATATTTTTATGCTAAGTAATTTAATTATAGTGCATTAATCCTTAAAAATATTTTCTATTATTTATTTTAAATGTGATCTCTTTTAATTATAATACGAAATTATTATACGTTAATTTAACAATTGTATTAATCGTTAAGAAATCTTGTTAAGATGTCTATTTAAAATTTTATGACTCAGATGTCTTTTCACGAAATTATTTAAAGTTGATTTAAATATAGTAAACGTTCAAAAGTTTCAATATTTGACTCGTAATTATTATATTATTTTGAAGTCTAACTTTTTAAAAAATTAAGCAAGAGGTTTCTAAGATTTTATTTAAAAGATCTCTTCAAGAAGAGTTTAGTGAGTAAATCCAAAATGTTATGTTACATAATTATTAAGAAATACAAACGTTGATTTAAAAAAAAAAACCTTGTTTTATTTATTTTTCAGTATATTATATTGTCCTTCATTTTAGGTAAGTAATTGCATCAGTTTATCCCTTTATTTACATGTAAAAAAACAAGTTTTTGTATTTTCTTAATAAAAAACGATAATTATCGGTAATTACCGGTTTTTATCGAAAAAAAAAACGATATTTTTCATTTTATCGATTATCGAAATATTTCGATAATTGCATGCCCTATCATGGAGAAACGAGAACACGTAAATTAAAATTTTTGTGTCATATAATTACGTAACTCGAAATGATATTTTTTTGTTTGTTAAGGTATAACGTTTAAATTAGTGTCTAAACGCTAGCCTTGACTTAAAACCATTATTCACGCAAGAATCATGTAAATCGGTTCAGTCGTTTAGAAAATATAAAGCAAAATAGAAAGTAAACATTGCGTACATCGTAAATGTCACACTTATTCTATGACATTTTTATATTTAATGTAAGGTGCATTATGATTGTTTTAATAAGTGAAAATAGGTGCAATAACCTTTGTAAAAATGTACATATTGTGAGGTTTATTTTAATGAATAAGGAAGGTAAGTATTGGGTTCCAAAGGTTTCGGCTTTCGCGAAAATAAACGCGAAATTGGGTTCTAAAATACAAAATTAAACCATTTTTATTTTGATTGTTATAAATATACTGTACGCACACATTCCTGACTTTTATTTCTAAGCCTTTATAATTATGTATTTAAAATAATATCGTCTACAGGATCAAAATTGTTTAAGCGATCACTACGCCCGATCTTCACCCGTGTGTGCGTGTATCTGCATGAACAATGCACACAAACATAGAATTGCAACGAATTTGCCTAAACTCTAGCGAGTGAATTTTCTGCACGGACTCTTAATTATAATTTTTTGTGCTCTACAATCATGTTTTAATCAAAATTATACAGTTTAATGACACGTTTTTGACATTTTCAAAAATATTGAAAATACGCGCGAGCGACCGGAGTGAACGGGGCGGCGGGCGCAGGCGCGGGGCGGGGAGACACAGCGGCGTCGCGTTCTGACACCGCCCGCGCGCCGGCGCGCGACGCTCGATACCTCATCATAACTTCATTTCGTCGTTTGCGTGCGCGTGTGATTTCTATTGAGTGTTGGATGGAGTTCCCTAATTGCAAGATTTGCCAGTGCGCTTTAAACTTCGATCTAGTTAAAGTAGGTGAAAAGGGACAGAAAAAGTTAATTGATGCCAGTAAAAGGCGTAGGGACGATATATTTTTAATTTTTGAAGAAAATTTAACATTACACAGTAAGTGCAGAGCGGTGTATACCAATGAACGTTCTATAATTTGTGCTGAGAAAAACCAACAAAGGGCCTAGAAGGTCATTCTCCTTCTCGCACAGTTTTAATGTGCAAGTGAGAGAGAATCAAACTCAAACTCAAAACTCAAACTCAAATCATTTATTTCAACTAGACCATTACGGCACTTTTGAATGTCGATAAAACGAAAAATAAAGCGAAGCTACAGTCACAGACACAAGGCATAATAACTTGAGAAAGTACTGTAGTTGCCCATTCCCTAACGTAGATCTCTATGGAGAAGAACGGGCAAGAAACTCCATGGACACTCTTTTCAATCAAAAATGTTGTTACAAAATCTTGGTTACATCTTTCATGTTGAGATTATACATATATGTGAGAACGATGTAGAAAGACGTGCACAATAAGAGCGTCCAGAGTAAAAATAAATAAATCAACAATTAAAAATAAAGCAATTCAAATGATCCACGGCAGCTAAGAGATGACCAGTCCCGACTGACAGCGCCCGTTCACGAACATGACGCATGAATCAGCGCCATTCAATTCAACCATATTGTAGGGAACTAAATGACCCGACCCACCCGCCACCATCAGCAAGACATTTAAGCGAGCATGACATTCTCTCAGCCACCAAGGCATATTCAAGTCAATGAAACATAACTAAATGCAAATGGTAGCTTTACGGTACATGGTACTCACACATGTGTTATGCAATTATACAATACTAAGAGATGGAATCTATACAATGCAAGAATATTTTTACAATCTTCTGCAGCTACCACAATAATTGTCCAATAAGTTTGCATCTAAGGTTGCGGAGCAGGACCAGCATTTAGCCAAGCATTTTTATCCTCAATGTAATCCCCCAGCTTATAATATGCTTGCCTACATAGTGTGCGTTTTACACAAGATTTAAATTTCGTCTCATTCAGTTGTAGAATGTGGGGAGGTATTTTATTGTAACATTTTAAACAGTACCCCATGAAAGATGAATCTACTTTAGCAAGCCTGAAACCTGGCTGAACTAGTTGGTCCCTATTTCTAGTATTATAGTGGTGTCTGTCACCTCTTTTACTGAATAAATGCAGATTTTTCCTAACGTACATGATGTTTTCATAGATGTATTGACAAGGTACTGTCATGATATTAATTTCCTTAAACAGTTCTCTTAGAGAATCGCGTCTACGTAATTCATATATGGCTCTGATGGCTCTTTTCTGCAGAATAAAAATAGACTCGATGTCTGCAGCACGTCCCCATAGTAAAATACCGTATGACATAATACTATGAAAATAACTAAAATAGACTATCCTCGCCGTATCAACATCAGTAAATTGACGGATTTTTCTAACAGCATACGCTGCTGAGCTCAGCCGGCCTGCAAGAGATGTTAAATGAGGACCCCATTGTAGCCTGTGGTCAAGCGTAATTCCCAAGAAAACCGTTTTATTGACAAATTCAAGTTTCTCTTGATTCAATACTATGTCACAATCACTACTTTTGACATTTGGTAAAGCAAATCTTATGCACTTAGTTTTTTTCCCATTTAGTACTAAATTATTAGCGGTAAACCAATTATGAACCTGCAGTAGGGCGCTATTTACGTCGTCAAGATTTGTGGCACGTCTGTTTATCCTAAATATTAAAGAAGTATCATCAGCAAACAACACCATTTGCGGATGGTTGTTAAATAAATGGGGTAGGTCATTAATGTATACTAAAAAGAGGAAGGGACCCAATATCGAACCTTGTGGTACACCCATTTTTACTTTTAAACCCATCGAATTTACACCCTTTACTTGTACATGCTGCTGTCTATCATTCAGATATGATTTTACTAAACTGAGCGCAAGTTTACCTAAACCGTAATGCTCAAGCTTCAAAATCAGGGTTTCGTGATTTACGCAATCAAATGCCTTCGAGAGGTCACAGAAGATTCCTATGGCATCTTGTGCCTCTTCCCACGCAGTAAAAATATGTTTTAATAAAGTGACACCGGCGTCAGTCGTACAACGTCCTTTGGTGAAACCATACTGCTGTTCGTGTAAGATTTTATTGGTGTTAAAATGGTTAAGCATTTGATCGAGCATTATCTTTTCAAACACCTTGCTGAAAACCGGCAACACGGATACGGGCCTATAATTGTTGGTGTCTTTACTGTCCCCGGATTTAAAAAGCGGTATTACCTTACTGAATTTCATTAGATCCGGGAAGACCCCTTGATCCACGCACAAATTAAATATTGAGGCTAAATACGGCGCTACAGTCTCAACAATTGAGGTACAAGCTTTGATAGACATACCCCATAGATCTTCGGTTAATTTGATCTTGATTTGCTTAAAAGCTTTTATGATTGTCATGGGGTTTACATGCTGAAATTTAAATTCATTTGAGCAGGCTGAAACGTTCGCCTTCAATAAATCCATAGAGAGCAAGGGAGAGGAATTTAAGGTTTCAGTAGTTTTAAGTGGGATACTGGTAAAGAAATTTACAAATTCTTGAGCGACTTCATTATTAGTACTCACGAGACCATGTGAGGTCTCTAGTGTTATGTCATTACTTGGTTTTTTAGATCTATTAGTCTCACTGTTGATAATTTTCCATGAATGACTTTCTAAGCCATTTTTAATAATGTTATTTATTTACATGAGTTATACGTAACACTTAGTGTTACGTATACGTAGGTTATTTTATTTGAGACATTGTTAATTGATTTGAAATTTAAATAAATGAGACTGGAAGGCTTGGAAGGACGCGCACATATATTCGCGCATGCGTGGTGGTAGATCTTCACTCAACACGCCTTTTTTTTCATTTTGTCTTTAAAATCTCATTCAGCGAACGCATGCACTCCAATACTGCGCATCATTCAAATACTTCTATAAAAGTTTAACCGGAGACCGGATTCGTGGTTTGTATTTGTGTAGTCTTGTGTGCTTTCTAAGAGTGTTGGTTTCCCTACGACTTTCCTGCAAGAGAGTGATGGGGTCATCGGGTTGGAGGAGGGTGGACCTTAGGCGTCGGATCCTAGATATCGCGGAGGGGACATAACTAGCTGCTGAAACGACTAACGGGTTAGGGTGTTTTTCGGTCCTATCGAAAAAACCCTTAGTGATTCGCTTCATACACTGCTGGATGGTGGGGATCTTGAGGTCAACATGAAATTGCTCATTCCTAACGTACCATGGGGCTCCCGTGGCCTTACGTAAAAATACGGTTTTGGAGGGTCTGCATCCTATGAAGGAGATAGGGTTTGGCGTGCGCAAACACGGGGCACGCGTACGTCATGATGGGCCGAATGCACGCGATGTAAATGCGCAATTTGCACTTGTTCGGCTTGCCGAACATGGTTATCGGACTAAGGAATGGGGGGAATCTTACGCGGGGGCTAGAGAACAGAACCGCCTGACTCTTATCGGGGTTGACCTCGATTCTCCATTTCCGGAACCAATCGCCTAATGCTTTGGCGGAGTTTTGGAGAATACGGCAGATGTTGGATGGACTCCTACCAGAGTAGTAGATGGCCGTGTCGTCGGCGAACAAGGCTAGCTGGGTTGCTCTACTCTTAGGGATATCGCTGGTGTAAAGCGTGAAGGCTAGTGCGGATATCACCGATCCCTGTGGGACGCCTGCACGTATCGGATGAGGGGATGAGAGTGCACCATCAATACGGTATTGGAATGTGCGGTTCGACAAGAAGTCTCGTAGTATTAGTACGAGACGATCTGGCACACCGAGCTGGTATAGCTTTTATATCAGCCCGTTGTGCCAGACCTTGTCGAATGCCTTCGCGATATCGAAGAACAAGGCACCGGTCATCAGTCCCCGCTGGAAGTGGGCACCGATGTGCTCGACTATGCGTTGCACTTGTTGAACGCAGGAGCGTTGAGGTCTAAAACAAAACTGCTCTGTCGGAATTAAGCTCTTAGCTTCGGCGAAATCTTTGAGTCGCTTATAAATAAGTCTCTCATAGATTTTACCTAACACGTTGAGCAAACTAATGGGCCGGTAACTACTCGGCGAGGACTTGGGCTTACCCGGTTTGGGAATGCCTATTACTGTGGCCTGTTTCCACGCTTGTGGGAACACGTTATTGGCCATGGCGCTATTGAAGATAGCGGTCATTAGCACTATAAGGGCTGGGGAGAAGAGTTTGAATACCCTATTGGTGATTCCGTCTGAGCCGGGGGCTTTCCTATGTTTAAGGCCCTTGATTATATCCTCTACCTCTTCAGGGGTGACTGAGGGTAGGGGATTATCAGGGTCTTCTACGGGGGGTAGCGAGGTCCTGCGTTCGACTTCAGCATCCACCTCGGCGAGGTGGGCTGGGTCTACTGGTTGGGTACTGGAAGAGCATTGCTCTTCAAGACTGTCGGCTAGGCATTCGGCTTTGTCGACGTCGTCGAATGCGACGGTATTATCGGGGCGCGTGAGGAGAGGCATGGAGGCAACTTTAGAGGAAGATTGCATTTTCCTCTGAAGTTCCCAGAATGCCTGGTGGGTCGGTTCGAGTTCGCTGAGCATCTTGTCCCATTGCTCATCACGAAGTTTTTTGATGCTTCTGCTTACTTTGCGTTGTAAACGGCGCATAAAAACTTTGTTACTCGCACAGGGAAAAGAGGTATAAGCACGGACGGCCGCGTTCTTCTCGGTCAGCAGGTCACGTACATCGTCCGGGAGTTTCCAGCGGTGGTCATCCGCTGGAACTTCCCTTGAACAAGCGTTCAGGACAGACTGTACGTGCTCTGTGAACGAGTTGATCGCGGCCTCCGTGTCAGCTACAGTCGCGATATTGTCGGGGATTTTGTCCAAGTGAGGGGATTCGGTGGATTTCAGCAGTTCGCTTACTTTCTTCCAATCCGTGATCACTTTGGTGGGAGGGGGCTAAGAAGGGTCAGAGTGACCGTTTCTCGGGGTAAACTCTATTACGACGGGTCTGTGATCCGAATTGAGCTCGTCGATCGTCTCTATAGAATGTAATCGCAGGTTTACATTCTTTAGAAGCGCGACATCTAGTACGTCGGGTCTGTGATCCGGGTTATTAGGATAGTGGGTGGGACTCATCGGAGCGATGACATCGAAGTTGAGAGAACAGCAGGGATTATATAGGGCATTACCTCTGCTATTTGATACATTACTATTCCACGTGGGGTGTTTAGCATTAAGATCTCCCGCCAGAAGGACGGAGTCACTTAGATCGAAAAGAACTTTTAGGTAATCGCTCATTTCGTTATTCGCGACCGGGGAGCCGGCTCCTGAGGGCGGGATGTAAGCCGATACGATCGTTAGGGGTTGGTGCCCTGTCATGCCCAGCCGGCAGACGGAGACTTCTAACTTGGAAAGAGAGGGGGGGTCTAAGGGGATGCAGTACAAGCTAGATTTGTAGTAAATCAGAGTACCTCCTCTGTGACAGCGAGTTCTGTCGTTGCGAACTAACCGATAGTTAACAATTCTGGATGTCAGGGTATCTGAGGTAAACTTCTACAAGAAGATCCCAGTTACCTTTACAGGCCATCGTTTCGTCACGCACGCACATTGTAGAGTACGCGGGGATTGGAATATGGCATAGGTGCTACCTAAAACAAATACGGTATCGGTGGGGTCAAAGTTCGGGGGCAACGGGCGGCTTGCCACTGAAGGTGGAGGAGTGGCCGTAAAATTAAAACACGCGGGGGGAACGGGGTGCACCCTGGCTGGCGTGTGCGGGCACCTGGGGTCCCGGGGGTGAGGGCGGCCTGAGAGCGCTCTGCGGGGCGCTGGCGGTGCGGCCTTCTGAGATGCGGGTATGGGGGGTGAGGGCATGGCAGGCAATGCCATCAGTGGTGGGATGACCTGTGAAGCAGGTGTTTGGGTAGGCCTCAGAGCCGGGAAATGCGCTTAGTGATTAAGCGCATTCCAGGGGCTGGGGCGTTGGGGTCGGAGTGAGGCAGGGGGGTCAGTAGCGAGAGATGGGCTCTCTCGCTGCTGCTTGAGTTGAGTTGCCGGCTTCTTGGCGGAGCTGCTGGCGGGTGCTTTGCCCTTCTTCCTCTTCCCCTTTCTGACGATTTGGTAATCGTCTTCGGAGGATGAGGTGGGCGACGATGTTTCGGAGCAATCCGAATCATTTGAGGCGGAGGTCGCCTCGTTATCAGAGATGTTTGTGTCCATCTCTTCGATCGGGGAAGGAGTTTCCTCGCTGGGAGGGGCCTCTATTGAGGCTTGGGACGCGGACGCGGGGGAATTCAGCGCGTCGCTGAATTCCATAAGAGTCGAGGGTATTTCCTCGACAACGGTTTCCTTGAGTCGATTGCTCTCCTCGCGGAAGGTGGCGAGAATTTTCGCGTATTTCTCATTGTTGTCCTTGAGGAGGATTTCAATGAACGCGTCGAAAAGGACGGCCCACTTATTGGGCTGCGCCATTGCTGGCGGGGACTAGACGAGAGTTAAGCTCATGTCCTAAAAAATCCTAGTCCCGAGGAGGTACGTCGAAACGTGAACCCCTCGGGAAGACAGTTCCCCGAAAAACGAACCCACCCAGTATTTTTCCTAGTGCTATGCTGTGCGAGAAGAAAAACACAAACAAACTCGCCAGCTACACTACTGTCTGATTGGCCAGAGGGGCCTGAAAATAGCTAAAAGCCTATCACCTAACACCTAGCTCCCCGGGTAGGTGCGCCCGGGGATGTGTGGCCTCCCTGAACTAGTGCGAACAGGGAGGTGAGTACCTAAAGTGTGCCCTAAGCTTGTAATCCTGTCGCCAGTCTTATTGTGCGACAGGGCCCTAGCCCCGCAAGGGGCTCTAGCGCGAAGGGGTAGACACTCCCAACCGACACTAGGTGTGTAGCTGTGAACGAAGTCGAAGACTAGGTTTGACGAGGGAAGCCCCCAAGGCCAAGGTCCTAGCTCCTGATGCCAATGGAATGCCTCGCCCTGAAGGGGTCCGGCGGGTTGGATTGGGTCACCACCCTCTTGACTTCGTTAGCACCGTTAGTTTTCCCGTCAAGAACCACTATGCACTACGGGACGGCGGGCACGGGGCCTTCGATGCTCGGCGTAGCGGCGCAGCTGCGGTGAACAAGACGGGGGGCGCGGAGTGCGCGGAGAGTCGGTGGTGGGGAGCGGAGCGTACGTGTGCACGCTGCGGCGTCCGGGCGTCGAATGTTTTTTGAAGACAATCTCATGATGTACTTCATTTTTTATGCCTACGCTCGGTTTACACACACTAATAACGGTTCGAGCGGGAACTGTAGGTACGACGCGAGAGCCGCGAGCCCCGTTGAGCCCCGATTTCGTAAAAGTAAACGGTGTCTATGTGTGTGTTGCTCGAGCGCGTTTTGTATGAAAATTGACTTCTGTACCTATATATTTTGTGGTGCGTTCTCGGTGTCCGATCTAAAAACCTAAATAGGTACCTAACTACCTAGATCTTAATCAACAAAGGAAAAGTTACTTTTGATGTACTAGAAACGTATACAATACCTACAAAACAATAAAAAAACTAACGACGGCTCAATATAAAAATCAAGTAAACAAACAGCTTCTACAAACTGATAAAAAGATGAACCACGGCCGAACCCGAAGCGCACTGCTAGTAGTACCTACCTATAGTTTTTTTAAGATATTAATTTGGTAAATAAGAGTGATTTTATTTTTCGTATGGAAAGCAGATCATAAAGGTAGGTTTTAGTTAGCACCTCTAAGACCCGAACATTGAATTTCGATTGTTTGTTGTTCCCTTTCATTTAGATTGATTGCTTTTGGAGGTAAGTAAATATTTTAGGTAAAAATACTTATCAGTACCTACGTGCTAATATAAAAGAAGAATATAAAATAACGAGATACGATCTTATTCTTCTTCTATAATGAAATACTTCGTTCGTTGTTCGTATCTCAACCAAGTAGTGTAACGAGACGGTAATATTTACGTCATTTTAGGTATAGAAAATGCGAATCGCTCGGGAACGCACACACACGTGACGGCGTTGTGTCTAGCCATCCGCGCGTCGCGTCTCGATACAAACCAATTACGGCTTCATGTCGTACGTAATAACGTCTATATTACAATGCGACTTAATAAATAATTCTATAAATAAATATCCGTGGACTATTATTGTTTAATTTGTTTTCCATAGTATTAGTAATAAATTTTAAGCTTAAATTAAAAACTTTTGAAATAGTTACGTATTTTGTTTTTCCCAAAAATACAAATATTTAGAATTAAAAAAATCCGTAAAAAGAATTTGTTTAATTTTATTAAATGGGTTAAAGAAAATAGCGAACTACCCTAAATAGATTGTTGGGCTGCAGTTATCTATAATGCCTAGTTAAGTAAACCGATAAATATGAAATGTTGCGAACCTCCTTGATTAATGATAGTCACGGATGACTAATTTGTTTAATTTTGTGTTCTATAACTGGAGTTCAAGTAATATAACATAAAATAAGTATTCCGACAAAGTTATCTATTATGCTGTTGACAAGAAATCTTAATTTCTTAAAATTTCGTTTTTCGTTTTTTTTTTATTGACGCGCATCTCAAATATGTTTAATTTTTATAAATTACATTATAAATTACACTGCTCTATGTTATAGAAAAAGAAAATTTCAGTTATAGAATTATGTCCGGGTTAAGCTAATTTTATTGGCCTATACTGGGTAAGTTGTTGAACAGTAATCGTTTTCCTATTTTCCTTGTACCATCTAGCTACGTGGATTCAAGATGTGAATCCACCCTTCATCACTCTTTTTGCTTTGCACTTTATATTTGTAAAAACATGTGCCTTCAGCTGAGTGTATTTTGACATTGTGTTGACCTTCATGACACTCAAAATGTGCAACTCATGTCGTGCAATGTTTGAAAAAACCATACATTGAACCATTTGTAGTTTTAGTCATGTTTGGGCAAACACGTCCTAACTGAATTACCTACATTGTTTTACTTTTGGCAATAGTAGACTCCAGTACAGTGGTTGTTCCGAAGGGAAGCCGGTAGGTTTCGAGTTATATGAACCCCTCGCCACTGCCGTCTACTGTTAATTTGTGCTACTCCACCTGCATCTAATCTGATCTGCCAGAAACCACCGCTAATGCCGTAGAAGTGGCAGAGATCTCGTTGAAGTTCACGTAAAGGTACCATTAACACGAAGAAGAGAAGAACACTTACGTCTTGTGCCCGGTCCTCCCACTGATGCCTCCTCAAGGCCTCTTCCACAGCCTCTTTCTTCACAGGCTCGTACACGGGGTCGGAGTCCTGCGCCCTGTTCATGAGCTCGGTGAACTCCTCGCGTAGGGCTTCGCGACCAGCCCTTATGGAAGCGTTTGGAAGCTCGGCCTCCGCCCATTCGCGGAGTTTTATGTCCACTGACGTGTTGAATTTGTCTGTAAAGGAGGATTTAGATGATGAGAAAGAAAAACCTGTTGAAGTAATAGGGATTACCGAAACAGGAAGGTAAAGTTTGGTACAGATTAGGAGTGAAAATGTAAATGATCTCGAATAACCATTTTCAGTCAACATATTAGCAGGCTTAGAACCGGCGAAAAAGAGTGCATTTTCATTTCTTGACTGAATTTTCAACATTAACTAAGTAATAAATAAACCTGTTACAAAAATATGACAATACAAATAACATAATTAACGTGTAATAATAGGAAAATAGTTTCTACAATGACATGATTTTCATTTATGTAAACTGCTTATGGACACTGCGTTTCGTCAGTAGGCTAGGTACCACAATACACCTAAAATGGTAGTTACGAAATAATGAATCTAACCAACATACTTCTAAGCAGCATGTGTATAAATCTCACTCGAATCGTAACAGTAGGGATCAAGCCATATAGTGGTAGTAGCAGTCGTGGCAGCTTGTTGCATGTGTCCGTCTGTAGCGTTACACTTCACCTGGCGCGGCACTGGCAACATCATCTTGTCTAGGAGAGGATGACGAAATATGGTTAAAGGGTTTAAGCGGGAATGGGGGGTACAAAATTATACTACATTATAATTATGTTGGATTCGAACTCCGGCAGGCTTTGTGTATTTTTTTTAAAACGGTGAAGGAAAACATCGTAAGACTCTGCCTCCAGCAGTCTGTCCAGGTGTACTCACCCACATCTGCCTGCGCATTAGCCGCAGCCGGCAGGTATATGTTCCCGAAGACTCTCTCCGCGGCCGCCGCCCACAGCGCGGTCTGCAGGCGCAGCTCCCAGGCGGCGGCGGCGACAGCGGACAGTTCTGCTGACTGGTCCAGCAGTCTGTCCAGGTGTACTCACCCACATCTGCCTGCGCATTAGCCGCAGCCGGCAGGTATATGTTCCCGAAGACTCTCTCCGCGGCCGCCGCCCACAGCGCGGTCTGCAGGCGCAGCTCCCAGGCGGCGGCGGCGACAGCGGACAGTTCTGCTGACTGGTCCAGCAGCTCGGCGCGGGCTCGCTCGAATAGCTCGTCGCGATCTAGTTCGCGTTGTCTGAGAGGAAACGAGAAAACTTTTTAAAGTTGAGGAACCGTTTGCGTTTTTACGACATAGCTAGAGGATTAAAGGTACCTTCAGCAGACGACCACTACCTTAGAAGCCAAATCCGATGACGGACGTGACGTCACGCTGCGAGTTGCGAATGGAAATAATATGTGCAAACTACTTTTTTAATTAAATGTGAACACTCCGCATCACCCGCAATCGGACATGACACTCGCAGAGTGACGTCATCGCAGTTCGCGAAAGAACGAAAAGCAGTGTAAAAACTTATTCATGACACAAATAGTACCGACAGTGGATGCGGGACAACAGGTAGATGAAGCCTACTTCAATTTCAGAAAGGCTTCGGACACGGTAGATAACGACGTTCTTTTGGCGAAATTGCCTGATGTAGGCTGTAAACCTCACACTCAGTCATTTTTCGTCTGCTATTTACGAGACCGTTGTCAGTACGTCCACTGCAGTGACCAGCTCTCTGAGTCTAATTTTACGAGATCGGGAGTCAGTCAAGGCAGTAATTTAGGGCCTTTTCTCTTCATTTCAACAACTAAGGACCTGCCGGAAATGGTCAATAAATCCAAACCATTGTCATTCGCGGATGACTTGAAATAAAGCAGGAGACTGATCACGTCACCCAAGTCATTACGAATATTGCATGGATGGAATCAGACTACAATGTATTTCAGAGGTTAAGGACTTGGGCGTGCGCTTTACAACCGATTTAAATTACCGTAAGCAAGCCACGGATGTTTGTATGCGTCGCTCCTATTTCAAAAAAGAAATGGTGCAAGTTAGGCAAAACTCGTTTCATACAAAAACATTCCAACCCGTGTTACATGTTTGTCATAAAGAAAAATAACTTTTTTTAGCCGTGACGAGTAGAAAAGTTTGCAGTTGTGTTGGTTACTTATGACAGGTCTGACCTGGGGAAGGTGTTCTTCCACTCAGTCTCGAGGTTGAACCGCTTGGCCTTGAAGGCGTCTGCCTGCTGCTCTACGGAGGCCCTCACCATGCGCCAGAAGCAGTCCGCTACCGCCAGGGACAGGTTGCGGGTCGTTACCTGCGACGGCGTCACTAGCCCGTCCCTGGGAACACACAAATGATCATATAACAACTTTGTAAAAGTGAGGGTACATAAAAAAAAATGTAATTAGTCCGTTAATTGGATTATCAAAAAATACTACAACCGTATTTTTTTCTTTTTTTACGTTAACCAAAATTGACGCAGATATGACGCCTTTAAATTAAATAAATACGTCACGCCGTGGTATAATTTTTGGTACGTTTTGACGTCACGAGCCCCCACTCCCGTTCTGTTTTATCTTTGTCAATATTCATTGATTTATAAAAGCAAAAAAAGGGGCTCATTATTTTCCAATATTAAAACTGTCGATAATAATAGATTTGCAACTTATTGATGGTGGAAACTAAACTATTTTTGGCGTGTAAAACTCAGTGTAACGTACTCAAAACATTGTGCTAATGGATGGATAAAATAATATCGGGGTCATGAAAGTGATTACAGTAAAAATTGTACTTTAAAAACATGTATAAAAAAAATGTAAAATATTTGGAACTTTGAACCCACAATATCTCCATAACTAGAAGGTTCCCAGGTACAAATAAATATAGCAATAACGGGGAGAACCTTTCAGATTGGTTAAGGGTCTTTATACACCCTAAATGCTGGTGTTTGTACTACTAGGTACACCTTAAGGTGTGATGTAAAGTTGGACTCACTTGAACAACTTGGAAGCCCTAAAGAACCTCTCCTCGTACTCTCTAATGCTCTGTATGGAGTCGTCCTTGCGCGAGCGACCCGTCACCACGGCGTAGTAGCCCAGCGCCTTCATCGGGAACAGCTTGCCTTCTAGGATGCGACGGATCTGCACCAGACAACATTATTTATTATCATGCTTGTAATTCAAATGGCTTGGTCAGAAGTGTATCGCACCCAGAAGTGGTGGCCTGGATCCAGTAGGTGCGTTACTTTATGAACCTAATTTATTTACTACCACTACTTTAAAAATAGTATGAGATAAATTGCTGAAGACCAATAATTCAAGGACATTATATCTAACCCGCATTGGGCCCGAGAGTTGGATAGCCCACTCCCTCTCATAGAGAGGAGGCCCGAGTCCCAGCAGTGGGAGCATCATAGCTGATAGTGGTGTATGTAGACACTCACCCTGTTAGGATTGGCGAGGTTCTCCTCGGCCAGGTCCACCTTGGTGAGCACGAAGATGGTCCGCTTGCCGGCCGGGTCGCACGAGGACACCAGGTCCGTCACATTACTGCGCTCTGCGTCTACTGAGCCGTCCTGCACACGTTAATAATATCATTAACTAATAATTAACATACTTAACTTGTACATGTATCATTCGGGGAGCTCCCTGTAACACTGCCTTCTTGTTTTTCATGTCAATTTCACAAATGTTTACCCGCAGTGCCCTCACTGCCAACAAAATTATGTCATTGATACAGTTCACTGTCAGTTTACACTGTCTGAAAATGAACTGTGACATCATTTTGTTGACAGTGCCATTATGTTTGTTGTAAGAAATAAAATCTACAAAGTAATGTAGTCGCTGTTTCAATGAATGTACGGGTGTGAAGAACAGGGTGTAAAGTCGGGTTTCTCTAAATAGTCGTAAGTCGCGGATAATTTGAATAGTTACTTCTTTTTCACTTCTCATGTTCTAAAAGTACGCCATAGCCCTACGAAGCAGGACTAAAGTGACCACTTTACTCCCTAGGAAGTAAAAAGTAATTTAAAAATGGAACAATCTTTTACTCTGAAACATGGTAACAAAAGAGTAATTTATCAAAGGTTTTGTTTAAATTTCGAATTGGCTTGCAAATAGAAAGCGGTTTATTAAAAAAAAAAAACAAATGAACTCTTCAACGCGAGAAAAATTATTGTTGTTTGTGTGCATTGTTGATTTTGAAAAGTATGTGCAATGCCTCTATTGCTAGCCGCTGCAGTAATGTAGGTACTAATTATCTGTGGAGAGTGGATCATCTTCATTGCGAAAATGTTGAGAGTTTGTGTTGTGTTTTAAATTGTTTATCTGTGAATGACCTGATAGAAGAAAAAACTGACCGCTCAGTTCTGAATTTTTGTCGAGTGTAAATTTGTTCGGTTTTAAATTACTATTTTTCTCGCACTCGAAGTGAAAAGTACAGATTGCACCTCGAGACTAAACGCCAACTTAATATACCCTCGCTTTCATTGACTCCCTCGCCCTCGGATATATTATGGTTTCGTTTAGTCAGAAAGAAAGAAAGATACTATTGTGTCATAGATGGCACTGTAGTACTTTTTCTAGTTTCGCTATCCTTTGCTAATATGTGAGATTGAAATTGTGTTGAGAATGATTGCTTTAAGATGCTCCTAAAAAGAACTCTTTTAGTTCAGTGTCACTCCGTACTAAAGGGCAAGTTTTAATACTAATTCAACAATTACAAACACTCATAACACCAGCGGCCGTTTTTCCGTGGCGTAATCAAACCTGCATTTTCCATTTGTATCGGAAATGTTTATTATTTTGGTATACTCAGAGATAATAATGCAAACGTTAAATATTCACCTGTATACACAATATGATAGCATTGGGGTTGTCCATGTACTGTTTCGTCATCTGCTTGATAGCCTCCCTTGTATCTGACGCCATATCCACTGTTTGTGTCTGGATATAATAATGAATACAAGTTTAGTATGTATAGGTGTTAATAGCTACGAAGGCGGCGCCAGATTAAAGATGTACTCTCAACGCACCTTCTTGGCGCCACGAATAGAGATGAAAATTAATATAAAAATATTATTCTGTTTAATCCGTTAGATTATCAAATAATATTGGATAAAAAGTACGTGTTTTTTGTTTTATCAAATTGACATAAAATAAGTCAATTTTATAGTTATAAAGCGTCAAAGACCATGAGTGGGGGCTTGTGACGTCACTTTCAGGTAAAAAGTCTACCGAAACGTGACGTCACTTGAGTTTTCGACGAACTGTTACATCTTCATTTTTTGTTTACGTGAGAAAAGAAAAAAATACGTATCCAGTATTTTTTGGAAATCTTTCTCATGGACTAATTAGTTTTTATAGTTGTCTACCCTGTTCTATGATCATGCTCTTTTCAGACGGTACTAGCGCGGTAACCCTGGCTGTAGGCTTTAAAAATTTTTTGCCCACCACAGGATAGTCCAGCTAAGCAGTTAACAACATTCTAGAGTTGTTGATCTGCGATTGGTCAGTTTAAAAGCTGCTAGCGCCATGATTTCAAACTGACTAGTATCGAGTAGCTTCGTATGGGCCCTATCTGCCTCTCTGACCTCCTCCACGGGAGAATACGGCACTCCTTGGTAAGACTTTCGGGTTCTGGCGACCCGGCTGTTATTATTTCGCAACGAGCAACCGTCTACCCATTAGTTCCTTAGTATTCACCAGTATTTACTTACGGAAATAACTCCAGGCAAGTCGACCAGCACCATACGATGTAGGCCGGGCCCCTTCACGGACATAGAGATCACTTCGGAGGAGACTGTACGTCCGCCTCGCACGCTGTTTCGCATACGGAGTTCTACTTCTCTAGAAAAACAAAAGAAATCGATTTAAACTTGTTTTTGACAAATCGGCTCACTATTAAACTAGTATCTTCTGCATTTTAAGGCGCTCCCTAACTGCAAACAATCCTAGACTCGATTTTGTACAAGCGATCTGAACTGTATGTTCTTACTGCTCAGAAGTTGGACTTTAAGGTTTATGCTCCAGGGTAGCACGCGAAATTAAAATTTTCGTATTTTTTTTGCAATAAGCAGGTCAGATATACATGAAAAAGCCATTCAAACGACTTTTATGAACTTACTGGGTTGTATTGATGATTTTGATGATTATAATTCTGTAACTACATACGTCTTACAGTCGCGAATCATATTTTTATCAACATACAACCGAGCACTGACCTGCAAATTGCAAAAAACGTAAGAAAATTTTAATTTAACGGGCTACTCTGGAACATCTACTTTTATAGCGACACCAACGAATGGCGTAATAATAGTGTTTTTTTTTTTTCAAAATCTACTGTTTTGTTTCCTGGTTACGAACCTGATTTTCCAAAAATCCAATGACGCAGTTTTAGTTTTCATCAAAATCGGGCCGGAAACTCTTTTTGAGTTTTTTTCGCTATTCCTCATAGTTTCGGATAAACCGACACTTCAATTTTATTTATTTGTATAGATTGGCAGGTACTTACTTCCTTAAATCCGCTAAATCAGATTCCTTGTTGAGATCAAACTCTCTCGCCGAGTCCCTAAACTGAGCGACGTGGTACGGGCCTTCGGATAGTGTCACTTTTACGGGAGCCCTGAAAATAAAAGAAGAATATTATGCTACAAAATCAAGCTAATCTATTTTTCGAGTATTAGCAAAACACAGTCAATTTTATCACTTTGAATTTGAAATTGTTTCATGCAATCATTGATTTAACATAAGTATCGCCGACCTGCGCTATACTAGGTGACATTACCTGGTACACATCTCGCCCGCGCCCCTGGGGAAGATCCTTGCCTGCGCGATCATCTCCAGCACAGACGTCTTGCCGGCCGACTGGTCCCCGACCACCACCACGCGCGGCAGTCGGTCCGTCTCGCCCGCGTCCCAGCCCGACAGCTCGTCCAGTACTGCTGAGTACATGTCGATTAGAGACCGCTGGAAACAAAGAAACATACATATTATACAAGGTTTCATTCAAACTACCAGGCCCGAAGGCACCTAGAAACCCGATTCCTGCCGGCTTCTCTTCGGGAACAAGACACTCTACGTAGTATCTAGGTGTCTACTGTAGTCAAATAGTAAATTACACGACACCATTTTTGTGATTTCGGGGTCAATGACAACGAGAATGACTGAGGTTAAACAGAAAATATCCAGATTCAACGAAAAAAATTTACAATATTTATGTTTTTTCTTTGAGTTCCCTGTCTGACACAATTTTGACCGTTCGCCACTGGAAACCACACCACATACATTTGTACGACACGAGTGCTTTAAAATAATGTTGGTTTGACTTTTAAAATACCAGATCTGTCTTTGACAGTAGTTACAGGTAATCTTGCCAAGTGGTATCGTAGCAGATGATGACAGTTCTACAGCCTACATACCTTCATCTTCCTAGCCTGCGGCTGCCGGCCCTGCCTCAATAGCATATTCTGCTGCCTCAGCTCCCTGTTCTCCTGCTCCAAGCGCTGCAGCTCGCGCTGGTACCGAGCTTGTAACGCCAGGACTTCTTCCTGTAACGCGTGGACTCGTTTTTCTGTAGGGGAGAAGAACGTAGTAAGAAAACAGCCTAAAGGCAATGGTAGCGCATGTACCCCTCGAGTGTACCGGCGACGTCACCCAGATCTGAAAGGAAACTCTTGGAACACAAAGATCCCTTGCGGATGTCCTGAGAAGACCGGCAAGTTTGATCTGCTTCTGGAAGGAGGTCCAAAGTGCGGAAACCAAAACCCTAATATAGAAAAGTCCAGAGTATATTTTTAAAATGATCTAAAATCAACTAAGCGTATCGTAGTCCACAAGTGGACATAAGCCTCACTCTGAAGACACAGAGGCCTTCGGTATTCAATCTGACCCTGCCACCTTTTGTTAGGTGAACTGATGGCTGTTCAGTCATAATCATAAATATGTTATAAAATCAATTAAACTAAGATAATGGATATGAGATTCTCTATAACAAATATCCAAGTGTTACCGTAAGTAGTCGCATCTTCGTTATTCCGACCGCTAGAGGGCGCTGGTCTGCTTTGTAGGTTGTTCACAATCATCTGAGGCTGGTCTGAAGAATTAAAACTTGCATTAGACGTAACATCCAGCCTGTATTGGCTTGATTACGCTTTGAACATTTTTTTTATTTCATTTGAATGATTTGATGATTCAAATGGCGTTGTGAGCAAATACACACAAAAAGAAATGAAACGAATTTAATGTGATAAGACCTATATTTTCATATGGTGATTGTCGTCAAGGAATTGTGTTTTTCAAATAGACTACAGTATGTGAAATTGCTTAGCAGAATTTTCATACAGCTGATCATTCATATGGATTTATGCATGGTTCTTTTGACGTCTGGCTTTAATCCGAACAAAGCTTGTGTGAACTATGTTGATGAATAAAATAAAGATTTTATGAAGTTATTGGTACTTTAAAATATAAAATAGAAGTAATGACAGGACCTTACTCGCTAGTGGTGCCATCTGGTGAACTAAAAACTATAGCCCTCATTACACCAATATTTTGACAGTAGCTTCTATCTGTCAATGTTACTCAAACGCCAAAAGAACCATGTTGCATGGACAATTTAAGTTTGTAGATTTTATTTTAAAAAAAATTAATATATCAGACACAAAACTAAAATACGTACTACACAAAAAACATACCAATACTAGCAGCGTTGTTAGCTGCAGCTGCAGCGACTGCATCCTCATACCGCTGGGACAGCCACTCGCGCAGCTCAGCAGCCCTGGCGAGGCCCACATCACGCAGCCTCGGATCTATGTGCACCGACAGCGTCAGTGGGACACCTAACGATATCAAGCTGCTCAGCTTACGACTGTACTCCCCGAAAGGGTAGGCAGAGGTGTGTAAATATATACCAGCTGATTATAGTCTTACTGTCAAAGGCCTCTTTTCCCATCCTCTAAGCATTGAACGCCATCGCGTGTGCTAAACGAGGAGGTATGTAGTAAACTTTTTAAGAGCTGTCAAAACGCGGTTCACTCATAGATTTTGTATGGCAATAGCACGCTGTGACGTCACTGTTTGGTCAACTCAATGACTCAACTGTTTATTAATATCAGACTTCGATATCAAAGCAACTAAAAATCTCAGGCTCAAAACAAAGTTTTGTAATAAGATTGGTATCTAGGAATTATTGTTTTATGTTCTCATCTACCCGCCCTTTTTTTTTTTTTGTTTTCGGATGGGAAATCATCAAATGACCTCCCACTCTGGGCGGAGCGGGAGGGAGTTTCAGACTTTTACTGACTAAAACCCATCCATGTTCCTTCCTCGCCCTTTATGTTCCGGGGCTGCGGTATCTCTTTCGAACAGGCCCGCAACTCATCTATTGCGATGATTTCTCACTCTACGGAAAGCTCATTTATACTCAGGATGTATAGTTGGATGTGCACTCACATTTCGGTGTTTCGTTTGTGTCCCACATGTTATGTGACTGTTTTGTTAATTTCTTATAGTAGTTCTGAATGGAAAAGCCCAATATCACTTTTTTTTGACAATCTGCTTCCTGAGGATTGATTGATTGTGGTAGCATTTGTGACTCCAAGTCCAAGTTCCTTTACAGAACAAAGACCTCTTCTAGAGATGGTGAGCTGCTAGAGTTCACTCCATCAATGCTTGGTCGAAGCTCAGCAATTCCAAAATTCTATTTGTATTTAAATTAATATTTCTACTCACATTTTGTTAGTGGGAACTTAAGAAAATCCAAGGGACTGGAATCAGTACCTATTGAGTGCTAAATTCCTACTATTTCAAACTGACACCACCACAAAATCTATCTAAGGATTCTATCTACAAATCTACCACACACACAAGTAATGTAGTGAATACTGCAATGTAGTGAGAATTGAAATGAGCTTAGTGTCCCACCCTAATGAGTCTAAGCAATGTAACCCTGTCTTTATGACATTATGTGGGCGGATTTCACCAAAGAAATATGAACCCGATCAGCAAACATGTGTAAAAGCCGTCAGTGTCATAAAAGAGTTGTAGACAGACACCATGATCATCAAAATACATTATTATGGAATCATCTGCCTAGCTTTTCCAAACTATGTTGGGGTTAGCTTCCAGTCTTGTCTTTTGCAGCTCAATACATTATTTTACATAATGCGACTGCCTATCTGACCTCCACAACCCAGTTCGTACTGGGTAATTCAATACCTTTAATCAGACTGGTTGTCAAACTCTCAGGACTGCCTGTGATGACGGTCAAAGATCTACGAATGACAGTCTGGACCAACAGGTTAATGTGCTTTCTGAGGCACGGATGACACTTGGTATGTAATGGACGGTCACCCACTAATAGACCAACCAAAGCAGGAGCGGCTTAACCTGAAGTGTAACCCGAGCTGGTGTTATTATTCAGACACAAGCACCTTGCATTAGGATAGTAGACATCATAACCAAAATATCAAGGAATTATTATTTCGTTAGGAATTTATAAAGTTAGGGATATTGACAGCTCTTGAACACCTTTTGTTGCATTCAATTTCTGTGGTGAAACCCGTTCCTACCAGTCAAACTTCAACAATAGTTCCTGTAACTAACCTATTTGGATGTTTTCTCCAATTTTCTCCTTAGCATTGATGAGGGTGGTGGTGAATTGATCCCATTTTTCGTTGTCAGGTAGTAGGTCGTTCAACCATCCCATGTCCGGTAGACCATCCTTCCATTCTGCATATTTCTGGAAAGAGACGAGATTCAGAAATTTTATAGAAATAAGTACCTATTTCTGGTGTGTTTTTTATATTGCAGTCATAGATCGATGGCACAATGTTTTGCGGTGACAAACACTGAAGTAGTTGTTGAGATAAATGCTTGTGATAAACTTAATGTCACTTACAGGAATAAAGAACAATCACGAAAGATATACCAATAATAAGTGACAGTTTAGGTTTTCCTATGTTAGTTTCTGTAATGAATATAGTTTCTGTAGAGAAGCTACAGAAACGGAAATGATGGAATATGCTTAGTTAATGAGCAAGACCAAAACTCCAAAACGATTTTACTATTTTGGCAGACTGCTACATGCACATAAATCACTCTTATCAATACTCAACGTATTTTCAAACAAAACTAACCTTATTCAATGTCATACCCCCACCGACAGCTCCTCCGAGCACAAGATACCGGACCTTCAGCAACCCCCTTACGGCCCGTGCCACAAGCATACCATATTTCCTTCTCTGTATATGACTGGTGTCTATGGGCTTGTGGAGGAGCACGCTGCGGCCTGTCCAGACAGAGAATGCGACTGCCCTTTTGTCTACCCATTGTGACGATTTTTTGAATGATGATCTAAAAAATGAAGTTTTCAAGAAGTTACACACTTTTTCAAAATAACTGATACTTAGTAAACATATTTCCACTACCTTTATGCCAAGAAGGAGAATTGGTAAGCAACATTGTTAAATTAACAGTGTTTTCAATAATATTCTCTATAATAGGCTAATGGCTAACAATTGTATCACACACACAGAAATCTGCATAATAATGTCTGTTCTATTATATACCATTTACTTCAAGTTGCCCATAAATTACATTCCAGAAATAGTGCAAGAAAGAGATTGGCCTGAGAAAGCCCAGCAGCAGAATACATACACTGTTCAAACATGATGAATACATGAAAGGGAGTCATTATTTATTTCATTTACATCCCCAAGATGACTCACTATCCCATATTTCTCTCAGATTTATTAAGAAACCACTGAGTTGAGTACGCATGTAATGCGTAAATCAATAACAATCCAGTAGGTAGGTACTATTTGGCAGATAGGTTTTAGGTCAGCAGATTGTCAAGGTCGAGTCTCATAACATGCACGTTACGCACTGCAGGGCTTAAATATAACAGAACTGATAGTACGCCGAATAAAGGTTTAAAACATGCGAGACCTTTAATACAGCGACGATTTCTGGGGAATAGTACCAGGGCGACATAAAATAAAAGATGTCATAGGTCAGTAACGAAGGTTAGACTCCACTCACCTCATACGATTATGCAGTATTCTCGACATTGTTTACGTAATACCTTCCGTTTGTTTAGTATTTCATAACCTTTCAATAAGGATTCGGCAAAATAATAAATTAAAAAAATGTTCTCATTTCATAACCTCCACCCGGTACTAAGAAAAAATATATCACGTAATAACAAAACAGTTACGTTGGTATTTATTGTAGGTTTTATAGTAAATATGAAACAATCAACTTGTAAATAGATATAAATTACTTCATATTTTGAATATTGACAAATTACACATTTCAAAGGATATTTTCAATTTCATTTTTGGTCTACGTTTTGTTTGTGCGTTTCATGAACAACGAACGTAGCACAGTCATTTATAATGTTATTATTTTCATATTTCTTATATTTTTATACCTGAAAGGTTTATTGAAAATACACTTTTTAGTTGACCTGATGAAATTATGCCCAATCCATTATTGTTAACCCGTTTATAAACCTTTGATTATTGAAATTAAAGAAAAGCGTTTAGTTCACATCAAATTGCAAAATAATGCAGAATGCAACCTCTGTGACAAGTGTTGAAACGTCAAAAATACGTCAAGTTATGTCAAAATTGTCAAATGGCGACTTGTTTTGCCAACTGGACAAAATCCTGTCACTTGTAAAAATAATGCAATTTTCCTATTGTTTACATCTATTATTACCTGATATTTCCTATTCAATACTTTAGTGTGATATGTGACGTTAGTAGTTCACGTTGAAAATGTCGTGGCTAAATCTAAACCAGAGTTTAAACAGCCTAAAAGGCCAGATCACAAATTTTGCATCTGAAGTGTTATCTGAGAATCCTGCACAGGATATTGCCACAGAGAGTTTACAAGGAAGTTCTTCTGGAACAGAACTAGCGGAGAAATGCCGAAATCAGGAGTTTGAGGTGAGTTTACGCAATTTAACAGCCAACCTAGTGTTATGCTTGACAGCTGACTTTTAGGTTATGTTTTTATATTTTTTATATTATGCAGAGACAAGTAGCCATACGACCTGTAATCATCCTCTCTAATTCTTGCAAGGTTGCGTCATTGTGCAAAAAGTAGCGAAAAAGAGCGAAGTAATCTCGTAATTCATTCTAGGCTTACGTAAACAAAGTAATTCTAATTGTTATTTTGATATTGCTGTCTCTTTCTTGTTTAGTAAACATAGCATAACATTAAAATTCCTATTTACTTACTCTCCAGTATGTGGTTTTTGTAGAGCAAAGTGGTCATTGTGTCTAAATGGGGCATTGTGTTACCACCTACACACACTGCACCTATTTCATCCATTGAAATATTAAATGATATTGGCCGTGTCCTAGAATATTGTACATCTGTTAATGTTTTAACCAAATTATGTGGATTAGTAAACCAAACATAGTTTACTTATAAGGTATCCCAATGTTTGTTCTTCAATTTTACCTGAATATTGCTAGGCAATGACTTGTTTGATATCTCTCATTGGTCAACCTCCATCTGCCATGCCTTTTCAAAACTGAGCTGAAGTCAGCTTTCTGCCTGCTGAATTACAGTATTTTACATGGAGCGACTGCCTATATGACTTCCACAACTCAGATACTAGACCTCATATTGGCTAACATTACTCAACATATAAACTCCAAATTATTAATTAACGGCATTATATAATTGTATCTTTACATAATTATGCCTACTAATTGCTGGTTATATCTAGATCTAGATTACTTAATTAGATGATGATGATACCTTAAGAATTGGTGTTACACAAAGACATTACAAAGAATTATAGAGTGGACATTGGGAATAATGGCAAACAAAAATGTTGGTTTCGAAAGTTTTCGATTTTGTCTGA
Organism: Xestia ashworthii; assembly: GCA_950022955.1. Taxonomy (NCBI): domain Eukaryota; kingdom Metazoa; phylum Arthropoda; class Insecta; order Lepidoptera; family Noctuidae; genus Xestia; species Xestia ashworthii. Next base: position 1,461,843 of record OX465572.1, read on the forward strand.
CATGGGCACATGTGACACTAGGCAGACCGATTTGTTGCTAAGTTGTAACAAGTATTTGGATTACGATTTTCTTAATCTTGTCCTATCTATTGTTTGTAAATATTTGAATTTCTTTGGTGTTCACTATTACAATTGTCAAGGGTCTATTGTATTGTAAAAGGGGCTGGTGTCCGCAACTCCAACCCAACCCACCATGCGGGCCCAGTGCGGTTTGGTAGATGTCACATGTCTTCGAGTTTTTGGTTCTAGGACATGTTTTGTTGACAGGTTTCTTCACGATGTTTTCCTTCACCGTTTTTGATAGCAGTGGTAATGAAATAGGTAAATTATACAAAGTAATGTGCTTACTGGGTTGGAACTCACGACATACAGTTCGTAAGTCGGGGCCCCCACCAATGGGTCGCTGTGCTCTCAAGGGTCTATGTCCCCTAATAATGTATAACTTGCGAAATGTGTGTGTACTGTAGACACACTTCTGCCTAACTCCTCAGGGATCACAGATGATATTAGGTGAAGGTAATAGATGCTAAGGTATAGCTATATTTATTGCTGTGTGTCTTTAATTACTACTAACTCATTTAATTTATTTATTTGAGAAAACATGTATGGTCAAACAAGCTATTTGGTTTACAGTTTAACCCACAAATTACATTGTAAAATGTAGATTGGATTTTTCTGTAACATTTTACAGAAATGTCCGATCTATTGCACAGTTAAAAGAAACATATTTACAACTAGCGCACGTCACGCGGTTTCACCCGCGTAGTTCTTGTTCCCGTGGGAGTAAGGAGATAAAATATAGCCTATGTTACTCGCTGATAATGTACTTAGCTATCCATTGCTGAAAGAATTTTTCAAATCAGTACAGTAGTTTTTAAGTTTATTATTTACATATAAAAATTAAATTAGCGTATACTTATTATTAATATTATAAAGCTGAAGAGTTTGTTTGTGTGTTTGAACGCGCTAATTTCAGGAACTACTGATTGAAATTGAAAAAATCTTTTTGTGTTGGATAGTCCATTTATCGAGGAAGGTTATACATAACATCGCGCTACAACCAATAGGAGCGGAGCATAAATGAAAATTGTTGCAAAAACGTGGAATATTTATTCCTTTTGTAGGCTTTTTCTCTTTTATGTGACGCAGGCGAAGTTAGTATAGGATAAAGAAAGATAACAAGCAATATTTCCTCTTTCGTGCGTCCTCGGTCAAGCACAATAAAAAGACGTCATTGGTTCATCCTCTCATGGACCACTTTATTAACTGACCAAATTTGTTTACAAACACGTGTAAATGGTTAAATTGACGTAAAGTGTTTTTATTTTCAAGTTTCGACTAGCCCAGACGTTCAGAGTTTTCGTTTACATTAATTGTACCAATTAAAAAAAATGTGAAGAGAAGACTCTACAGAGCTTCTCAAACACTGCTAAACAATATTACTGTTTTAAGGCGCGTCCCCGAGTAAAAGCCGTTTTTTGTGCTTTTTTTGGAGCCAACTACTCTATAACCAAAAGAAATACCAAGTAATAACAAATACATTCAATTTCTACATATTCTTGACTGCAAAATGGTAGTTTTTTTTTTTAAGTCTCAAAATATTTAATAAATCCAGGGGTCACAATGAAACGACAAAAATGAGAAAAAAATATTTATAACATGCTTCTTCTCGTAAAGTTAACATTATTTTGATTTCCTTCTTATACTAATGGACAGGCAACTTAATAATGAACATAATGCTAGTTTTTTTTTTTCTTAAAGACGGAAATTTGATTTTATAAAGAATAAAAACCACTAATTTCGCACTATTCGACCCGCAGTGACTGACGTAAAAACCACTTCGTCGTGCAAGCTGATCAGAACTGTATTCTAACAGTGATTCAAACGAAGTTTGAATCACCACAAATAGGGTTGCTAATTTCGCTTGGGGTAGCGCCTTAAACATCGAAATTGTTGGTTCTTCAGAGGTACGAAAAGCTTGGACAGCACACTGGGCTTGTGTAGGTTACGTATTTCGAATGCACTTCAGTCACTTTAGACCTACTAAAGTGACTGAAGTGCATTCGAAATACGTAACTGAAAAATTTAAGTCGAAGTTTTGCTAGCGCTTTCGTTCTCTAATCCCAATAACTCCAGGATGATGAACCCGCGTACAGTTCACTAGTAAAATGCACAAAAAAGTCGCCTTTACTCGTCGACAATGTGATGCATGCACGCTAGCATCTAGAAAAAGCAATGACTGTCAGCCTTCCAAAAAACTTCTGAAGCCGCGAAAGCATCGGAATTGCGTAGTTTAACTTAGACTTTCGGGCATCCTACTACCCGTAACTCCCTACCCCCCAGCCCAGTTACCCAGTTTTGTTGCTCTCCCTTTGAGCCCTAAAACATTCAGCCACAGTGACCTCTGCGCTGCCACCGATAACGCCGTAGAGGTGGCGAAGTTTTGGGCTAATCACTACATATTATTAAACAAATACCTCTGCTGCGTCTGTCTGCTCGCAATAAACTCAAAAACTACTGCACCGATTTTCATGCTATTTTCACCAATGGATAGAGTGGTCCTCGAGAAAGGTTTTAGTATATAATTTGAACGCGGGCGAAGCGAAGGGCGAAATTATAAAGTAACTGTCGTGCGAGTGACATGAAAAAAAGAAGAACTGTTTAACTGCTTCCAAGGCACGGAGGGGTGACTTCGGTTTATGACGCCTGTTGTCTCCGATGGCACTGGCTAAATATGCGTATACTTTTAGTTACACCTTCCTCCTAAGGTGTACCTAAAAGTACACGCACATTTAGCCAGTTATGCTTTTAAAGTCCCATGTAATAAGGGGGCGAGTCTATTGCCATCAAATGGGCACAAATCCAGACTCCGTGGCTGCTATTGAGTATGGGCTAGCCAGCCGTCCGTCCGCCCGTCCGCGGCGCGTTCGTGTTCCACGCGCGCCTCAAAGAGATGTCAGCATAAGGGGAGGGGTCCGCAAGGGCCGAAGCCTGCTGGGGTTGCGAGACTGTTCGAAAGAGATACCGCGGCCCCGGAACGTGAAGGGCGAGGAAGGAACATGGATGTGTTTTAGTCAGTAAAAGTCTGACACTCCCTCCCGCTCCGCCCAGAGTGGGAGAGATAATTTGATGATTTCCCATCCGAAAAAAAAAAACAATGGCTGCTATTCATGATGTAAAAACTGAATTGATGATGTCACTTTGCCACTTCTGTTTATTTATACCTTCCTATAATAAACACATACACATAGCAAACGTTTCATAAAATAAATCGCGTATCTCATATCCACAATTTCATAGCATTAAATAGTTAGCTTCCAATTCATTATGTAAGCAGTGGTTACCAATTAATTTATTTCTTTTTGTTGATTACTTGAATGGCCGATAGGCGTCACGGCTGAAGAGTTAAGTAGTGACTAAGTTCAAGTTGCTGGATGACTTGTTTGCTTGCTGTATTTTGGAGCTCAGTCTCACTGAATGCAGCTGAATACAAGACAAGTATTTTACATGAGACTACTGATCAGCTGTTATTCCGCGAGATGTAAGACTGTATTTTCTGACGCTATATTATAGCCTCATACGTGACCGTTTTCAGTAACACTAAGAGAAACCTAAACGAATGTCTAAATTAAAGCGCACCGGTGAAGTCGGGCTTTGGATGATAATGATGGATTTTCAACGTTCGCTGTACGCATCTAGAGTTGAAATTCCAATAGTTCAATAATTAAGCTTTGATGCAGATGTCACATGGAAAGAATGAACACTATTGTCAAAAAGCTCCTTTAGTTCAAAACTTTAGTTTAATCAACAGTTAGAAAATGAGTTAGCTAGTCTCCCTGAACAAAAATAAGCTTTTTGGTGTCTGTCTGTATGACCGTTGATCGCTTACATGTTCTAAATTGTACGATGGATTTTGGTGCGGTGTTACCATGATATTATATATATAGATTTTTAGTGCAATTATTTCGCAAGGTCTGTAATATCTAGGCAAATCATCCACATGCTGAATCTAGGCAAACCCACATCGCAATTCGTGTCATCTGTCGCGCTAGACCTAAGTATCTATGCAATTGTATTCTTTTTAAACAATCCATACCTTGAAACAATTATGAATCTTGAGCATAGTCAGAATACGAGTTCTTTTTGTTTGGACTCTAGGGACTTTTATTAATATCACAGGATATTTACCAACGTATGTTAGGGGTAAATTCACATGAAAATTATTGGTACTCCAAGTTGTGTATATTACAGTTAAGTATAAAAATAATATCGCACGTATGTAGTTGTCGTCTCTTTCTAGCATATGTGATTGGATAGAGATAAAGTTTCTAGATACTACTGGCCTACAAAATAACCATGGTTTGGCCATTAAATTAGCGATTTTAGAACCAGTCATTGCAAATGATGTTTAACAAAAAATTGTGTGGGATACTACAACTAAAAATAAAAAACCGACTACTGAAAACTCACGCTTTAATTCAATTCGGGGTTTGCAAGGTAATATCGATGCCTCCTATTGTTGAAGTCGGTTAAAAAATGTAGCCTATGTTACCCTGGCCATAACAACTTATTCATCAAAATCGAATGAATAGCTTAGGCGCTACGGAGGAACATACATTGAAACAAACATACGTACATAGATAGACTGCTAAAATCATAACCCTTCCTTTTGACTTCGCCGTAGTAGGGTAAAAATAAAAATCTTTCCAAAAGTATCTGTTGCCTCAAAGCGTTGCTGTTCCACTAGCGAGTTAAAGGTCACTTTCAAAGCTACGATCGTAGAGTATCAACTCTACGATAGGTATTCAACTTCGGGCCTAGCCTGTGCTAGTTTTATAGTTATCGGGATGACGTAAACTTCAATTACTTCTGATGCTGAACTAGCCCCGTCTTGAAGAGCTTGTAGGTAATTAATAACAGCCTCTCGGGTCGATTTTCAGGTTTAGCCGCTCCACTCATTACATTCAGAGTTACCTCCGTGCCTCAGAAAGCACGTTAAGCCGTTAGTCCCGGATCATTTGCACATCTTTGACAGTCGTTACGGATAGTCAGTAGCCCGAAATTTTGACAACCAATCTTACCAAAAGGTATCGCATAACCCAGTACCAACTGGGCTGTAGAGGTCAGATAGGCAGTCTCTCCATGTAAAATACTGGTATTCAACTACATCCGGTTAGACCGGAAGCCCCGAACGGTTAGGTACAGGTGTAGGTACACCTGTACCTAACCTAAAGTACACCCACATTTCGCCAGTTATGGATTAGTCTCATGTAATTGGGTTCGAACCTATTGGCATCAACCAAGTACAAGAGTGGCTGCCACTGAATTTTCTGATAGAAAAACCCTTTAACAATTAGGACGCTCTCGTTAGGCAGCTAGTTCAAGGGCTGATTTAGAAAGCGGTACTCCTGGCCACAACTCGCATTGTTAGGACGTTCCTCTCTCTGGAGCCCTGACTGCGGTAGCTTTGACCCTGTTCCCGATACCGGTGGCCTACTATTTTGTTGTATTGTTTTTTTAAAGGAATATTTACAAAAATGTACAAAATTCTAAAGAGATTATTAAAGGAATATGTCTGTTCAAATCGCTGTTCCCGTAGCCCGACCCGCCACACGCTCCACGCGCGGCCCGTTGGCCGCTGGTAGGGTAGATACGCTATCGTGTGTTTGCGCTGCGATAAGTCTCGATAAGGCGCAGCTTTCGGCCCAAACCTGTGCCCCAGCGAGCTTGGATTAACATGTTGGCTTTAACAAGTTATTTTGGTAGAAATTCAGTTGGTTTTTAGAGTATGTAAAGCGAGAGATACTAAAGTAGGCTTTCTTTTTACCCCGTTTTTGGTTTAGACTTCATCGAAGTTTGTACCTATTAGCTCCCTTCTGTCTCCTTCTTTATATGGAGAAGTGTAAATTATAATTCTTAAGGTGTTTCCTCACCTCGAGCGTTCTCCTGTAATGTAATATTTCGACTTGATTTTGAGCATAACAGTAGATCATGTAATCGACCAGTCTTACCAAGTGGTATTGTATTACTCAGTATTAATGGGTTGTGCAGGTTAGATAGTCGCTCCATGTAAAATAATGGTAGTCAGCTGCATCCGGTTAGACTGGAAGCCGACCCCAACATAGTTGGGAAAAGGCTGGGCAGCTGATGAGTAGGTAATGTAATTCTCAAAATCGAATCTGATGTAAACAGTACTGCCTCCCTAACTTGACGAGCATTCAGTAACATTTTCGAGCGCATTTAGTTGATTCCACAATGTCAGACGCAAACGTCGTTGTGCTGAGCGCGGTAATATTAATTTACACATTGTATCATCAAGCTGCGCACTGTAATCCTCGGTTCTCTTCCCTCACTGATGTAATGCTCAACTCTGTTACATTACAGGCTCCAAGTGAGGGAGCGACTTTACCTACTGGTAGTCATCATCATCTGCCAAGCTTTTTCTCAACTATGTTGGGGTCCGAACTTAGCGAGCCGAAGCCGCGAGCAACAGCTATAGTCTCTATTATAAAACCTCCTTCTGGCCGGCTTGAGCTGATTTCTCGTTGATAAGGGGAATCGCATTCCCTTAATCAGACCTTCAGAACCTCACATTAAAGCAGTATTATTTTTCTGGGATAAGCCCGCCACACTATTCCCAAACCACTGTAACTCCTGAAAGCCAAAATCAACACACAACAGCCGAGACAATGAAGCTCGACGAAGTCCCAGAGAATGAATTTAACTGTCTTGGATCCCGCAACGATATTAATTAGAAAAGTATAGCGGAGGAGTAGGAAAAAAACATAATTTCCACTTACTTCCATATCAGCAGGAGACAGACCGAAAAAGGCCATAGGCATAAAGTGACGTTTACAACTGGGATAGGCCCAGTTGCCTAGCAGCTAAAGCAGTATTTAATGTAGGAAGAAAGAATATCAGTGTAGCTTCTTTCTTTATCGTGTAGTTTGTGCCTAACCTCATCATCATTTCAGCCAAAAGACATCCACTGCTGGACATAGGCCTCCCCCAAGTGTCGCCACATTGACCGGTCCCGACCGTGCCTAACCTGGTGTCGAGAGTTTTTATGCCGCTCTGACCTCTGACTTGGCTTTAAATGCCGTCAAGAAACATCCCTCGGGCAAGCTAAGACATCACTACTGTAAATCCTGTACGTCACTGAATAATCTATGAACTCTATGGACAAATTGGCAATTCAAATGAGATCGCTCAAGAAACCGGCATAATTCATTCATCGTTTGCGACATATCCGCTTTACTACTTATATAGACTTTATGGTTGTAAATCTATCTGACGGACTCCGTCTGTAGTCCTAGCTAGAGTAGCCAGATCATCAACTGCCTAGCCTTTTCTCAATTGAAATTAAACAACGATTTAGTGGTCGACTACCAGTACCAATGCGTTGGACCAACCAAGTCAAAATTGCACTCAATGGGCACTCCACGAATACATAAGAAAAGCCGGTACGGGAGGAAAGGCATCGGATTGTGAAGCTTGCCACCACCGCTGATGTGACGACGTTTTTTGAAGTCTGTTTATAAATGACGGAGTTATGAGCACTTATGAAGAAACAAACATTAAAATACAACTAGTGAACCTTCTCCTTATTTTAAAGTCGGTTAAAAATACACGTACACTTCCGATTCACAATAGATTCCTATTCACAAAGTATGGAAATTCGACGTCACAAAACGTTGAAATATTCCGGGACTTTTCACTGATTTCGAAGTCATCAAACTATGATTTTTATCATTTGTTCCAGTCTTGTGTTCATTTGAATTTCCCCAATGTTACACAACGAGGGACCAAAGACCTCACTGGGATGGGATGGGAGAAAATACGGGGAATATATTCAGGAGTTTGGGATGGTTCCGTCTAATAATTTTAAAAGGGAAGCTTAGGGAGACAAGTTTCTCGTGGCACAATAATAACAGTCGTAAGGACCGAAGCAAGAACTTGGATGGGTTTTAGTTAGTAAAAGTCTGACACTCTCACTGAGAAGTTATTTGATGAGTTCCCATCCGAAAAAAAAAGATGGCGTAGACCTCCCACTAGATGGACCGGTGCCGCGGTGACCTGGTGAAGGTTGCGGAGATCCGCTGGATGCACGTCGCACGGGACCGGACAATGTGGCGACACTTGAGAGAGGCGTACGTCCAGCAGTGGACCTCTTGCGGCTAAAATGATGATGTGTAATCAGAAACTCGAAAGTTTGACAGGCAGTCTCGTCAAGGGGTATCGTGTTACCTAGTACTAACTAGGTTGTGGAGGTCAGATAGGCGCTCCATTAAACATACTGGTATTCAGCTGCATCTGGTTCTATATACAAACCAGAAAAGTAGTTTCAAACTTCTAAACTTAAACTGTCACTTATGGGATATCTTTCGTGATTGTTATTAATTTGGAGCTCAGTGGCGTAGCTAGTTCTAGTAGGGCCCAGTATCAACTATTTTGGGGGTCCGTTGCTGCACTCGGTATGAGTGCGGCGAAGCCCGACAAGAGGAGAAAATCATTTATGACAAACAAATGACTTGCAAAGAAAATAGCATCCTGACAATTGTTGGAGCTTTCTGGACCGTGATAAGTTATATTTTCATTTTATCTTTTATCATGAAGAATATTTGAGGTTGTGATAAAATTTTGTGATTTTTTCCTCATCAGGGGCTCTCGTTACTCGGGGCCCCGTATGATACAGCGGTAGCTACGCCCCTGTTTGAGTTTCCAATATTTCGACGCTGTTGCAAGCGCCATGAAACTTCTATCCTCCAATGGTCCAGTCGTTGCGCGGAACCTTAAAAAAGTGTCCAATTTGTCAATGACCGAATCTGCGATTACAATCTGTGCCCCAGTTCCTATGGCTAAACTAAAGTTTACCATGCTATTACCATTGCTAAACACTCACTGACGATTCTTGTTTTTGCCTCACACCTAGCCGTACTACCTGACATTTTTATTTTCGTATTTGACTTGAAAAAAAATATGATAAAAAACCCTCATTGATTTGTGAAAAAAAAACGTTTATTTTGTTACAAAATTATGCAAGGGTGCAAGTTGTTTATTTATTTTTTGTTTTCATGTTTTGATGTTGTTTTTATTAAGTTGACGTTTTGAGCTTTTTTTAGGGTTCCGTTGCCAAATGGCAAAAAACGGAACCCTTATAGATTCGTCATGTCTGTCTGTCTGTCCGTCCGTATGTCACAGCCACTTTTTTCCGAAACTATAAGAACTATGCTGTTGAAACTTGGTAGGTAGATGTATTCTGTGAACCGCATTAAGATTTTCACACAAAAATAGACAAAAAACAATAAAAAAAAAATTTCATCAAACCCATACGTTTGGGGTATCTATGGATAGGTCTTCAAAAATGATATTGAGGTTTCTAATATCATTTTTTTCTAAACTGAATAGTTTGCGCGAGAGACACTTCCAAAGTGGTAAAATGTGTCCCCCCCCCCCTGTAACTTCTTAAATAAGAGAATGATAAAAAAAAAATATATGATGTACTATACCATGTAAACTAAGTACTTAGTTTTTTTTTTTAATACGTCATAAATCGTAAACCGCAATTTAACTTTCATTTACAACGAACTGCAAGAACTTTTATACCTAGGGGTATCGTATTACCCAGTACTAACTGGGTTGTGGAGGTCAGATAGGCATTCGTTCCATGTAAAATACTGGTATTCAGCTGAATATGGTTAGACTGGAAGCCGACCGTAACATAGTTGGGAAAAGGCAAGGATGATGAATGCATTAGGTTCCAGGTTGATTGGGGTTTGACGGTTTCTGTGCTTGATGTGCTGGCGACTATAGTATCGAGATCGCTGACGGTCAACCACTTTTGAACCTTATTCTATGACGTGAAAACTCACTCTATAGTAGTGAAAACTGGTAGACCGTCAGTGAACCCGTAGTACATTTAATCCACGTTCAATAGTTGTTTTGTTAGTATCAATATTAAATAGCAATGATGACACTGATGGTTCTTAATCGAAGTTCAGACGTGCTGAACGCGTTTCGAAGGTTAAATTAGTTCTATTACAGAACATCACGCTTGTAATACCTGAAGGGTTAAGGTAGAGGTATACCCATTAGAATAGGCATGACGACAGTATCAAAAAATTGCAAATCTATTTAGTCCGTCAGTTAGAGTATTCGAAAATAATGGACACGTATTTTTTGTTTTTGTAAATCAATGAATATTGCCAAAGATAAAACGCATCAAAACTCGGGAGTGGGGGCTCGTGACGTCAAAACTAGCTAAAAATTATACCTAGGCGTGACGTATTGAGAATTTTAAAAGCGTCGTATCTTCGTCATTTTGATTTACGTAACAAAAGAAAAAATACGGGTCAAATATTTTTTGATAATCTAACGGACGGACTAATTATTATTTTTTGTCATCTACCCTATTATGTTCAAGTCCCGTGTCATTGAGGGTGAGTCGATTGCTGTCAACTGGGCAGAAAATTGCATTAAGTAACGAAAGTTAAAATAGATTAGGGACGACCTATTTAAAATACAACGTAAACAATACAACTAAATACAATACAATAAAAGATTCAATTAGAATTGATTAAAATAAGGAAGCGAATAGTACTATCAAGATTTTATATACAGAGAGATTCACGTGGCTTAAAAAATGTAACGGTTTTACATCTATTGATACAAATTCAAAAGTTTCCTGACCGATCTATCATCGACTGACAGACAGACAAATCATGGTCTGAACTACTGAAGATAAAAACGGATAGGGTAAAGAATATATGAAGAAGCAGGTTCAGAATCGAGGGATGGACTGTGTGAAGTATGGTATATGGCTAGCAAAGAGGAGAAAATGGAAAAAGCAGACATGCTGCACCGACCCGAAATACAAATGATGAAGAGGCGAATTACTGAAACCCACTGTAGAGGAAATCAATCATCATTTTATTATTAAAACACCATCGTCCCACTCCACTTCTAGGCAAAGAACTCCCCCTTTACTACACTTATATCTCAAGAGGTGCTATGGAGTGACGGACCAATCTTTGTCAAAGGAGTTCTGGGCCGGGACGTTCTTAATCAGCGATCGAAAGTTAGCGATTTTGTCGTTATCTCTGTCGAGACTGTCGGCCCTGGGCTGGCAGTCTCGACAGAGATAACGACAAAATCTTTAACTTTCGGTTGTTAATTACTAACGAACAAAGTCGGTTGGAATAATGATGCTTGCAAATAATGAAAGTATCTACATCCTTGACGCGTTTCTCGTAAGCATAATTATTGCAACCGAATTCATTCGTTAGCAATCAGCGATCGAAAGTTAGCGATTCTGTCATTATCTCTGTCGAGACTGCCGGCCCTGGGCCTGCCGCGACGTCACTTGCCCGAGTCCCATTGGGTTCATTGTTATACATTCATCATCTGGGCCTCTATTTGTTTGTGCCAACCTCCTTATTCCTGTACCAGTCTCATCCATTATAGAAAATTGCACTTTGTGTACCTACACAATTACACCAACTAAGTACTTATGAAAAAACCTTGTCATCGATGTTGTTCGAAATAAAAATACACAAGAACCCACCAATGGCGCGGCTGCGTTTTGAAATTCAAATTTGGAAGCGATTTAAATGCGCGCCACCAATAGGTCAGAGTGGAATGTATTGGCATCGCAAGTGGGTGTTTACGTCTCACCAGGGCTGGGCAAAATACATGCTTTGCTTTTATTGAAATACAAAATACTTATTAGCATGTCTTCTTCTTCCAAACGTCTATTAGTTCTATTATTCGTCATCTCATCAGTCACTTCCATTCTTATTAGGGTTCCGTTGCCAAATGGCAAAAAACGGAACCCTTATAGATTCGTCATGTCTGCCTGTCTGTCTGTCCGTCCGTATGATACAGCCACTTTTTTCCGCAACTATAAGAACGATGCTGTTGAAACTTGGTAAGTAGATGTATTCTGTGAACCGCATTAAGATTTTCACACAAAAATAGAAAAAAAACAATAAATTTCGGGGGTTCCCCATACATAGAACTGAAACTCAATTTTTTTTTTCATCAAACCCATACGTGTGGCGTATCTATGGATAGGTCTTCAAAAATGATATGGAGGTTTCTAAAATCAGTTTTTCTAAACTGAATAGTTTGCGCGAGAGACACTTCCAAAGTGGTAAAATGTGTCCCCCCCCCTATAACTTCTAAAATAAGAGAATGATAAAACTAAAAAAAATATGTGATGTACATTACCATGTAAACTACCACCGAAAATTGGTTTGAACGAGATCTAGTAAGTAGTTTTTTTTTAATACGTCATAAATCGTAAACCGCATTTACCTTTCATTTCCAATGAACTGCAAGAACAGCAAGTAAAATACTATGTTACTTGATGTTACGGAACCCGTCATGGGCGAGTCCGACACGCATTTGGCCGCTTTTTTTGGTATTCCTCTAATAGTAGAGGGAGCGTAAAATAATAATGATGGATATAAGAGTATACCCATGCATCATTATTATTTTATACTCGCACGTAATCCAAATAATAAATATACAAAACAAACATTTACAAAAAAAAAATATTCAAAATAAAAAAATACATTCAGACAATTCAGAGCTTTTTGATTGCAATTTAAATACTTTCATTTTTACCAAGTTAACAATTACAATACGAGTATGTTATATTTAAGCTTTGAAATAGGAACAAATTACATTTTAATACCAAATACGTATTTGTATTTCAAATACGGGAAAATCAATACTGCCCAGCCCTAGGGACCACTGTCTTTATGTAAAACGAACGTATGTAACTGGCATTATGACGCTTTTCCTGTCGCAGACACGGGAAAGTAACACTCGAAAAAAAAAAGATTTTGTTTTTGGTTTTGGACTATTCTGCAATTTTGTGACGATGAAGGTTTTAATAGCAACATGAAAAGGTGCTTCGTAATTTGAACAGTTAAGTTGCAATATTCAATAGCCACGAGCAAAAAAAAACATGACACTGTAGTGTCATGTTTTTTTTTTGCTCGTGGCTGTTCTTTGGTATAAGATTCTGTCATAAGAAATCATCATATTTATTTTATTTTTGGTCAATGTGGCGACACTTGGGGGAGGCCTATGTCCAGCAGTGGACGTCTTTCGGCTGAAATGATGATGATATTTTTTTTGTATGAATAAGAGTGTAAAGAAAATATGATTTGTTTGTTAAAGATTGCATCTTTGAAGAAGTTAGTCGAAGAGCTACAAGCTTCCTTGCAGTCTGAGGTAAGTCTACATTCTTTTATTTTATTTTATCTTATTCAATAGGTACAGATACAGACAACAGATCAAGACAATACAAAATAATGCCTTTAATCATTCATATAAATTAAGTGGACCTGAAGTCCAGTTACAACTGTACACAACATTCAAAAATAACAAAGCCTCGTTTTTTAAGGTAAAAATTAAATTTCAGTACGAGTTAGTTTTTAACACATTACTAATTAATTAATTAATAATGAACGAAATAATTACGATTAAGACTTAAACGATCTATAAAATCATACATCGTTATAATTTAGAAGAAATGATTTGAAAGAGTTAAATTTATCATGAAAAATGTCTACGTGTGAGCAAATAGCGTTATAGTTTTTACACATTCTATGCAAAGGATTATTTTGAGATACATTGTTATTAATTATGCCTTTTAATGAGAATCCAAGGTTTTTGCTCATTAATAGATTTGAATTATAAAAATATTCTTTTACTAAACGGGACTTTGTAGTGCTGAAAAATTCCGAGATTTCGAACTTATCATACAAAGAAAGTATTTTTAATTTGTTAGTGTTTTACAGGCTCTTTTTCTTTTCTTCTTTTTTTTTCGGCTGGGAAATCATCAAATAACTTCTCCCACTCTGGGCGGAGCGGGAGGGAGTGTCAGACTTTTACTGACTAAAACCCATCCATGTTTCTTCCTCGCCCTTTATGTTCCGGGGCCACGGTATCGCTTTCAAACAGTCCCGCAGGTTTTACATGCCCTGCCACTAAGTTACTGATTTGATCTCGCATAAAATTTATTCGGAAAATTTTATACCAGACAGTCAGATAGTAAAATTAAAATAGATTGTCAGTAATTGTTAGTAACACGTTACTCTTACTTACAAACAATGTGATAGTCAGGTCAGAGCTTCGTATGTTAGGACGGGCAGAATAAACACATCGATGAGTTTGGGCTTCAAGGAGACCGGCCCATCTCCCTAGCGTCTTCATCGACCAGTAGCATTTATATTAAAACTAGCTTCTGCCCGCGAATTTCCCGCTCGCAACATTTCTTATTGCTGCTCCGCTCCTATTGGTCATAGCGTGATGTTATATAGCCTATAGCCTTCCTCGATAAATGGACTATCCAACGCAAAAAGAATTTTTCGATTCGAGCCGGTAGTTCCTGAGATTAGCGCGTTCAACCAAACAAACAAACAAACAAACTCTTCTGCTTTATAATATTAGTATAGATGCTCTGTCCAAATACAAATTTATTTTGATTGATTACTTTTGAAAATATCCCAAAAATGTATGGTGGTGGTTACTCGAAATCTTTCTATACTTATTTTGAAAACTCAAAAACGATCAGTGCCCCAAATTGGCACTGGATCGAAGAATTTGGAAGTTATGGGGAGAGGCCTTTGCCCAGCAGTAGGATGACACAGGCTAACAGTAACAGTAACAAAATATCAAAAAATAATGAAATCATCATCTTCCTGCTCTTGTCCCATTTCATTTGAGGTCGACGCAACACGTTTTCCTCTTCCACTCTCTCCCTGTCAGAAATCTCGGCATCCATCGTTTCTCTGGCTTTCCTCTCATTTTCCATCCATCAACATTCATGTCGATCACTGTTTCAGTCACATGCGTTTCATCCCTCCTCATTACATGTCCATACCAAGACAAACGACTTCCTTTCAATTTTTCAGTAACAGGCGCCACTTTCAAACTTCCTCTAATATACTGATTCCTTACTTTGTCCATTCTTGTCACTCCACACATCCATCTCAATATTCTCATCTCCGCTACATGCAATCGTTTTTCATCCATCTTCTTCACAGTCCAGCATGCTGATCAATACAGTACGACAGGTCTAATCACGGAATTGTATATATTCCCCTTTAAGTTGAATGGCATCCGTGGGTCGCAAATTAATTAAATTCAAATTAATGTTCTATTTGACATAAATGTTTTGAGTTTGGGTCTGAGTTTGTTTACACTACATCACGTAGTTTTTTTCGCTCTTCTACGTGACCTTATACATATTTTCTGACAAGCTTATAAATGAAATAATTTTTTGAACGAAAGGCACACTAAACTCCAGGAGCCAGTAAAAAAAAAACAACCCATCATGATTGTATCATTATAAATTAAATAAAAAAAAAAACAACATAATTAAACTGTCAGAAATCACAGAAGGATCACAGGAAACACTAAATATTTATGATTACTAACGAATGTTAATTCTAAAATATTTCTAAGTTAAAGAAAGCTTTTGTTGATATGTGTCGGGTCAGGAGGTCTGTCGCGGGAAACGCTTAGTATGTTTAAATAGATCGTTGTAGGGTTCTGTATGTAATTAACTTGGAGTTTTGTTGCCAAAGTTTAGTTTAGAGAAAATTATATGAATTAAGTAGATTCTGTAGATTTGACTTGTCTTTTCATTTTATGAAATGAAAACTTCTTTAGGACCGTTGAGCACTTTTTAGGTGAACAAAAATCATGGAACTCGCGTCATCATCACCGAACGCTTTCATAGAACGGTTAAGTAGTCAAAATCAACTTTATACAATTAGGATAAAGTTTATTTTGGATTACTTAGTTTTCACTTCTATCGTCAGTCCCCAGAGACTGCCCCATTTTTTTCTAACAGCAGCATCTTTATTGGATTTTGCAAATTCTGCTAAATTCCATTTAATCAAATCCTTGCTGGATATGCATACCTAAATGACGATATGAAATTAGTCCTGTCTGGAAATAATGTGATTCACTAAAATATAAAATATAATATTAATTTAAAGGAAGGCTTCCAGCTTCAGCATACATTCCCAATTATTTGTTCACATGACTGAATCAGCAGCAAGCCCATAACCTTCGAACTGTACACTAGCACCATACATAGTCCTCTACTTTTTCCTGCCTACACTCGCTATTGAGCAATCCCTAACCTTTTTGCAACTATGTTGGGATCGGCTTCCAGTCTACCCCAATAAAGATAGATAACAGTATTTAACATAAAGCGACTGACTATGACCTCCATAATCCAGTAACTGGACATAAATACTAGCGGTTGGATTTTCAAGCTTCTGTCTCCACGTAACTACTGTCAAAGATTTACTAAATGACAACCGGGAACAACAGCTTAAAATGATTACCGAGACACAGAGGGTCTCCCATAAGTCATTGATCACTCATCCGCTCATAAAAGCTAAGCTTTGCCATCGATCTACGTATGCCGCTATTTATTTAGCCAAGTACTCATTGTTGCATATACCGGATACCCCATTCCCAAAATCGGTTACTACCCCCAAAGATAACGCCACAATATTCGCTCATAATCCCCTCAGCAAATGAAACACAAAACATACATAATATAAATGTAAAACTAACATCAAGCTTCGAGATAAAAGTATTGATCGGTGCGCTCAAAAGGGTTGATAAGGGAGTATATAAAAGCTGAGATAAGCGCTTCACACCTTTGTTTTGTCGTAATCACGAGAGCTGATGGGTGCCAGAGGTATGTCGAGTTTTTTTTTATTAATTTTTGGACAAGGTTTTTGATGTAGTTTTCAATTCTGCGTTATAGTCGTTTTGTCCGGTGAAGATTTCAGGTTGCAGGTGGTTGATAAGAACCAGTTGGGTACTTTTGTAAGAAATCGCAAATTATAGCATTCCTAACGCTTCTCAGTTTTGGCAATCCAACGATATTCTTTGCTTGTTTCACGTTGACGAGCAGACGATTTTTCAAACATATGTAGCAATGAATTAAGAGTTTTTTTTTAAGTTCTTCGATTTGTAACTGAAAAGTAAGCTACGCAATTCATTGAGTTTGGGTGATATTCAAACAAGTTAAGCGTTTCACAGGTCGGTGTCTGATTTCATCTAAGTATTTTTTACGCTACGAATTTATGCGTAGCTCTTCAAATTTGTAATAAAAACATACTTTTAGGCTGTAGTACAGATTTATAAACAAAACACACTGCATTATGCTAATTTATAATTTTAAAAGCAAATCTAAATTACATGCCATTTGAAAAAAATACCCCTCTCCTGTACTTTGTCATCAAACAGAGAGAAAATATATTTTTTTGATCCCATTCGCAATTTTAACAAAACATTTGATTTATTATAATAAGTACAGCATAAGCCATTAACACTGAATCCTTCCTAATATTATAAATGCGAAAGTTTGTGAGCATGTATGGATGGATGTTTGTTACTCTTTCACGCCAAACCTACTGAACGGATTTAAGTATCCTATGTGTTAATCCAGGTTATAAACTATGTGTGTGCAAAATTTCATCCAAATCCGTGTAGTTCTTACTACTGGGATAAAAACTATCCTATGTGTATGGGATCTTTCCCATGGGACAATTATCAAACTTCACACTGGGCGAAGCCGCTGGCAGAAGCTAGTTAAATAATAATCCTTTTACTCGGTCTTCTCACAGAACCACAAACATTCTAATATTATCGTCTTCCATCATCATCATCATCATAATCATTCTCTTGCCCTTATCCCAATTTATTTGTGGTCGGCGCAGCATGTCTCCTTCCATACTCCTCCATTTTTCGTCATCTCATCAGACACTTCTTTTCTTACCATATCCTTCTTAACACAGTCCATCCATCGTTTCTTTGCTCTTCCTCTACTCATATAGGTACCCATTCACATTCATACTCGTGATGAAAGCTTTATTATTATTTTTAGATATTGCTATTGCTCATACCCAAAACTTTCCTCACGACATTTTCTTCATTCTTCCGCATCACATACCACGACAACCGATTACCACACAACTTTTCAGTCACCGGCACCAGTTTCAGATTTCGTCTTATACACTCACTAGTTTTCTGCCTGCGACTTCGTTCGCGTGAAATTCCCGCTTGCAACATTTCTTATTGCTGCTCCGCTCCTATTGGTCATAGCGTTATTTTATATAGCCTATAGCCTTCCTCGATAAATGGACTATCCAACGCAAAAATATTTTTTCAATTCGAGCCGGTATTTCCTGAGATTACCGCGTTCAACCAAACAAACAAACAAACTCTTCTGCTTTATAATATTATATTAGTATAGATTTCTTACTTCATCCATTCGCGTAACACCACGCATCCACCGTAGCATTCTCATCACCGCGACATGCAAATGCCATTATCGTCTTCCATTCTTAAGCAAAAAAGTCTAATCCAGAAAATGTCGCCTTCATAATCACTTAGCCTAAAGACCGTCAGAGGTGCAGGTCGCGATCAATACCTACCTGTACCTACTACCTACATGTATGTATGCAAACGATTGCTCAACGACTGCGTCCTGTATATAATGACCTTCTAATGTAAGCGGGCTTGAATTTATTTCATTTAAATGGCTGCCCAGGTAAGAAAAGGAAATGACCTTTCTCCTTTTTAGATGTCCCGAATTAAATTAAATGGTGTTTTTGTATGCTGATTAGTAAGTAAGAAACTTTTTTGCATAAAAAAGACCGACTTCCAGAAACACTAAAAAAATATACAAAACTTTAGTTTCGGAAGTCCGTGATTTTGTTTGTTTCATTGACTTTTTGCCTAATTAACTAATAAAGCAAAGCTCATGGGACCACCGCGCAGGCTTACCCTACCAAATGAAAAAAGAATCGCGTAAATTCGCCCAGTAATCGCGGAGTTATCGGTTAACATACATGTAAAATAAAACATTTTTGTGAAATGCATATTCTCCTCCTTTTTATGAAGTCGGTTTAAAATAACCAAAATTGTTGAAACATCTAGATCGCCGAGAAAATTATGTTTTATCACCAGTGCAGCGTAGCGTTTTTTCCAACTACCATGTATGATGTATCCATCATCTGCCTAGCCTTTTCCCAACTATGTTGGGGTCAGCTTCCAGTCTAACCGGATGCAACTAAATACCAGTATTTTACATGGAACGACTGCCTATCAATGAGAGGAGGCCTTGTCCCAGCAGTGGGGGATCATTATATAGGCTGATGGTGATGATGATGATGACTGCCTATCTGACCTCCATAACCCAGTTAATACTGGGTAATACGATACCACTTGATAAGACTGACTGTCAGACTTGATGGGCCGCTGACTATCTGTAACGACTGTCAAATATGGGCAAATGACAGCCGGGACCAACAGCTTTGCTTTCCGAGGCACGGAGGAAACTCGGTATGTAATGGTGGTCACCCATCCACAGACCAACCTAGGCTATCACGGCTTAACCTGAAGATTGGCCCGAGCGGCTGTTATAATTTAGCCACGAGCTCCTCCTGCGATCTAGATCGCCGAGATTATTATGTTTTTTCACCAGCGTAGCGTTTTTTCACCAGCGTAGCGTTTTTTCCAGCTACCATGTATAACGTAAAGATTTAGGTCCTGCGCCTGGTCTTTCTCTAGTCGATTCAGTTTGCCTCCCATCGGACCATGATAGTGTGTTTACGAAATGAGCTTTGGAGTATATTATAGGCTGGCCTGTTAGTCTAAGCTTCTAAATGTAGCTAGGCTCTATTTTCCCTCTGGAATCGAATTGGGGAGACGACAAAAAAATATCTAATTGGTCCGTCAGTTAGATTATCATAAAATATTTGACCCGTATTTTTTCTTTTGTTACGTAAATCAAAATTGACGAAGAACGACACTTTCAAAATTGTCAATACGTCACGCCTAGGTATAATTTTTAGAGTGTACTGGCGTCATCATGAGACTCTCGAGTTTAAATGGGTTTTGTCTTTGTCAATATTCGTTGATTTACAAAAACAAAAAATACGTGTCCATTATTTTCCGATAGTCTAACTGACGGACTAAATAAATTTGTAATTTTTGGATAGTGTCGTCACTCCTATTGGTTCATAAAACCGCGTTTTGTGATGGGGGTCAATTTTTGGCTGCACAACAAAGAAATTATACTGGCTGAAATTAAGGGTTTAAGCAGCCTATTAAGGTCCATGTTCACCGAGAAGATAACAGTCTGATTATCTAAAAACAGCTGTCAATTTGACATATTCCCATACAAAAATGTGTTTTAAACAGCTGTTTTTTGATAATCGTCCGTCTTGTTTGTGGTGAACATGGACCTAAATAGGCCATAGTATGCTATGATTATGAGTCAATAGTCTTCAAGGTCACTGTAACAACTTGCGACCCACGGGCGCCCCTCAAGTTAAAGGGGAATATATACAATTCCGTGATTAGACCTCATCATCGGCCTATTAATGTTCCCACTGCTGGGACAGGCCTCCTCTCTATGAGAGGAAATGGGCTATAATCCACCACGCGGGCCCAGTGCGGATTGGTAGATGTCACATGTCTTCGAATTTATGGTTCTAGGAGATGCCGGTTTCCTCACGATGTTTTCCTTCACCATTTTGATAGCAGCGGTGATGTAATAAATTACACAAAGTAATGCGCCTGCCTGGGTTCGAACCCACTAGTCACTGAACGTAAGTCGGGGCCGCCACCACTGGGCCACCGCTGCTCCCACTGGGCCGGGCCACCGCTGCTCATGTGATTAGACCTGTCGTACTGTATGGATCAGAATGTTGGGCTGTGAAGAAGATGGATGAAAAACGATTGCATGTAGCGGAGATGAGAATGTTGAGATGGATGTGTGGAGTGACAATAATGGATAAAGTAAGGAAGTATATTAGAGGAAGTTTGAAAGTGGCGCCTTTTACTGAAAAATTGAAAGGAAGTCGTTTGTCTTGGTATGGACATGTAATGAGGAGGGATGAAACGCATGTGACTGAAAGAGTGATGGACATGAATGTTGATGGATGGAGAGGGAGAGGAAGGCCAGAGAAAAGATGGACGGATTGTGTGAAGAACGATATGAAAGAGAAAGGAGTAAATGATGCCGTGACGTCTGACAGGGGAGAATGGAAAAAGAAAACGTGTTGCGTCGACCCCAGATAGAATGGGACAACGGCAGGAAGATGAAGAAAGGTCTTTAAACTATTAACACTGGTCTAGATATCAAGTAAGGTTTTATTGGATTGGACGTTCGTTTGTTTTACATATTTAAATATACATATAATGTCAATTCAAATAGTGGTGTTACAATATACTTGTTTGTCTGTTTGTCACTTTACACCTGCACAAATAGTCTAAATAATTATTTATAGTTCCATTTTATACCTGGGCGCCATGTTTTAATTTAATTTTGAGGTAATATCCAAATGTTTTGTGGTGTTTTTGATTCGTGTAATTATAGACCAAATGTGTTAGCCTTCGGTGCTCCTTTAAGAAGGGCTTCGTCTGGCTGATCTGAACTGTCAGAACACTTCAAGACACAATCCCAGAATGGAATATAGGTGAGCCAGGATTTTGATTTTTATTGATTGATTTAGCATTTTCGCAATTTTATCGGGGTCGACTTCCAGTCTAACCGGAAACAGGTGAATATACCAGTATTTTACACGGAGCGTTTGCCGATTTGACCTACACAACCCAGTTAGTGCTGGGTAATACGGTACCCCTTGGTATGACTGAACCGTGTTTTTTTTTGAGAAATCTCATCCAGCCACAGACCGACATTATCAAGCGCTGCTTAACCTTGAAGATCGTCCTGTTCGACTGTTATTATATCGCCACGAGCTTCACTTTTGCTCACGTATTTGTGGGTCAATATTTGTGTGTTTTCGGCTTCATCATCATTGTCAGCTTTCTTACTCACTCTACTCAACATTGCTGAGCATGGCCTTAACTTAACTTGGTTTATCCCTTTCGTGTCCTGTATTTCCCCTAAAAGCCTGACTCCTGGAGTCCTACTCCCTAAGCACGAAATCCGTAGTTTCAGCCGAAGTTACGGTCGCTTCCTATTCCGTAGTCCGTATCACTTACGGACATAAGATTCGTAAGGAGCCGGAACTGAAAATGAATGACAACATAATTGGTCATCTGTCCTAACTCCCAATGTGTTTTCAAAACTCATTGATCAGAAAATATATAGGAGTAGGGTTCATTTCAAATTATAAGCTACTTCCGTATAAGTAAGTCGTAAGTCCATCAACGAAGATACGGGGCCCGTCCGTACACCAGGGCACACCAGGGCCACCTTTAGTTGAGTTTTGTTACCGCGAATGCGTTTTGTTCTGAAATTCCCCGTGCAGCGCTACGGATACGTTTCAGACTTTCAGTCACAGTTAATATAAAAAGCGCGACAGTTGAATTCGGAATAAAAATATAGTATTTTTCGTACTATATTTTTTTTCTAATATATAGTTTATTGAACTGAAATATAGTACAATACCCTTTATTATGGTACGGCTGGCAACCCTAGACTTACTCCCTGGTCTCCAACATCAGTTCCATAGGTTACAAAGTTCCTTACAAAGTGGAATGTGGTCGTTTAATTTATTTATATGGAGGATGATAAGAAACTCGTTTAAAGTAAGTAATTCAAACGTTTTCCTCTCAACGGTATTAAGTTGTAAGTTCACGGACAATCTCTCGTTGCTAAAGTTGCCTATTACACAGTAACTACACTCGCGAGCAAAAGTATGGAATCACTTACTTGGAATTGATTTCGCGCGATCTTGAGTACTTATTATACGTACATATAAACGGCTCCAAATCCATGACTCGGAAACAAAAACGTTGGGCTGATAGATGGATTAAATAGTACTAGGGTCGTAGAGGTGTGTAAAGTAAAAATCTTAGGATAAAAACTTGTATTGAAAAAAAAACTTGTCAAAAAGTTAGAACTAGAAGGTTCCCAGGTATGGCGTTGAACAAAAAAGAAATCGCAATGACGGGGAGAACAAGGGCAGACTTCCATTTAAATATACAAACCACGATACTTACAACTACACGATTATCTGTCGTCACGACATAATGGGAACGTGGCCTAAGAGGATGAAATACCAATTTTTCTACACTAATTAACAGATTAGACCGGAGCCAAAACTTTTTATCAGTGGCGAGGGATTCATATAACTCGAAACTTACCGGCTTCCCTTCGGAACAACCACTGTACGGGAGTCTACTATTGCCAAAAGTAAAACAATGTAAGTAATTCAGTTGTTGTTGTTACTTGTCAGATGGTTTTTTCAGACATTAAGTATTAAAAATATGCAGCGGACCGGCTTACTTGTAGGGTACATTTTTGTACGCTGTCGCTACTAATTTCATCATCATTTCAGCCGAAAAACGTTCACTGCTCGACAATGGCCTATAGGTATAGATGATACTTTTTGGGATCCACACCCTAAGGGTAACCAACGTTTTGAGCTAAAAAAACAAATAAGAAAAGATTCGATCGTTGACGCAAATCGTTGACGTGGCTCAAAAGGCTGCCCAACTTAAATGGGACTGGGCAGGACATGTCTGTCGCATGCCGAATGAACTGTGGGCCCGTAAGGCTCAGGAATGGTGCCCTGAAACAGTGACACGAGGTCGCGGCAGACCACGAAAGAGATGGCGGGACGAACTGGATGTCTTCCTTGAGAATTGGAAAGAAAGAGCACAGAATCGTGAACGTTGGAAGGAATGGAGGGAGGCCTTTGCCCAGCAGTGGGACAATACAGGCTAGCTATAATAATAATAAATAAGAAAAGATTTATGGTTCTTAGGACCAGTTCCTGTAACTTTATCACATACTTCATTGTCAAAGCAAGGTGACCAAATGTCTTCGTTTGCTTTTTAACCTGCAACAAAGGTCTTACAAAATTCTAAACCAAGATACGCAGATCTCATCATCTGCTTGCCTTTTCCCGAATGTTGGGGTCGGCTTCCAGTCTAACCGGCTGCAGCTGAATACAAGTATTTTACATGGAGCGACTGCCTATCTGACCTATGGAGGTCTGGAGGTCTGGTGCATTTTATTCCTTCTCAAAGGGTATGTTGCGTGTAACACGATACCCTTTGAAAAGGAATAAAATATCATTATCAGCCTATATTAATGTTCCCATTGCTGGGACACAGACCTCCTCTCTATGAGAGGGAATGGGCTATAATCCACCACGCGGTCCCAGTGCGGGTTCGTAGATGTCACAGGTTTTTGAATGCCGGTTTCCTTACGATGTTTTTCATCACCGTTTTGAGAGCAGTTTTCTAAATATACTCAGATGTAATCCTAGAAAATACTAGAGACATTTCCTCTACCTACCTTCACTCTTCACTGAGCCACTCATTACTTAATAATAAGCTAGTTTTAGTATTTCCTTGACACATGACTGGCTTCTTTGAACTATGAATATGTATAGATATACATCGTGTATAGCTGCCCAACATACTGCACATTGTTTGTGATGCGCGTCCAGTGCATTGTATTGCAGTCTTGTATTTGCGTCTAAAACTTCAGCGTTTAAGGAATATGGGTTTTCATCTTCAGTATAACATTTCAATTAATTTAGCTCAGACTCTACATTGTTTTTAAAATCACAGCAATATTTTTTTTCGTTACGATTGATGTTGGGTCTCTTAAAATAACTGCCCTTGTTTTGGTATTTTCAATTGTTCTTTTTAATTTACGTTTCAGGGCCTGCTTTTCGATGTTCCACAGTAGATGGCTTTTCTCGTAAAAACCTTTTCAGCAAGGTTAGAAAGTATACTATTGTTTCTCCGGTGATTACCTTTAAATCATTTCGGTCCACACCCACGTATTATATTCACGCCTTCAGCAGTCGTTTCACTTGTTACATTTATTCCATTTCGATACAAAGTTAGTCCTAGAATACTACTTATAATTTGCTCTCTCATGTTTCTTTATCGGAAATCCATATCCGTTAGGGAATGTATTATTAATATTCCTTATTCACCGACTTGTCCGGTGTGTTGAATTTCAAAATAATCTTGAACAGTCCAAAGGTCTAATTCGAAGCAAACCCGAATTCGAAAGAGCCTTTTTATTAAAATTTTATTCATTTGAATTGTCGCACCTTGTTTCGTAGAACACGCTGCATTTTTCATGCAGGCTTCGATCGCGAGCGTGTGTGTGACCCGCCCCTCCTTGTGTGAGTGAAGGCGTATCTCCAGCGTCGCAGGCGCCGCCTCGCTACACAGTTACACTGTGGACACCGCCGCGAGCGGACGTCCCAACCCGAACAACATTTGGATAGCGCACGTTCGAATTTTCAAAAAATTCTAAAGTGACGGCGGAGTTCAAATAAGGTTATCGGTTTATGTTTGCGGGTAGGATATCCGCGCCTGCTCTAGGTAAGTTTTGTAATGTTTGCCTTTTTTGTCTATTGTTTATCCAGTTTTTTTGTTTGTCTTTGATTAGCGTTCTGCTGTACGGTTGCATAGGTCACAAGCGTAATTTTTTTTTAAATACTTTTTTCCTGACTCATATTTGTACAAGTGATGTCATATTTGGCACTTCCTTTGTAATGTGTCAAATGTACAGCTCATTAACACAGTCAATGGATTTATTATCTCCAACGATGGTATATAATATGATAAATAATGATTCATATTAGTATTTACACATGGCGTGTGTAGACAGGGTAAAAGATATCTTATTGATAAGGTGATAAAGCTTTCTTTATCAGAGGTGGTTTGAAGGCGAGACTTGTCACTACTTACGTATCGAACTTGTATCTTGAAAGCATTAGGTACTTTTTCATGCGATATGACGTACACTTCAGGACACACCTATAAACCTCGTTTGAGTTCTCCTGATAAGCATGGAATGTTACAGTTCAAAATTTCAAATACCAGGCTAAGCCATGTCTGAATTTCAGTGAAACTAAGGTTTTATGTTTCGGTTTATAAATTAAACCAGATTTAAAAAAATATGACTGAGCGGTTTTTTTTAAATATCATCATCCCTGAAATAATTGAAACAGTAAAACAATTTCTCAACCTACTCAAGAACCGGCAATAATTATAATTGAAACAACCAAACTTCATTTTAAAGACAGTAGTTCATCTTCAGAGACACTATCAAATAACCTTTGAAGGTTTCAAAATCGATAGCAATTTACAAAAACAGCTTCATTATTACCTATCTAGCTTTTTACCAATCATGTTGGGGTCGGCTTCCAGTCATAACGAATCCAGCTAAATACCAGTATTTTACATGGAACGATTGTCTGTTTGACCTTCACAGCCCAAACTCAGTAACTGGATAAAACTGTACCTTTTGGTAACAACCAGTCTTCGACTTCTGACTAACTACAGTCAAAAGGTCTACGAATCATAACCGGGACCAAGGGCTTATCGATGTTTCGTAGATGAAAACCAGCCTAACAAATAAAATCATAGTAATCATGGTAATCTAACCAAAGTAATACTGTCAAACACATTACTACACTGATAATGATCGTCGGGTAATTAAATTGAAATACCAATAAATACGCGAGTAGGTTTAAAATAACTAATTATGTTTAAGTCCAGCCTTGGCACGGTTTGTGGGTATACACCTCTTCGTGACTGCAAAATACTAGTTTTTTGTAATAATTTTTACCCTGGTAGGACTATATGGGCAAAAACTATGGCTTTTATTGTCTTGGTGCATTTTTCTAGCGAATTATCTTGGCTTAATTGAAAAAAATTGGTCTGAAATTATTTTATAGCCACGACTCGGAAGACTTGTAACCATAAGATTTTGGGTAAAGCATTTTAATCCCCAGTGCACCCTTACACAAACAACATTGTCTTTGAAAATTTGACTTTCGATGCAGTGGTTCCCCAAGGAGTGCTACTCGGTCCTATGTTCAATTTGTGGATACCACCGTGAATAAAATAACCAACATGTTCTTTGCATAGTTGACCTTCAATCAGGGAGTCCCCTCAGGAGTGATACTCGGCCCAAAGCTGTATTTGCGGATAGCATGTTAAATAAAATAAGCAAAATGTTCCTTGCGTAAACGACCCTCTAAATAGGGTTCCTCAAGGAGCGATGCTAAGTCCGCTTTTCATTTTGAGAACAGCTTGGTAAATTTAACTTAAAAATTTGTATTCATAACTCAGACGGATTCATTTAAAAACGTGTAGTCTACTCCAGGATTCGCCATCAATGGTTCCAACAACTTATTACCATCAAACACAATTAAAGATGTTTTTTTTTTGTTCATAGCCGTTTTACGAACAATGGCTCTCCTCGCGTGTCGTTGCAGTGTGTAATTTTATTACAAGTACCAACCAATGACAGATTACAATTGTATTACGTTGACGTTTACCTCATTCAATGTCATTTGCTACTCTGTGGTGGCCTTTTATTGCTTAATTTCACAGTTTTCTTACGGTTCGAGTTTGTTACGTGACGGGAATTTTAGGAGTAAGATCATTGGCTTAGCCTTCCCCAACTTTGTTGGTGGCGGCTTTCAGTGGAACCGGATGCGGATGTATACCAGTATTTTTCTAGATACCATGAAATCTTGACTTAAATAAGAATTACATATTCCTGGTTGGTGGTGGTTATAATATCCAGTTTTCTACCAAAGCCTTGTAGAAGTTGTAGATTACTCTATCAACGCAGATTTCGTGACCTCATGCGATTGTTGGTCATAAAAATCATCGCTTTAAAACCTCAACTTGCAACTTTACGCACTTTTTATTCTGCCATAATGACCTGCAGTAAAATCTGCCTAGATAAAAACGTAGCTTGAAATATTTTAAAATCTATATTGAATTCTTTTGGCTGACCTGTCTCAAAGTCAATGTTCATTTAGTAAGGACAAGTTTTTGTGAATTCAGTCACAAAAATTACTTATCTCTATCACCTTGCAAGAACATTTTCATTATGTAAAATAACTCGACGACAAATTGTACAGAATTAAGCGCGAAGCATTTTGCCAACGTATAATACTCATACATTATTCATCACTAACAATTAGCGATTCAAAATTACTTATTTATCGTTAAAACACATTAATTCGTCCTCGCCAGGTTTTATATCGCGCTATTAAACCTCTTTAGTACACCACGCGTCACGAATTTCGAACGCAATTAGAAAAAGTAAATAGACCATAGAGGGTTTACACTACAGATAATGAAATTACTAAGAACGTGACAGTAAAAATGGCGGGAAACGACTTTCGACCGTTATTTGTTATCGGGCATGTAGCGTTATCTGTTAAACATCACCAAGGCGTTACTCTACTACGATAATTTTCTGATAATTTCTTTTGCCATACACGTTTCTATGCTCATAATGGTTCGATACTTATTCAGTTAGAACTTTGTGTAGTACAAATATTTGAAGAGAGAAATAATCAAATTAGAACAGCGGGTGTGTTGAAAGAATGTACTATGCTAACCTAGCATACTACTAAACATAGTACAAAACTACAAACAATACAATTGCAAAATTTGTCTCGCTGTGTTACTAAGTATGTAGAAAATCACGAGAGAACTATTTATTTCTATAGATCGGAGTCACTGAAATATAATATACAGACTTAACTTTGTCATATGTCTATGCGGTAGTTTATTTAAAATAATTGCTGGACATAAAAACTGAATGACTTTAGTTGAAAACTTTATAAATGTATTGTTTTTACTCTGAAGACAAGATACTAGTTCCTGTATTTATTATTGCAGAGATTTCTTACAAAATTGCAAGCTTCATTTTTTCAACGGCAGTATTGGTCCTTTGAGTCTATGTGTCACTGTCAGTCATCTCTTAGCTGTAAGTAATGAGTTCTGGAGAACGTAGTTCTCTTCCGAAGATACGCTTACATCATCCGATATCAAGTATATTTTGATGCTTATTGAATCCTCGAGCAAAATTTGCTTATAATGTTTCCACTAGTAGGACACAGGCTTCCCCTCTCAAAAAGGAAGAGGACCATGATTCACCATGAGAGCCCAGTACGGCTTGGTGCTGATGATTAGACTTTCCACTTTGTTTTAATTTATTTACGTACATCATTATCATCATTTTCTTGTCCTTATCCCAAATCATTTGGGGTCGGCGCAGCATGGCTTCATCTTCCATACTTCTGTATAACTCGTCATCTCATCAGACACCTCCTTTCTAGCCATATCATCCATCATACAGTCCATCCATCGTTTCTTTGGTCTTCCTCTACTCTCCGCCATTACTTTCCCCATTACATTAATTAACGTACAAACGTCTAGAATGAAATACACCTAAATATTCTAACTACCTAAATCGATATATCACCTACCGAATCAGTTGCCACCTCAATATCTTTGAATACTGTTAACGAAATTCTCGTATTCTATGTAATTGTAATTACTTTTCCATTGTTATCGGGTACCAAGTTCGGCTCGTCATTAGCATATGTCACCTACGTATCAGCTTGCCGTCACGATTCACTTGAGGGGCTGATAATACCGGATGTGGTATGTGGAGTGTTCAAAGTACCTATATTATGTTTTAAATATAGGTATACTGGTAGTTTGTGAAAGCTTGACGGAAAATACAGCGTTGATTAGAAAAGTCGGTTCGTAGACAAATATCCAAGATAAAAATTGGTCCTTGTAGACGGAATAAGTACAGAAATACATTTACGAGATGCATTAAAGTAAAAAATATAGCACATGAATACAAAAATAACAAATTGGGGAAAATATGTGCACCATTCATACAAAAAGCCAAGCATAATCTATGACACTGTAGGAAACAGAGCCAAAGAGCTGAGTCTTGTCGAATTGCAATAATTTCTTAACTTTTTGATGATAATCACCCAGAAAGACCACTGCCATCTGTATTATCCCTGCTAATCATTTATGAATGCCCGTCAAACATGATTTTGACTGAGTTTTAGCCAAATACCATCTTTCAATCCCCCACGATTTGGTCGCACAAATTTTTCGCACACCAAGTCCTCCATTCGTCTTTTCACACAAATAACAATCTACTGCTTCCAAAGAAGAATCATCGTAATTTACAAGCGGGTCCTACCAGACGTTGACAGATGCAATCTTTACTCATTTCATTTGTAATGGTTCCTTTTGTACGCATAAGACCGGTTCTGCGACGTCGAAAAACCAGTTTTTAGTAAATTTTTGGAAAATAATAATGTGGTTCACTTATGATGAGTACAATAGTGGCTGGTTTCCTAGGTCGTGTGGGAAAGATGTGCGGGGACTGGACGTAGTTTAATGTCATTGTGATAGATACATGTCCTTTGGATCTTGGTCCACTCAGGATTTCGGAGATCTAATTGAGTTTAAAAAGGGTATATGTGGAGTTTCGTGCCTGTTCTTCTCCATAGAGATCTATGTTTTGGAAAGGGCAGCTAAACTACAACTTTCGTACAGTAACTCCTTGTCAATTCAGAAGTGGAAATAAATGCTTTGAGTTTGCGTTTAACATAGAAACTGAGACGCTGAGGTACTTCTAGTCCCTTTTTCCGTGACCACCTGATCATATGATGTTTTATGGTTATCGGTTTGGTACATTGAGTATCAGCAACCAGGTTGGTTTAGTGGTGTGTCCGTCGGACTGACAAATCATAGGTCCTGAGTTCTAACCCAAGATACGCACCTCTGATTTTCTTATTCATGTGTGTTTTTAATCATCACTTGCGTCGGTGAAGGAACACATCTTGAGGAAACCAGCATGCCGGAGAGACAATTCTTGACGTCATGTAAAGCCATGTCAGAGGTTCATGGGCGGCATAAAAACTCTGATACCAGGTTAGGCAATAACCACGGTTAAGAAGAAAGAAGCCGTTAGATTTACGCAAAATATTCAAGCGTATATGTATGAATGTATATTTCTGCCAATCACTTCGGTGATTACAGGTGCGGTGTTCTGTTATGTGATAAAGAAGATACCTGTATTATCATTGTTTAAAACATTTCCAAGTGCGTTTTCCTCGCCACAAATCTGGGTCATATTATCTGATAAGTTTAAGAGCTGTAGATATAGTACTCGAAAATTCAATTATAGATACCGTGATATGACTGATTTCTTAGTAATCGATGTTATCTTTTGTTTATCTTTTTAACATGTTTCATAGAAATTTTTAACGGTGAAATTTTTGTTGGATATACAACGAAGGATCGTCGTATTTAAAAACTTTTGATGCACCTTTTCTTTTTGGATTTTAGAACTTCTGAAATATCGTTAATTGATTAGTAATGCATAATTTATAATATCTACTGAATACACTATAATTAACTCATAGCCTAAACCGCAGGACCTAGAAGCAAAATAAGTGTTTAGATTTGAAATCACCCCCCAAAGCGGTAGAACATAGAATGAAATGAAAGTTTTTATTAGAGTCACTGGCCGATGGGAAATATTCTTGACAAAAGTGATGAACACACAGCTTTTATAAAATTATTTGTCTTAATAATATTGATGAAAAAATATAAAATATCTCTCTGTCATGCTGGTTTCCTCACGATGTTTTTTCTTCACCGAAGGATGAATATTGAAGGAACAATTTTGATGAAATAATCGAATAAAGGTTAACTGTTTATTACCTAGGTAGAAATGTTGTACAACAAAAGAATTTTTCTAACATTCTTTAATGGAATACGGGATTTCACGATGAATCTTGGCATCCATTTAAACAATCAGCAAACCATGGTAAAGGGCTACAAACAAATATGTAGCACAGCAATATCTGTGAGAACGGCCCGCGATATGTAACACTCTGTATAGTCAGCATTTTGAACAAACGTTGCCGCTTTGTTCCCAGAATGACATTTATTGCAAGTTGTTGTAATTCATTTGTTTTCTATCAATCTGGGACTATTCTAACAGACATGTGTTGCTGGGGAGTTTCATCGTGCCACTTCTCGTCCTAGCTAAAACACGGGTATTTTTCACGTATTACCTTTAATTTTGACTATTGACATATCAATAGTCACAGATCTAATAGAGAAATATGGAAGAAGAAGTCACACAACCGAGTCGACCCCAAATTAATTGGTACACAAATGAAAATATGATGACACTAACTAAACTGATAATCAGAGGTGTACTTGCATACGAGTGTATGACTAAATTATAGTTTTTACGACTATAATCAAATATTAGAAAAATACATCTTTCCACATAACATATAACCTTCTAATTACACGGACACAGGGCATCTTTTGGAACCTAGGACCAAAAACACATAGAAGGCAGTCAACATTCTGAGATCTTTGACCCTCTTGTCTACCCGTCACACCTTATGACTTTTACGTCCACAATTAAACGACTTTAAATAAACCTTATTACCCAGGGTCAAAGACCATCGTCCATTCGACCCGTATTATATGCAAATCGACACATTTATATCGGTTGAAAAATATCGATTACAATAACAAAGAGGTGTCACTACGAATTTCAAATCAATACTAAATTCGATTCGTTGACCAAGATATTTTTACTTTGAGATGTTGTAAGAGTATTTTGGTATTGTAATTGTGTTTGTTCAAAGACTTTCTGACATGTATTTTGGTTTGTAAAAGCTGAATTTGTGAATGGTGGTGTTTCGACACGTATGGTGTAAAATTTACGTATACGAATACGATTGCATGTCGCTCTGTAAGCGTCTGTTTCGGATCACAAGCAGCTTATTTACTGGTAAGAATTCTTCATGCCATTTTGCTTAGCGTAGTGCTTGTCAAAGAGGTTGAACAGTAGCCCTTTTAGGGTCCGTCTGTCTGTCTCGTGATCCGTAAAAGGTAGACAGTTGAAATTTTCACAGAATGTGTATTTCTACTGCCACTACAACAACATGAAATAAATTACAAATTAAACAGGGCTCCCTTTACAACGTGGTGGTACGGAACCCGTCATGTGCGAGTCTGACTCACAGTTGCTCGTTTTTTTTCAAGACTTACTGAATTAAGTAGACGGAGAAGTTTAGTGGGCTTGTGTGTAAAATACTGGCATTCAACGGCATCTAGAAAGACATTAATATGAGCTTTAGTTTGACTGGGAGAAGCGCAAAAGGGCAGCGAAGTTTGCAAGATCAATTCCAGCATTTGACAGATTAGTCTGAGATAGAATTGCTGTGTGGAGAGATTACAAAGGTTGGAGAAGAAGAATGAGTATCTAGAAAAACTAAAGAATAGAAGATTTCTCAGGCGTTCAGAAATTATATACATTAATCATCAATTCGTCTTTTATATATGTCACCGTAAAATTGTCAAATACGTTATATTACAATATAACGTGTATCTCTCTAGCGATATTGTAAAGTCTCGAATTATTGTCAACTGAACATACGGAAGTATCCCTTGCCCCCATAAACGGGACTTGGGGCACCCCCCCGTTAGGTTAGTTAGGTTCCTTTAAACCCTGCACTCGGAAATAGGGGCCCCGCGAAGCGGGGCTCCGTTGACTACGCTTTTTAGAGGAATATGAGGTGTTTTAAGGTTAGGTTATATTAATCGATATTTCTCAGGAATGGTACAGTATCTTTTCCTGAGAGTGGTACCACTGAGCAAGGAGGACCCCTCCTTCTCTCCACACCGCGTGAGTTGACTACCATCGCATGCATTACACGAAAAATAATGCGTTTTATTGTAATCAGTATGTTCATTTGACAATAATTCGAGACTTTACAATGTCGCTAGTGATATTACAATATAACGTATTTGACAATTTTACGGTGACATATATACCATACCTTCCATAGTGTCATAGTACACGTAGGTAACAATCGAGCGGGACTGCATTCTGCATGTGTTGACACAGTTGTGTTGACTCGCTGCGTCTGCGCAGGGTACTAGGTACGTGTAATGTTGCTTTGTGTCGGGGCTATGTTTTGGGGAGTTATCGTCTAGCCTGAATAATGTAACCCAGGGTGGTGGATTACAGTCCATTACCTATTAAAGAGAGGGGTGTGTGTCCCAGCTGTGGGAGTATTTCGCTGGTTACACATATAGGATGAGGTTCTAAAAATTTGAGATTGACAATCCAGCTACTTTAATAGAGTCGAAGATTTAAGTCGTTAAACGATATGCTATCACCGTTTTTAGGCAGCATAGAAAAGTTTTGGCCACGAGAATTCAAAACTTATTGAAATGATGTTATGTCAACGACGCATAAGAAACTTATCATAATTTTAATCTTAATTATTCAAATCTATGAGTAGAGTAATCCTGTCAGGTTGCAGGACACAGTGCAGGTGTAAATGTGTCTCCATGAATTTAGATAAGCTTTCTAACTTAATTTTGTACGTCATAATTACGGTGGAGAAAACGGAGACTTTGTATTGCAGCTCGTTCACACTGTCTGCTTGCCTCATGGCTCATGTTGAGGTAACATTCTCTAACAATATTATAAATAGGGTATACGACAACAAATAATAATAAGTCCGTCAGCCAGATTATCAACAAATATTTCACTCGTATTTTTTCTTTTGTTAAGTAAGTACATGTTAAACCAAAATAGTCGAAGATACGACGCTTTTAAAATTCTCAATACGTCACGCCTTGGTATAATTTTTGCTAGTTCTGAGGTCATTAGCCCCCACTCCCGAGTTTTGATGCTTTTTATCTTTGTCAATATTCATTGCTTTACAAAAACAAAAAATACATGTCCATTAATTTCCAATACTCTAACTGACGGACTAAACAGATTTGCCAATTTTTGATACTGTCGTAATGCCTTTTGTTACCACGTGTTGACTGTTTTCAAAAGTTAGGCAACAATACTTAACAGACTTTTCTCGACTAAGTTAAGGTCGGCTTCCACTAACACGGTGACATATACTAACAATAAATAACACTTGAAAACGCTGCTCTACAAAAAGTAACTGCGCTGTGGATGCACCATTACACTGAGTACTGGTAGATTTCCATTGTTCATCATCATAATCCACACCCTGACTTCTCCCACTACTTGGTTTAGGACCTCTCTGCTTGACAAGTTCCACGTTGCTCCTCCATTTCCAATGTTAGGTCCAATTCATTGACCCACTTTCAAGTGTGTCCTGTATCCAGTACAAGGCTCCATCTTAATAAACCACAAAGTATAGATTATTAAATAAATAACAATAATTAAGATTAAGCCTATCTTAATAGCAAGTCTATCAAGATAATGTCACCCAGGTTATTGTATACAAGAGAGTTCTGTACATTCAGAGGTATATTTTCGAAGGTTGCCATGTTAGTTTATGTTGGAAACGTGCCCGATGCTAGTCACAGATCGTGTCTACATATAATTGTTAGCCTATTAGATTATTTTGTAGCCTATGGCCGACTTTTACCCTAGGCTGTGTTGTGTTTTGCTTGGTCAGACACGAATTGTTGGGCTATTTTGATTTTATGTTTCAACTTAGGATATGTTGGCATATCATTTAGAAGGTTTATGGTCGGCTGTGACTTGTGAGCTTTCATAGGAATAAAAAGTTCAATGTGATTGTATTGGTCTCAAGAGGCTGAAAGGAGAAAATATGGAAAAACAAAAAGTATTTGGTCCTTTGCGCCTCAATCTTTCAAAGTTACACTGCGATCAACTCTGTGTTCTGACCAAATCAAATTGAAAGTCATTCTGTTGTCTTTTTAAAACAGTCCCTTAAAACTAAACTTATATTGTCACTTACGGGATATTTTCCGTGATTATTTATTATTTTGAGCTCCCGATATTTCGACGCTGTTGCAAGCGCCATGATCGCGGTTTGACTGGAGACGGTGGGTGGAAAATAAAATTGTTACGAGCAGACAAATCTGTCTACTAAATAAATAATCACGGAAGATATCCCGTAAGTGACAATATATAAGTTTAGTTTTAAACCGTGAAAGCTTAAAACAGAGCCCCTTAAAAGCCCAGCCCTTCAACACTCCCTAAGGGAGAACAAGAACGAAACAAACTTCCCAGCTAAATCCATCTTTTCGAGGCAGCATGTCTTCTTCTATACTTCTCAATTGCTCATCACACCAGTTGTCACCCCCTTTCTAGTCTCCTTTGATGAGGGTGGCTTATATCTTTGATTTCTTAACTATTCACTTTCCTGTTGAGTTTACCTAGCTTTAAGTATGTTCCAATGACCTTAGAGCAGTCCTACAGCGTTTGCGCTACAGTCCCAAAAAGTCCAGTTAAAACAAAACCAGTAGCTAGTTTACGGACTTTATTTTCCACGTACCGTGTGTGCATTAGACATCTTATCTGGGATCTTAATGTTGCCTGTTCTACGTCATCTGCATATGTGCCCGCATCTTCTAACTGCTATGGGGGTAACCACATGGATACGTTGGGTAATACATACGCAATAAGCTCCAGGGTAGACGGCCGCACTGTGAAGTGATAAGCAACGGTTGATGGAGACGGCTCGTGGATAGTAAACTTCACCACCTTCACCATTGACGAGACTTCTCAATTCGTAGATCTTTGACAGTCGTTACGGGAAGCCAATAGCCCAGAAACGTGATGACTAAATTGGGTTGTGGAGGCCAGATAAGCTCCGATACAGAATACGGAATAATTGTATTCTGCTGCATCCGATTAGAAACTGGAAACCGTTACAAACACAGTTTGAAAAAGGCTGAGCAGCTGATGATGGCCGACAACCTAATGATAAAATAGCTATAGCTTTAGAACAGCAGGACAAACATTCACGACCTATACAAGAGATGGTCTGGTCCATTCTCAAAAATGTTTTAAAACCATAGAGAATACAAGTATCTATTGTGTACTCTATGGTTTTCAAACATATGAGAGATATTCGAAACTGATTATTTGATTTTGATTTCTGACCATAGAGAATACAATAGATAAGTGTATTCTCTATGATTTTCAAACACTTACTTTAAATAAAGAAACGTTTGAAAAACCAACAAGCGCGGTAGCGTTGTCCAAAGGCTTACTACGACACGTGACAAATTAGTTTTTTTTTGACGTCACATTACTGTACGTTGATTCTTATTTAAATATTGTATTACCGAATATTATTTTCATATTTGTTTGGCTTTAAGGCCTTCGTTGGTAAGAAGTGCGTTCTTTTTCGGTCAAAGTGCGTCTACAGACAACAAACCTTTCTTTATCAGATTTTGTGTGAGTATAGACTGTTCGAATTTCAAATTTTCGGTTCTGAGTTAATCGTTGAAAATAGAACATTGCGCTTTTATTTTGGCATTAATTTAGTTGTCGCCTATGTGTTAGTAAAAACGGGCATCACACAGATTCCTTGCGTGCAGCAACGCTTTTTTTTGTCAAATCTTTGGTTACACTATTCTCACTTTCCAAAGATGAGTAAATAAGCCAGTATGAACTGTATCATGTCCCTAATCGTTCTCTATTTAAACCGTATGCCTTCATTCTGTCCGCGTACGTATAATTTAAACTCGTGCTACAACCACCATATAATCGCGGCCCCTCATCTCAGTTCAAACACACACGTTTTGTAAGCTTCACAGCTCAAGTTAAACGGGTCTTGTGTTGCTAGCTGAACGTGACAAGAATGGAACTTGCGATACATTTTTAAAATGAGAATGCGGGTTTCGCGCCCAAACACCTGTCAAGTGTTCCAAGCGTTTGTCTTTTAATTGCCGAACGGCCAGTATTTGCACAGTAACTAAGGAGGTTTTATTGTAACAGTCTTGCTTGAATTTTTACGTGTTATTATATTGAAATGTGTGGTTTATGTTGTGGTTTAGAGTTTCAACTTTAGTACTTAGCTACGTAATTTTATTGCAGCAATTATTCGTGCTAGGGATGGTCACTCAGAAACAGGGGCCTAATTCTGCTATTTTAATAAATTCGTCACTCCAACACGATTCCATTCTCATCCCATTGTCATTTTGCTTAAAGTTCGTAATCTGCTAAATTCACAATGGTCGGTCAATGGTCTCGTAATAAAATTGTGTTTTAATGGCATTGCCGTATTGTCATTATTATAAAACCCTTAGTACAAATGGTTTTCGAAATCTACTACTAAATGCGAACATTTATTCATGCCAGATTTCATGTACGAGATTAACCCATTACAGCATAACGTCCGATAAATCGGACGGAATTAATTTGAGAATAAGTGAAAAGAAAAAAAAATATTGATTGTTTTTTTGTTTTTGAATGAAAGTTGAATATATATGTATTACACTGAGAACTCGGTTTTGGTTGATTGATTGGCATAACGACTGTCATCTGTCATTTTCGAAAGAGGCGGCACGCGGACGGACTGTTTCGAGAAAGGGGTGAGTAATGAATTGTTTATTATTATTTATTTTTATGATAATTGATTTGAAAATTAGTTGTTATTGTTCTAATAGTAATAATAATTTAGAGATAATATTGTTTTTTATGAGAAAATTGTTAGATTGCTGCTAATCTATGTGTTTTTGTTGCTGTCCGTTTTATCGGACGCTATGCACGGCAGGCTCTAAGGTTTGATTTTTTTTTGCTTTTTACAGATTGACGTTGCATGAAATTTTGCAAATTTTAGAAAGCAAGGATGTAGATAAGCCAGGGAGAACCTTATTTATGTTGAGCCACCTATTGAACAGAGTGGTCAGGACGTCAGGTAATAGGACTTGGGGCACCGCGCCCCGGAGAGATGTCAGCAAAATGCCCACCAGGGCCGAAGCCTGCCGGGGCTGCGGGACTGCTCGAAATAGATACTGAGGCCCCGGAACATAAAGGGCGAGGATATGAGAACATGGATGGGTTTTAGTCAGTAAAAGTCTGACACTCCCTCCCGCTCCGCCCAGAGTGGGAGAAGTTATTTGATGATTTCACACCCAAAAATAACAAAGGTGTATAAGTGGGATCAAGTGGTTGCAAATCTTAGAAAATGATGGTGGCCAATTTTTGCCTACTTTATATGTGATCAGTTGGCTACTTGCGAGGAAAAATGGAAAAATGGTTGTGACAAAGAGACACAATCTTTGTTCGCATTCAGGAGAAATGTATAGCTCTCACTTTGCTAGGCTCGCATGGAACGCAACGACATCAAGGACAAAGCCCTGCTAAACCGTTGTCTACCACAACATACATATTATGGGAAACAGCATTAGATTGTACCTATTAGCACAGAAAGCCAGTGCAAGTCAATGCAATGTGGAGGAAAAGCTAAGTTCAAGTGTCTCAAATGCGATGTAGTCGTCCATCCTAAATGTTTTATGAACGATTATTTGTGATGGGTTTGTCATCATAACATGTACTTAACATATACTTAACTTAACTTCTTAGTTAAATATATGTTTTTTCTAATAAATATCCGCATTTTTCATTTCCGTCTATACCTTTCTAGGGTTAGCATCAGGGGCCGCCGTGCATAGCGTCCGATATATCGGACAGGCTATAAAAACAAAACTATAGTGAACCTGGTTCTTTTTTCCTAACTAAGCTATGAATTTGACCTAAATTAACCATTATGTTATAAGTAAATCAAATTAATTGCTTTATTAAACTTTATGCTGTAATGGGTTAATATTCTATGACATTTCTTTCAATGGAGTGTCAGTGGTTGTTCATTGAGAAGTCATAATGGCGCCATTATGATAGTAGAATTAACAAACTTGTCAAAATTTGACAGAACTTGATCATTATGAAATCAATGATCGAATACTCTGACACTATTGTAATAGCAGAATCGAGGCCCAGGTTAGATAGGCAGTCAGTTTATTTAAAATAAGTGTATTCACCAGGTTAATACAGTTATTTTCATCAATGCCAAAAGAGTCTAGGCAGATGATGACTATTGTGCTGTGTTGTGTATTGTGTTAATTTTTTTCAGCTTTTAATTCCCGCGTTTTTGCAATATGTATCACTTTTTCTGCGATAGTTTCCAAATCCTACCAACAAAGCAGTTCACATGTAAAACCGTCTTAACTGCCACAGACAGAAGCGACAAACTCAAGCATATATCACATGAGTGTTGTCAAAAGCATTCTTCAAAGACCAAAGACAATTATTCCGTCTCATAACTCTTTTCGGTCATTCAAAGAGTCGCTCGTTCATATTTGTCTCTGTCTGACCCTATTGTGTTAACGCGTAAGTACAGTTAACTTTGTCGACCTCTACAGCCATGCGTTTCAAATTCTACATAAATACGGATGTATTGTGAAGATACGGTTAAGCCTACATTGTTTTATATTTTGTCTTCTTTTTTGGAGATTTTGGAATGTTGGAGGTCCCTAGTTTAATGGGCGTTAGCATAGAATCCTCAACCGTGGGCTATGAATCACATTCTAATATGTACCAGTATCAAAGGACCAGTTTTAGTACCAAAAGACCAAGTTATGACAAAGTGTAGGAAATAAGGCACAGACTATGAAATATAAAGGAATGTAACTTCACTGAGTGTAATTCTGTTGCAATACTCATTGATAATTTTCAGATAATCAATGTCAATGACAAAGTAACAAGTATTGATACTTATGTAAAAGACTTGTGTATCAGTTTTGATGTATCTATATTCTCACTATCTACTTATCTGATCAGAAGTGCACCACCATTCAAGTTCAAAAAATCCATTCTCTATTCAAATCATTTTCAATTTCAAAAACTCACAATTCTAAAGCAGCGTTATTCTGTAACAGAAAAAAGAACATCTCCGCTTTCACTGCCACAGATAATATATCTACAAAGTCAACCTCACTAGCTACTGGCGACATTTCGTAACCTAACCCCTGTTAACCCCAGCTAACAATAAAGAAACATTACCAAGTAAATACATACTGAAGTCATTGTAATTTAAATAAATTCAAATTACCTATGCCGTCTTCAACTTGTGTCGCAAGTGGACCTAATATTGTAAAGCTGAATGATGTAATCTTTCATCTTTTGTCTTTTCTATCTTTTTGACAATCTGTGGTTCAGTTTGTCTTTGGAATTGTGGTAGGTCGTTTATTGAGTTCGCGTACTACTGTAAATTTCTCGCTTGTGTTAGGATCTGTCAATTTTAACAAATGTTTGTCGACAAAGTCAACAGTATTATGTTACCTGCCCCCCGATTCAAAATTGTTAACTAAGAAGCCGAATCGACAAAAAAATATGATACTAGATACTAGATACTGGACTATTCTGGTGGTTGTCTCTATCGATTGTGGCATTCAGAAGTTACAATGTTGTTGGGTAATACACCATAGCAAAGAGACGTCTGACGTCTTACTATAAAATATATATGTCACCGTAAAATTGTCAAACACGTTATATTGTAATCTCTCTAGCGATATTGTAAACTCTCGAATTATTGTCAAACGAACATACTGCTTACAATAAAAAGCATTATTTTTCGTGAAATGCATGCGATGGTAGTCAACTCACGCGGTGTGCAGGGAAGGAGGGGTCCCCTTTGCCCAGTGGTACCACTCTCATGAAAAGAAACTGTACCATTCCTGAGAAATATCGATTAATATAACCTAACCTTAAAACACATTATATTCCCCTAAAAAGCGTAGTCGACGGACGGAGCCCCGCTTCGCGGGGCCCCTATTTGCGAGTGCAGGGTTTAAAGGAACCTAACTAACCTAACGGGGGGGTGCCCCAAGTCCCGATTATGGGGGCAGAGATACTTCCGTATGTTCAGTTGACAATATTTCGAGAGTTTACAATATCGCTAGAGAGAAACACGTAATATTGTAATATAACATGTTTGACAATTTTACGGTGACATAAATAGACAAAATATAACATTACTATGCAATTTGACCCTCAAATGGTCTATCATGAGGTTCTCTTAATTCGGTGTCTGTATAGAATTTCAATAAAACGTGGCTCGGAAAGCACGTTAAGCTGTTGGTCTTGGCTGTCATTTGTAGACAGTCGTTACAGGTAGTCGGTAGCCCGAAAGTCTAACAACCAGTCTTTCTGAGGGGTATCGTGTCTATCAGTCGCTCCATGTAAAGTACTGGTATTCAACTGTGTCACGTTGAACTGGAAGCCGACCCCAACTTAGTTGAAAAGCTTAGGCAGATGACGTTAGAATTTCAATAAAACCTACAAACTCGTACATCCTACTTTAAGATTGTATACATAAGTACCTACACGTGTAGGTAGGTCCGATACTTATCTCGTTTTATTTTCCGCAATTAGTAAAACATATTTGTCACACTATCACAAACGAAATATCTTGATTAAGTATTGTTCCGATCCGGAACATTAATAATGAAGAAATAACAAAATTGTTTCGCGTCTTTTGAGTCATGCTTTGGAACTGTTGATATGATAAAATAAGTCCGGATTTAGGCTTTATATTGTTAAATCGTTTCTGTATTACTCAATTAATGCAGCTTATTACAGTCCATTGTTGGACTGAAGCCTCTCCCAAGCAGCTTGTTTTAAGTTCCGCATTTTCTCCGACCTCATTTTTAGGGTCAGTAGTGTACATTTCCTAGATTGAAAACTTTTAGTCCTATTGTACTGCCTTGTGGCAGCCTCTTCACTTGGTTCATCTTTTCTATTTATTTTATAGTTATTTATTATTTATTGCTACGAGTATCAACAACCAATTAATTTACTTTATATCTACTAAGAAAAAGTCCAGTTTACATGGACAAGTGACAATGCTTTCGAAGAGCTTTACATTCTACACTTCGACCAACTTATCTGTGGAGGCGGGAACACACGGATTGACATTAGATTCTGTGGCGTAGCTCAGTCTTATACATATATAACTTCAGTTTGCCTAGGTCTTCAGATTTAGCTATCATCAGAGCGCCTTAGAGGACTGCTGCGACCCCGTCCAGCTATCTCAGGGCTCAAGTCTTGCGATATTTGGGTCGATAGCTATCCGCAGACAAGTCCAGCCAAGTCCCAATTTAGTCTCGCAGCTTTACAAGCTAATCTCTACTCTCGTTAAAAATCTTCTACCGATATAAGTACTGCCCTCATCCCAAATTACAGATCCCCAAACAACAAAGGTTCGGTTTCGCAAAGGTGCTATTTGCTCAGGACGTATCTCGAAATCTTTCAAAGTGAGAATGAGCGAGTGCGGGTGGCCCAATGTTTGTGCCTTGAAATTTTTACCCTTTTTTGTGATGTTTGTCTTATTGCATCCCGCCCGGTCGATGACACAGGTTGTGAATTGTTCTGCTTAAATCTGGAGTAGTATAAAATATTGATCCTTTAGATCAGTTTTTCAAAATGTTTTGTGAACTTCTATTTTTGCGGCATTTAGAGAGATAGCTGGTTAGTTGCTAAAATACCGTCCTAAGACTTTGTCTGTCATGCCTACGACCCGATTGGCGTAGTGGTAGTGACACTGCCTTACGTTCTTAGGGTCCTGGGTTTGAATCCCGGTAGGAGCAAATGTTTGTGTGATGAGCACGGACATTTGTTTCCGAGTCATGGATGTTTATATGTATAATAAGTATGTATTTACAAACAAAAAAGTATATATGTAGTATATCAACTATCTAGTGTCCACGACACAAGCTTTGCTTAGTGTGGCACTAGGTGGCGCTGTGTGTTAATGTCCAGCGATATTTTTTTTTATTTTTTTTATCCACTAATAGCACAGTATTGTAAAAGGCAAATATTTTGAAAAAGAGTAACTGCGATGTTTCTTGCCTGTTCTCCACCATAAGAAGCAACAAATTAAAACCTAGCTTCTGACTTTTCATAACATAACCCATGTAAGCTTATGTAGAAGTTTTCTAGTCAAAGCTGTAGATAATGCCAATGACTACGCCAGTGAATCAAAAACCAGTGGTAACGAATGAAAAACTGAAATAAAGGACAAGTTTAAGTTAAATAATGTAATGTTTATTATATTTTAACGACTTACAACCCAGGAAGCGAACCGAGCCAGTTCATATAACAATTCCATGTAACACAGGGAAGTAATAATTTCCCTAATAAAACTACTCGTCAAATCTACCGTGAACTATGTGTTTGCAGGCTTTATCGTTCAACAAACCCTTTGTGTTTCCTTCTCGCTCACACTCATACCTCCCTCATATGGCTGCCTCTTTCTCTCTTGGGTCCAACTAATATGGCGGCTCTGGTTGCTAGGCAACGCTTATTGTTTACACATGGCGCGAGCGCAGTTGAACGATCAATCTGTATGAGGCCTGAATCGGTTTAATGCTCAAATTATATCAGAGTTATTTGATTTTTTGTTTACTCTACTATCAAAGCGACCATGATGATTTTTCGGAGTGTATATTGGGGCATGTCAAAGTACGTAAAGCCTTTATGATGAATTTAGATTTTTGCGATGAGTTTTGTTACCATAAAAGCAATCTAAAGTTCCATCTTTCTTCATTTAAATCGTCAAAACGGCATGACGATCCGCATAATCAGTTTATAGCATACCCACTGCTGGGACACCACCTCCTCTGTACGATACCT
The DNA here is from genome assembly GCA_950022955.1 of Xestia ashworthii. Taxonomy (NCBI): domain Eukaryota; kingdom Metazoa; phylum Arthropoda; class Insecta; order Lepidoptera; family Noctuidae; genus Xestia; species Xestia ashworthii. The sequence goes on from OX465572.1 coordinate 1,506,160, forward strand.
ACGGTGCTGTAATCCACCACGTAGGCTTAGTTCAGGTTGGCAGATCTCACGTATCCTCAAATGTTTAGTTAGTAAGGAAATTGGCATGTAATGAACATGCCAATTTCCTTACGATGTATTCCTTCACCATTTCCGCTAGTCTTTCTGGCTATATGACCTTTCAATGATTCGTACATCCGCTTCAAATCATAATTATCAGATTAAAACCTATCACAATATATTTATTTTCATCAAATCATGTTCACTGGACACATGACACACATATGTTCAGATCCATTCAGAATGCTTCGCGTCAAGTCTCGATAATTGTATGGTCAAATAACACTTTGCTGTGACCTTGTGACGTTCTCGTCTAGCTGTCTATACGATGTAGGTACATGTGACTTGTAATCTAACTGATGTATATTTAGAAAAAGGCGATTGTCAACAGATGAGTGCTGTAAGCAACAGATAACTGCAGATAATTTTGGGGCGATGAAATGGGAAAAGTACCTCTAGAACCAACATTTAGATAGACCTGAACGCCCGTTGCGTGTCCCATAGATGATACCTGTGTCTCAGCATTGATAACGATATAGGCTGATAATGTATGTAAAAATGTATGGGATTAAGGTTCCTTTTTTCTAAGGGCGACACCATTTTCATGCAAAATGTTTTCCACGTCAAGTGCAGTTGAAATGCGTTGTTACTTGATATTTGATTACGAAATGCAATTTAATTACGAGAATTATAGTGTGGGCAGTTGCTTTAACCGGAAGTCTAAGATGCGTGGGGGTTCATTAATCTTAGTTAAAAATTGTGTTAAATTTAAGCCTCGTAATGATATTGTCGATCTTTCGGTTGAACATAGCATAGAATTGTCTTGTGTTGAGCTAGATATGCATGTAATAGTGTGCGTTTACAGACCCCCTAATTACCTGAACTACTCTATCTTTGAGTCAGTAATGGAAGATGCTTTGGCAAAACTTGTGACTGGTAGTAAACTAATAATTATCTGTGGTGACTTTAATATCAACATTTTAGAGAATAATGTAAACAGCAGTAGATTTTTAAATCTCTTTAAATCATTTAATTTGTCAAATGTTTTTTCAGAACCAACCCGAATTACTACAAATACTGCTACTTGTATTGATAATGTTTTTTGTTGCTGCGACTACTTAGATAAATCCATCGTAAATTACCTTCCTTCAGATCACAGCGGACAGACTGTTTCTTTCGCGTCTAATAAACAATTACAAAGAATTCAGATTCAAACTAGACAAATAACACCCAGCAATTTAGAAAAGTTTAATAATAATTTAATTAGTAAGTTAAATATACCAGGCCATATTGGAAACAATGTAAATGAATTGTATGAAGAATTCTTTTCGGTAGTGCACACCGAGTTCAATAATACTTTAAAACAGAAAACTAAGACTATTGGCCCAAAGTTTATTTTCAGTGACTGGGCAACACAGGGTATTAGGAAAAGTAGGGAACGATTGTTTGAGTTGTACGGCCTTAAGCCTTATATCAACACAGAAACTTTTAGTAAATATGTGGCTACTTACTCGAAAATTTTTAAAAACTCTTGCAAGATAGCCAAGTCTCTTTTCATTAGCAACAAGATAAAATCAGCCGATAACAAAATAAAGACGGTTTGGAAAATTATCAACAGTGAGACTAATAGATCTAAAAAACCAAGTAATGACATAACACTAGAGACCTCACATGGTCTCGTGAGTTCTAATAATGAAGTCGCTCAAGAATTTGTAAATTTCTTTACCAGTATCCCACTTAAAACTACTGAAACCTTAAATTCCTCTCCCTTGCTCTCTATGGATTTATTGAAGGCGAACGTTTCAGCCTGCTCAAATGAATTTAAATTTCAGCATGTAAACCCCATGACAATCATAAAAGCTTTTAAGCAAATCAAGATCAAATTAACCGAAGATCTATGGGGTATGTCTATCAAAGCTTGTACCTCAATTGTTGAGACTGTAGCGCCGTATTTAGCCTCAATATTTAATTTGTGCGTGGATCAAGGGGTCTTCCCGGATCTAATGAAATTCAGTAAGGTAATACCGCTTTTTAAATCCGGGGACAGTAAAGACACCAACAATTATAGGCCCGTATCCGTGTTGCCGGTTTTCAGCAAGGTGTTTGAAAAGATAATGCTCGATCAAATGCTTAACCATTTTAACACCAATAAAATCTTACACGAACAGCAGTATGGTTTCACCAAAGGACGTTGTACGACTGACGCCGGTGTCACTTTATTAAAACATATTTTTACTGCGTGGGAAGAGGCACAAGATGCCATAGGAATCTTCTGTGACCTCTCGAAGGCATTTGATTGCGTAAATCACGAAACCCTGATTTTGAAGCTTGAGCATTACGGTTTAGGTAAACTTGCGCTCAGTTTAGTAAAATCATATCTGAATGATAGACAGCAGCATGTACAAGTAAAGGGTGTAAATTCGATGGGTTTAAAAGTAAAAATGGGTGTACCACAAGGTTCGATATTGGGTCCCTTCCTCTTTTTAGTATACATTAATGACCTACCCCATTTATTTAACAACCATCCGCAAATGGTGTTGTTTGCTGATGATACTTCTTTAATATTTAGGATAAACAGACGTGCCACAAATCTTGACGACGTAAATAGCGCCCTACTGCAGGTTCATAATTGGTTTACCGCTAATAATTTAGTACTAAATGGGAAAAAAACTAAGTGCATAAGATTTGCTTTACCAAATGTCAAAAGTAGTGATTGTGACATAGTATTGAATCAAGAGAAACTTGAATTTGTCAATAAAACGGTTTTCTTGGGAATTACGCTTGACCACAGGCTACAATGGGGTCCTCATTTAACATCTCTTGCAGGCCGGCTGAGCTCAGCAGCGTATGCTGTTAGAAAAATCCGTCAATTTACTGATGTTGATACGGCGAGGATAGTCTATTTTAGTTATTTTCATAGTATTATGTCATACGGTATTTTACTATGGGGACGTGCTGCAGACATCGAGTCTATTTTTATTCTGCAGAAAAGAGCCATCAGAGCCATATATGAATTACGTAGACGCGATTCTCTAAGAGAACTGTTTAAGGAAATTAATATCATGACAGTACCTTGTCAATACATCTATGAAAACATCATGTACGTTAGGAAAAATCTGCATTTATTCAGTAAAAGAGGTGACAGACACCACTATAATACTAGAAATAGGGACCAACTAGTTCAGCCAGGATTCAGGCTTGCTAAAGTAGATTCATCTTTCATGGGGTACTGTTTAAAATGTTACAATAAAATACCTCCCCACATTCTACAACTGAATGAGACGAAATTTAAATCTTGTGTAAAACGCACACTATGTAGGCAAGCATATTATAAGCTAGGGGATTTCATTGAGGATAAAAATGCTTGACTAAATGCTGGTCCTGCTCCGCAACCTTAGATGCAAACTTATTGGACAATTATTGTGGTAGCTGCAGAAGATTGTAAAAATATTCTTGCATTGTATAGATTCCATCTCTTAGTATTGTATAATTGCATAACACATGTGTGAGTACCATGTACCGTAAAGCTACCATTTGCATTTAGTTATGTTTCATTGACTTGAATATGCCTTGGTGGCTGAGAGAATGTCATGCTCGCTTAAATGTCTTGCTGATGGTGGCGGGTGGGTCGGGTCATTTAGTTCCCTACAATATGGTTGAATTGAATGGCGCTGATTCATGCGTCATGTTCGTGAACGGGCGCTGTCAGTCGGGACTGGTCATCTCTTAGCTGCCGTGGATCATTTGAATTGCTTTATTTTTAATTGTTGATTTATCTATTTTTACTCTGGACGCTCTTATTGTGCACGTCTTTCTACATCGTTCTCACATATAAGTATAATCTCAACATGAAAGATGTAACCAAGATTTTGTAACAACATTTTTGATTGAAAAGAGTGTCCATGGAGTTTCTTGCCCGTTCTTCTCCATAGAGATCTACGTTAGGGAATGGGCAACTACAGTACTTTCTCAAGTTATTATGCCTTGTGTCTGTGACTGTAGCTTCGCTTTATTTTTTGTTTTATCGACATTCAAAAGTGCCGTAATGGTCTAGTTGAAATAAATGATTTGAGTTGAGTTTGAGTTTGAATAGCCTGTCGTGTCCGGGCTGTTTTACGTATGTACTGTCTGTCTGCATTTGTAATTGTAGTCCATAAAATGCACTTATTTGTAATATTTGGCAATAACTTCTACAGCATCTTCTTGGTTTCTTAAACTTTCGGAACCCTCCAGTCCATTGATTGTGGTATCTGCAAATTGCAAGAAAAAAGTAACTTTAAAAAAAAAGTTTCAAGCACTTTACAACTCGGTATGATTGCATATCCCTATTTCTAGATCCATCCACCACTGTCTCATATAATGTTCATTTCATTTCTTTAACTAAGGCTCGTGTTAATTTTTTCAAAAACCTTCTGCAGAGACTTTTTCTCGACCAGTATTAAATTCGTCGGTACCTCTTACTAAGTCATAAACATGCGGTTTGTTAACTGCCAGGTCAGTGGCATTCAGTAACCCAAGATGTTGAGGTCGGAACTGTCACATCGATTGAACTAACAAACTCCTTAGACAGGGAACCTGCTCGAACAAGCCAAGATTGTGAGAGCCCGGTAATCTGTATTCAGAAATTAGAAATGACTTTTCACAAATGTATTTACTGAGTTCTTCACCACTAAATCTGCGTATGTGGTGTCCCTTAAAACGATATTGCATCAGCAAGAAATATTGTACTATAGGCCTTTAGAACCCTTGCTCATAGAAATAATAAGTTAGTGCGCGTTTTAGAATGTCAACCTTTCAGCATTATTATGCTTCCATCCCTTATTAGTCTCATTACAAAATACCAGCTCCAATAGCCTTGAGACCTTTCGAATACAAGATTCTTTCTTCAAAAATAAACAAAAGAAAACTTTTTGCCTTTCTTTCCCAACTTCAACTCAACAAAATTCAACCAGCGTATGACAGTCAACAATTTAGCCGTGTCAATGCGGCAATACGCAAGAATGGGCAGTAACCAGCCTTACGTCTGTCGCCGAACAATCGGTCGCAGTTGCTGCAACGTCCCTTCGTTGCGAAATGAAGCTTAAACTTCACGAACGTGACTTTTCTGTGTCAAAGGCTTCCGACGTGTTCGGGTTTCTTCGGCTTTTTTTTCGAAAGCTTACGATGATGTAGCATTTGGTTTGGTATTGAGATGTTTGAGGAATAGCTTGGTAAATTGGTATTCTTATCATAAATCGGAGATAGATTTGCGGTTGGAAAAAGCTTTTAATGATAAATGAATGATAAATGATATTTATTCAGTAAGTAGGTTTTCTCAAACACTTTTACACGTCATGTTTTTAAACTAGATGGGGCCGGTGTTTCGTACCTGACTACTCTGAGAAGAAACAGCCGAAACAAACTCAGAGGTCATAGTCTCTTTTAAAGTCCAGACAATCTTGTTCAACTCACATGAGAACTATGCAGATTAGTGTCTGAGATGGTCTTTTGAAGAAAGAACCATACAGATTTGAGTGGACCTGTCCAGTCAGTGCAAGCATTTGTCAGTTATCGTGTAGCTCGACCTTTAACTCAAGGAGCTCAACGAAACGACGAACAATACCAAAGAAAGGACATTTGGGTAGGTCGCTTATAGTACTCAAACTGCCAGACAGTCGTGGGAAAAAAAAACAACAATAAGTGACCCACAAGGTCCTCACATTCACAATAATTAAATAAAATAAATAATAATATTACAATTCAAATTCGAATGTCAATAAAAATACGAAATGTCAAACACACACATAAAATAAACAAAAATAAAGTAAAAAATAATAAAATACTGAACTAAGTATTCATGTCAAATCATTAAATGTCATGACAGTCACAAGTAAATATTCATGTCAAATAAACACACACATAAAAAATAAAAATAAGTAAAGTAAAAAAAAATAATAAAATACTGAACTAAGTATTCATGTCAAATCATTCAATGTCACAGTGTATAAAATAAAGGAATCAATAATAAACAAGCGAAGCCCGAAATTTCAACATTCACAGAGCAAATTGGAGCAGCTTAATCCCAAGCCTTTTTATCTTCGAGATAGTGATTAACATGATAGAAGGCTTTCAGGCATAACTTCCGTTTTATAAACGATTTGAATTTATTTAGGCTTAGTGCTTGAATATGGCTCGGAAGTTTATTGTAAAAACGTATACATTGGCATTTGAACGTACCCCCTATTTTTTTGAGCCTCGTTGCAGGAATAATAAATTTGTGTTTGTTCCTCGTATTTATGTTGTGGATATCACTGTATTTTTTAAACAAATTAATATTTTTGTGTGCGTACAAAAGGTTTTCATAAATAAACTGAGAGGGCACAGTAAGAATATTAATCTCTTTAAATTTTTCTCTGAGGGAGTATCTGGGACTTAGTTTATAAATTGAACGAATTGCCCTTTTTTGTAAAACAAATATTGTTTGAATATCGGCGGCATTGCCCCACAAGAGAATACCGTACGACATCACGCTATGGAAATAACTAAAGTAAACTAAACGGGCTGTCTCTAAATCAGTTAATTCACGAATTTTTCTAACGGCGTATGCTGCAGAGCTAAGTTTTTTCGACAATTTGTCTATGTGCGGGCCCCACTGAAGCTTTGCATCCAAAGTTATGCCTAAGAACACTGTGCTATTTTCCAGTTGCAACTCTTCATCCTTAATTAGTACAGTAGTTTCAACTTGTCTTACATGGGGTATCGTAAACTTAATACATTTAGTTTTTTTCTCATTTAAGAGTAGATTATTAACATTAAACCAATTAACGACTTTTGCCAGGGCGCTATTAACATTATCCATAACTGACTGCTGACGTTTGAGTTTAAATAAAAGAGAAGTGTCGTCTGCAAACAATACTACGTCATGATTATCCTTTATGAGGTAAGGCAAGTCATTTATGTAAATCAAAAACAAAAATGGACCAAGAATTGAGCCCTGGGGTACCCCCATTTTTACCACGGATCCGGGAGATCTTTTCCCGTTAACATCAACTCTCTGAATCCTGTCACTCAAATATGAAGTAAGAAGATCCAGCGAGGCGTTACGGATTCCGTAGTGGTGTAGTTTCCTGATTAATGTTTCATGAAGAACGCAATCGAAAGCTTTAGATAAATCGCAAAAAATTCCCAAAGCATCGCATTTGTCCTCCCAAGCATTATAAATGTGTCCTAAAAGTTCAACACCGGCATCAGAAAATCGGCTTTAAAAGATTGTTAAGCTTTTGAGCAAAGAAATCGTTAAGTGATTTCTTCGTTTTGCGTACCTCTCTAAATCCATAGAATACAGATCTCACTCCAGCTCTCTTCGGAAATATATCAAAACGGGTATACAGACCGCATCAAAATTTAATACTAGCTTCACGTCCAAATGCGTTCAGCAGTTTTTGCGTTGAAAAGTAACAAACATTCTCACAAAATTTCGCATTCATAAAAGTATGTAGTAAGATAGTAGGTTGCTGACGGTAACAACAAGTCTTTTCGACTTTTTTAAGGGTACTTTTACATCTTTTTTATAGACTCAGTTATCTATGTTACATATTTTTAGATTATTTTTACATTATAGATGCAATGTTACAGTTGACAAGCGTGGTCAGAAAGGCAGTTAGCTCAAGGTGAAATACTGGTTTGAAGACTGCACAATAGTTTTAGTAGTTCCAAAGTTTTGTCCGCGTATAGGTACCCATATCGACCCTATTTAATTGTATTTAGGGTTCATTATTCTACCTGCAGCATGTAGTACTGACGCCAGCACGCCAAGCTACCTGAAACTGATTATCCCAAACAACCTTGAACCTAATTTAAAGAACTAGCATTGCGCCTGCGACTGCGCCCGCGAAAATGGTAAAAGCTCGGCTAATTTTCATTATATCAATGTAATTTTTAGCCTATATTACTCTGTATCGATGTAGCTTTCTAAAGGTGAAATATTTTTTTAAATCGGTTGTGTAGTTCTTGAATTAAATCGTAACAAACAAACAAAAACTCTTTACAATATTAGTGTAGAAGACAGACGTAGAAGCTTAATAAGCTGGCGTCCAAAATAACTTCTCGTCAGAAACCAATGTATTTTATCCATCAACACACATAACCTTCCACAATGGAAGTCATATGGCCCGTAACGTGTCTAAACACTAGGTCTACACACTCGGCAGATGTGTCGTGTGCCGTGTAACTCAGTACCAACCAGTAAGGCCTTGTGCCCGATGCTAGCCAGCTTTATTGGCTATTATTTACTAAGCCTATGTGTACGTAGTGATGGATTTCTTGGCGGAATTACGGTGGTGAGGTTGAAAAATGGTGTCTAGTTTTGGGAGATCGCGAGGTTCTGACTGTGGCTAGCTAACACTGAAAGGTTTTCTCAGTTCACACCAGCAGTTCTTGAGATTGGCGCGTTCAACCAAACAAACTCTTCAGCTTTTTATTAGTGTACTAGCTTCTGCCCGCGACTTCGTACGCGGATCCTGTTGCAATTTTTTTTTTTTTATAAAAATTATCCTATGTTACTTCTAATACCTCCAAGAATATGTGTACAAAGTTTCATGATGATCGGTTTAGTAGTTTTCGCGTGAAAGCGTAACAAACAATGAATAGAATACGTATAGTATAGAATAGCACTTCGCCCGCGACTTTGTCCGCGAAAATTGTGATAGCTCAGCCAATTTGCATGATATCAATATAATTTATAGTCTATGTTACTCGGTAAAGATGTAGCTTACTAATGGTGAAAGAATTTTTAAAATCGGTTGAGCAAGCAGTTCTTGAGTTAAATCGTAACAAAAAAAAAATATTTGTCTCTAAATAATATAAGTATAGATGAATTTGTAACCGCAAAGTCTAAAGACTTTTTTTTTAAGTCTAAGACTGACACATCGACTCATACGCTGCACAAACACACCATAATATTTATTATAACATCAACTGAAATCATTTTCAGTTTTAGTATCGATTGATGCCAAGCCATGATGAAGAACGCCGTACACACAGTTTAGCACGTTGACATTGCGGTTAGGTCGTTATAGTCTTGCTTTGTCAATGTTTGGTTGGTTTTGGTTAGGTCTGGGATTTATGGAAACTTCTGGATTGGTCAATGAAATTTCGTAACTGACTAAGGGCTTAACATGGCGCTCGGGAGGAGCAGTATTTCAGAGTTCTAAAATTTGAAAGCCATCAAATGCCATGTGAAAGTAACTCTTTTTGTTTGTTACCTTTTTGGCGACTAGACGGCTGATAGGATCGTTTTCAAATTTGTCAAGAAGGTAGATCATATCCTGGGGAAAGACATAGATAGGCTATATATATCTTTTTCACACACACACATCAACATACCAACGCGAAAGAAGTAGCGGGCAACAGATAGTGCAGCATAATAATATATCTTAACTTCAGTAACGTCTTCAAGAACTTTTGTTTGTGTGAATTTTTGTTTCATCTGCTGGAACTTGCAATGCCCCGTAATACATACCATGCAGAAGATATACCGTGTGTCCATCCAACACAGTCCATTTTCGCACAGACCTCCGTTTTCAGCCAACTGTCAAGGTCCTACAGCCCGCATGTCAACCGCGCCATGACATAGTTCCGGACGATTTCCCGCCAACTGCGATCGTGCATGTTATGCTCCGACACTGCTTCATCGTTTACGTTGATTGTATGATCTATCAATGGTGGCTCAATTTGTGTGTTATAGAAAATTGTGACATGACATGTGTTTCGAAATAAAAGGGCACACGTTCTCATCTTATTTTAGGGTTCCGTAGTCTGCAACAGAAAAAACAAAACAAATTTAACCACATATGTTTTACTTGCTCTTGTCTCTTGTAACTAGGTTTTGCCCGCGGCTTTGTTCGCCTGGAAAAAGGAAATTGTAAAGTATCCTGTACTCTAACATAAAACCTCTAAACCAAGTTGTGACTGATGGGTGTGTGAAAAGGTAACAGACAGATTAATTTGCACCAACCACCAACCATCCAACTTCGTCGGCGTGAAATTATTATAGAAATAAAAATTTTCGTCGTTTTTGCAACATTTTTCATTGATATTTTGCTTTTCTCGTTAGATGGGCTATCCAACACTAAAAGTTTTTTTCTATTCGATCTTGAGATAAGCGCGTTTAACCAAACAAACTCTTTAGTTTAGATATGAATATGGATGCCAGAGATTAAAAAATATCTTGCTGAGATAGATCTCCTCCGTAGTAATTGTTACTCAGTGTGAACTTCTCTTGATTATTTCATACCTAGTGTTATAAGATAACTATCTAGAACACGCCTCTCAACTACATATTATTACAAAGCTTACTTACTCTGACGTTGTATTGTGAGTAGTTCTATCTATTTAGACAGGTTTGCTAGCCAGCTTAGCGTAACGTCTATGACTTCCGGCCTTTGACTCTTCGTAGGTACCTTGAAGTTATACTCACTTCAACTTGACTAAAACATAATCAGCTTATAATGTTTCCACTGCTGGGACACAGAACAGTCTCTGTGTTCTGGGACACGGGCCCAGTCCAGATTGGTGGAAGTCTTAATGTCTTCGAATTTTTGATTCTAGGACATGCCGGTTTCGGCACGAATGTTTTCTTTAACCGTTTTGAAATAAATTATACACAGTAAAGTGCTTCTTGGAGTCTGTTTGGAACCCACAAAACTTTAGCCGTTTCCGTTACCAGTAGGCCTCTACTACGAAATATAAAACCCGTAGCAATTCCAAACCGATTTCCGTCTTGCGAAAATAATTTGACATCTAACCTAACCTTTGCCATCAGCTATAATAGCCCATTTCTCATATAAATCGCTGATATGAGGCTTAACACTGGTCTACCAAGGTTAAGCTCACAAGACCCTCATTTTGAATGGCTACTAATAAGAATTCTCACAGCCTTCGTAGCTAGTCAATCATGCGCTGACATTGGCCTCTTACAACGAAGAACAAAAAGACATAAATTAAAGTTATCGCATGGAATTTGCTGCTTTAATGTTTTGGTGGCAAAGTTAGAATTGCGGTTGATGTCTTGTTTTGTGATAAAGATGATTTTTGAATGATTTGCTGGTATGGTTACATGGATGCACCAGGGGTTTAAATCTGCCCATAGTTTTGTACGTGTCACTAGTATCATGAGTAGAGATATGACAATGAAGATGGCTAGATAAAAATAGAAGAAGACTAAAGAAACTTTGGATGATAAGTGTGAATGAAAATAGAAGGAAACGAGGTAAAAAACTGAAAAGATTGCAAATAGAGACGTAGTCATGGAAGAAGGAACATTACATAGACACAGTATGCTTTAAACCAGGAAATCTTGCCTGCATGATAAAACTGTAGTCACAAATTCGTAAGGATCAAGTTCATAAGATAGATAAAAGATTTATGCCTTCACGTCAACTCATTTCGGCTAATTCGAGGGCATTTGCCACTCATTAAGCTTTCTAATCCCTTTTAAATTTTATTTTCATTTTCATGAATCATTTGTCAATGCCGTAACTAAGCATCTTCAATAGAGCCAGCTTCCGTCATCCCGACATGCATACCCGACCGATAATGACCTCTATTACAAACGATTTTAAGTAAAAAATATGTTATATGCACACCATTCGTTACATAACATTCTAACTCAGCCACTTCATTTGAATTTCAACTTTATTCTAGCTTCATAAATTCCAAAATCCTGTTACAACTCGCTAGAATCTATCATTAAACAAAAATCAACTTTACCTCTCTTTCAACAACGTCCTTTGTTGTGTGCCTGATGTGTCAGTGGCTGTAGGGTTTTCTGTAAAGGAAATTGAACTTAATGAGGCTACGAATAAGGTTGTATGTTAGTATCGTGTGGTGGGGAGGTCGTATGCGCACGCGACTCGTTCCGGCTGTGATTGCGTTTGTGAAGGACGCTCAGTCATGTGAAATTGATTCCACTCGATTACTGATGTTTGAAGATATTACTGTGCAGCTATCTCTTAGCTCGTTACTACAAGAAAAAATATTAAAGGATAAATCATAATTATTTATTTGGCACACGCCACCGGCACACAACAAAAAAAAATGTAAACAGAAATAAAACTGAGATATTATTGTGTCTCGTGGCAGCGCCAAATAGGCCCACACAAATAAAAAAATAACCCTCTTTGGTAACCTATTCTCAACAATGATAGGGTCGGCTGCCGGTCTAACCGGGTGCAGTTGATTACCAGTATTTTACATAAAGCGAACGCCTTCCTGATCTTCATAACTCAGGAACTGGGTAACCGTTTTTGGCAGTTCAAATAGACCTCATTGATGAAATTACCATGGTTCAATACCGAATGTTTATCTGCAATCAAGTTAATACCAATACGCTGAATTCCATACTTGGTAATGCAGTCTTATTGATATGAAATTAATTAAAGTCTGCATGCATTTGCCTTTACTTTTTGAAGCTCGTGAAAAAATCGTAAGGAAATCCGCACCTTCACAAGTAATTTGATGATTAATGAATGCCTACCTGTCTCTATATATTTGATTTGATATCATATCTTCTTGGTCAAGGGGGGATCCGGATTGAAGGAGCAATACTCAATAATCTATATTTTATTTAGCTGAACTTGAAGTATAATGAGATCATTATAGACCTAAGCAAGAAAGTGGAGCTTTCTAAGCAAGCACAGGAGACAGGTCTATCTCGTTCAATAAGGGTGATTCTCAAGTTATAAGCACTTAAATAAATCTCAACAACCCTTATCAGATATAAGTCCCATAAAAGCATTTCAAACGAAATCAACAAGTCTCCTAGAAAATACGAGGAATGGCACGTTATCATTAACAGCTGTACTAAGGCACTTGTTTGGTCACACGAAGCCGACTAATATCGAACTTTTACTCGTTCAAGAAACCGACCCCAACGTAGTTGGGAAAAGGCTATATACTTACGCAGATGATGATGATGATGACTCGTTCAAGAAACGTACATAAGATTATAGTTCCCGTGTCAGTAAAAGGGATGCATGTGGAAGACGTTTGTGGTGCGCATCCCAACGTGTATGCTCCATTTGGTGATGGAAGAAAGTTTTTGGCCGCAGGATGTGGTGTTCCGTCGCTTTCGCGGACAAATTCCACAAGAACGCACAAAAGATCGTGCAAGTGAAGTGCATCGTGTACTAACATAGTTTTTCCCTGTCTGGAGGCCTTATAATCAAGCCACCCACAGGTTTCACCGCTTAAGCAGACAATCTCATAGGTCGACCAGCGAAAAGCCAATAAAAAAACATGTGCGGCAGTCTTTGGGGACTAACGATAGAAGTAAAAACAAAATAATCTATATCTGCTACGGGTTGTGACCCGCGCACGCCTAAGTGGTGCTGCGCCGTAGCGGATCGGCTACAAGAGCTACGAAGCGTTAGGTGACGGTCACGCGAGTTACGTGATTTTTGTTCACCCAAAAAGCGATCAATGCGTTATCACTTTAAAAATACTGTTCACACTGCTGGCGTAAAGACTGACAAGCAAACAAACTTGCGTCCCGCCAATCGTGATGCAGGTGGGCAGGTACCTTTACGCTAGACTATGTAGAAGTCACTTGTCTAGTAACTACAATAGTCATACAAGTAAGTAACAATTGTACTGAAGTCACCGCCCCGTCATAATTCACTGTGTACTTAACAATGCCTTAGAAGAGATTAGAGAAAATTGCATAATTGCATAAAGAAAAAATGACCGAGCAGAAATTGTAGACGGTACAAGATTATTGGCGGATTGTGGAGTTAGAACTCGAGATCCTTAAAGTAGTGAGCCAAGTAATGATCGAGTTAGCAAGGTCACTTGAGTTGATCAAGTCGTAGACGTTGATCTGGTACACGATAGGAAGCATATCGTGACCCAAACTGTTACTATGGATTTTGTTTATGATTCTAGACCCCCAAAAGTTGTCTATGACGATGCCCGCACATTTGTGTACATATATTATTAATTTTAAAGGCAAAATAGAGGTGCAGGTCACGTATCTTTGTAGTAGGACATACGATACCGCCATATTTTCTTTTTCTTGGACCGACCCTTATCCTTCCTTGATACATCTATCTCCCTTCGGTCCACAGTCAAAGGTTTCCGTATTGGAGTCACTCTTAAATGGACAAGGCTTACTCAAGACATCTTGTTTTAATATTGATTATGAACAAATGAATTCAGGTTATGTTTTGGGAATTGTTTTAAGTTGCTTAAAGATACACAGTAACAATAAGACAAGTTATGCACATCCAAAGTTTACAAAGTATCAAGTTGAACCTCTATTGTCTGTATCTAGTAGTTTTAATTGTTTCCTAGCCACAACATTTACAGGTGAAAATGTTTTGAAAACAGTCCGTTCTGAGCTCGACCAGTCGTCGCACACAGTCCGCCATTGTTTCTCGTCGAACGTATTTGAAAAATAACGATGTTCTATATTGTATTTCGAATTTCAGTAACGGTCGCGTTTGAATTTTGAATTAATTGTATTTTTTTATTTGCGTGTTGGGTTTCAAAGGGTGATGATGTGTGTTTAGTGAAGTGACCGAAAAACTTTTAAATACGACATCAATGCTTGACGTAATGGTTCATCGGATATTACTTCTTCACCTGTAATTGTCTCTTCAGTGATTTTCTAATGTCTTTCTCTTGTAGAAAACTGGATTTGAAAAATAAAATTTGTGTACTCCGTAATCGAAGCCAATGCGATAAAATAAAATGTTTGTTTGCCTGCAAGTGTAAACTCTATCGAAGTTAATACAGAACCGTTTAAAACGTCATTGGTGATCAAAAAGCGTACTACCGTGTTGCAATATAAAAAGTAAATAATTACAAGCTATGCAGAGCGGAAAATAACCAAATATTGAACGTGGCTATGAGAGTTGTATTAATGTTATGGTTATTTCATTGTGATCCTATGTCCGCTTGAACACCTCTGTCATGGGACATGAAATTAAATAAATCCGGATCGCTTTTGAAAATCTGCTGCTCTGTTTCAACCTTCATGTTGGACTTGGTTGTAAATATCCCATAGCAATCCGTTATTTTTAACAACTATATTTTATGCCATTAACGTTCTACTAGAGGTTGAATTCTCTTTAGTTGCCTCAAACCTTTCAGTTCTCTTTTAACTTCCATGCAGGTAGTACAGAAATTAAAAGAGAACTGAAACTGCTGCTACTACCTTTTACGACCGTCGTTTTTATGGCTTCATCTGAATTTAATCGTAGTCAGCATAGCATATTGTCTTCTTTCTCATTTAATTTGTCATGATTTCAGCACTTATTCCCTTTGTAGCCATAGCCTCTTTCTCGTGCCTACTCATCTAAACCCTCTTTCCTAGTCTTTAGTGCCTTATTCTTGATTTCACTGTTAAAAAACTACTGGTTCTATCGGGTGAATCGTATCAATAACAATAACTTGATTAGTTGAAGAAGACCATTATAAGAATGGTGGTAAAATGAAAAAACACGTACTATTTGTGGTCTTGCAGTACATCTTCATCGCTCACTCTGCTATCATCGCCTATATGATTGATGATATCCATGTGAGTATTAACAGATCTGTACTAGTTGAAAATGAAATTGTATTTTTAATAATATCATAAAGGAGAGGTAAGGTTTTTAACTTTGGATGTATTATCGGAGGAGGTGCCTTGTAATCACTGAAAAAAGGTGCGGTTTTAAAAGTATACGTTCAAAAAGATATACGGGGTAGATTCTGACTGAGCCACATAGTTAATTTATCATCGATAATTAAAAAAAATGAACAGCTACTTTCTACAAAAGTGCAATATGTACTCGGTCAAAATGTATAGAGCTGATGCTTTTCTCTAAATGATACACTGAATACGTGGTAACTTCGAGCCCGTATTACTATTACTGAGTACTATACGATTTGTTTCTTCTTTGCGGATTAAGTCGCAGACAGGATAGTAAGATTTTTAGGTTATGGAGTTCATATAGGCAGTCGCTCACTGTAAAATACTGGTATTCATCTGCGTCTGATTAGACTGTAAACTGACCCCATCATAGTTGGGAAAAGACCAGGCAGATGATTATACAGATTTGTAGCAATTTCAAAATGAGGTTAAGATCAAAATGGTTGCGACAAATGTGGGATTCCAAGTCTAGCTCTAAATGCACCTTTTGTACAAGTAACAGTAGTCTATGATAGTTTCAGGCCTAGTTAGAAACCAAGAGTCATCCTCTTGATTTTACTACGGTATATGGTGGCTACTGAAATTCGAATAAAGCAAAAATCTGTTGAATTGAGTTTTGTTTCGCCAAAGATTCGATGGGGCCGAAAAGTTCTGGAGTGACGACCGTGACCGCGAACCGAAAAACGCGTACGTTGGAAGACCTCCCACTAGGTAGACCGATGACCTGGTGAAGATTGCGGGAATCCGCTGGATGCGAGTCGCATGGAACCGATCAATGTGGCGACACTTGGGTAGGCCTATGTCCAGCAGTCGACGTTTTTCGGCTGAAATGATGATGAAGATGAAAGATTACTACAGACTCTTTTGATTTCATTTATAGAACTTGTAAAGCAGTATTTTTACAGTTTTTCATTTTCATTTGTTTATCATGATCATCCATATTAAGCAGTTCTACGAGTAGTATAGAATGAAGATCAGTCATCGCTGATTGTATTCGTCTACAACATAGATGTTATTATAACATTCAATTCAACAATTGTTTGGTTATCGGTTGTCATAGTATAGGCATGTGGTGCAGGAATGAGGAAGATATTGCGGGAAAGTTTTGAGAATATACGAGTAGAAGAAGACCAAAGACACGATGGATGGACTGTGTGGCGTGGCGATACGATATGGCTGGAAAAGAAGTGATAAGATGACGACTAATATAGAAATATGGACGAAGAAGACATGCTACGCTATATAATACCAAATAAATATAGAACAGGGACGGAAAATGATGAATCAGTATGGAAAGGTTTAGCTGTTGAGAACATCCGTATCAATATTAATGACAAACTGTACAGCGGCGAGAATAGAGTGATGAAGTTTGGTGGAATTGGTTTTCCAGAAGAATCGTACCACTATATTATTACTATTACTCTTTCTATTTTTTTTTATTAGGTACTCTTTCTGGTGTCATGTGGTGACATGATATGCAAGATATCTGATTTCTGGTAACTTTAAGGTTTGACTTTGTTTTGATCTACTCCAACAACTATCAGTAAGAGGTTTCCTCTTTTCCAGACGTCTTTAAAGTTTTATCTCAATAAGCCGTGTTGTCTTTACAAAATATTATTCTTCAAAATTTCCACTTGCTAAGCAGTTTAGCACCGTCGCAAATCGTCGTACAGTTGACAATACTCCTTACGTAATTCTAACTCGGACAATTATGGAAGTTCGACACGATGGCGGGAACGCGGTCAAGGCGATGCCAGTGATGTGCAATCTTCATTATTGTACGAATTATTTAGCATTTTTACTTGCTGTCCAGTGCCTTGGGTTCCATTCTTCAGAATCTGGGAGTCAAATTATGCTGTTTTCGTTTTTATGTTCATGTTTTCTTGCTAAGTTGTGTAGTTGCCGTGTTTTATCAACTTATAACAGCTTATAGCAGCTTGTAGCTCTATAATGGGTGTAGGTAAATAAACTCTAAACGAAGCCAAAAGCCGAAAGGCACTTGTTCTTCCCGCCATTGCGTTTTTTTTTGTTCATGTCTGTTACGGAGATATTGGAGGTCAAAGTTCCAACTTTTTGACAAGTTTTTTTCAAATACTAGTTTTTAAGGTTTTTATCTTTACTTTAAATACTACCACCGCTTACTATTAAATACTTCTAACAGCAGAATGTTTTGAGTGATTTACATTGAGTTTTGCCAAAAACGTAATTTTTCACCCCCAAAAAAAAATGTCGTTTCCCAGCTGTAACTTTTGCGTAGAGTTACTTAATTTGATGTACAGAATGCTTGGTTGACAGTTTCGTGAAGGATATGTTTGTTTACTCCCTGTATATCGAGAAAAATCTGTATTTATATAGATTTTGCTCTCGGCTTCACCAGGGTGGATACTTAAGTGATGAAAAGAATCGTTTTTGTTAACCATCTCATCAAAATCTTCAGTTTTCTTGCTGCGGTTGGGATTAATTGAATCGCAGTTAGTAATAAAGGTCGTTCCTACGTATAAGAGTAGAGGAAGACCTAAGAATCGATGAATGGACTGTGAGAAGTATGATATGGCTAGAAAGGAGGTGTCTGATGAGATGACGAGTAATAGAGAGTATGGAAGAAGACATGCTGCGACTGTTGAACTGCGATGGAGGCAAGTTAATGATGATGAGGTGTCTTATCTAAGTTAGTGCCAAAATTACGGTTTTTGCAACTTCAGGTTACTTTCGTAAACCAGCATAAAAAACTCCGTCGTTTCAAGTTTAGAAATAAGTTACATTATTAAAAATTAAAAAAAAATCCCCACATAGAGTCATGTAGTCTAATAATATAATATTCCTCATTCCCTTTTAATTATAGTGTACATTATTATACTAGTCAAGCCCTTTCATTTGATACCCATATTTAGGGAGTTGTGAAAAAAAAAATGTCATTCACCATATTTTGTGGTGGCGGCCATCTTGGATTTGAAATTTATTATAGCGTATAGTATTCTACTAGTCAAGCCCTTTCAGTTGATACCCATATTGAGGGAGTTGTTGAATAAATATGTAATCCGCCATTTTGTGGCTGCGGCCATCTTGGAGTGATTTTTATCAAACATAGCTAAGAACACTCCTGACCAATTTACCTTTCAAACAAAAAAAAAAATCGAAATCGGTTCATCCGTTCGGGAGCTATGATGCCACACAGACACGTCAAACTTATAACATCCCGTCGTTTTCGCGTAGAAGGTTTAAAAAGCGAGTTACTTTCTACCAACTCCTTACTGATCAAGACCGTCTTCTAACTACACATAAAATGGAGAACCTGGCTTCCCTACAGACGAAGCCTTAAACAATCACCAATGCAACATTTCCCGAGTCCTAAGGTTCAGTGTCCGGGTGGTACAATGGCACATAAATGCTTTATAACCGTAGTAAAAGCGAGTGATATCGGTATACGCGGAAGTACTAACAAAAGGGTTAAAGCGCTAAACTAAAATTGCTGAGAAATGGCTTTTTTGAAATCGATGGTTTTCTTGGAGATGTCGATGACCTTATGGTTGCCCGTACCACAGATATTATAATCCCGTACTAAGAAGAAGGATAATTTGACAGTCGACCTGATAGGACGGTTTCTGTCGGCGACTTCATAAGTAAACTAAATAAATAAATATCGCTGGACATTACACACTAAGCAACGAGGTCGTGGTCACTATACTATAGTTGATATGTCATGGTAAAATTGTAAACTCTCGAAATATTGTCAAACGAACATACTGCTTACAATAAAACGCATTATTTTTCGTGAAATGCATGCGATGGTAGTCAACTCACGCGGTGTAGAGGGAAGGAGGGGTCCCCCTTGCCCAGTGGTACCACTCTCATGAAAAGATAATGTGCCATTCCTGAGAAATACCGATTAATATAACCTAACCTTAAAACACTTTATATTCCCCTAAAAAGCGTAGTCGACGGAGCCCCGCTTCGCGGGGCCCCTATTTCCAAGTGCAGGGATTAAAGGAACCTAACTAACCTAACGGGGGTGCCCCAAGTCCCGATTATGGGGGCAGAGATACCTACTTCCGTATGTTCAGTTGACAATATTTCGAGAGTTTACAATATCGCTAGAGAGATACACGTTATATTGTAATATAACGTGTTTGACAATTTTACGGTGACAGATATACTATATACATATAAACATCCATGACTCGGAAACAAATGTCCATGGTCATCACACAAACATTTGCTCCTACCGGGACTTGAACCCAGGACCCTAAGAACGTAAGGCAGCCTCACTACCGCTGCGCCATTAGGGTCGTCAATTTGTGCAATAATACGTACATGGTAATGAATTCGGAGGTCGTCCATCTCATTGATTCTCCAGTGATTTCCATCGTCGTCATCATTATCATCATTTCAGCCGAAAGACGTCCACTGCTGGACATAGGCCTCCCCCAAGTGTCGCCACATTGACCGGTCTCTTGCGACTCGCATCCAGCGGATTCCCGCAACCTTTATCGGGGTCTTAGTCGGCGTGAATTATTATTAAAATGTTACTTCTCAATTTCTAGGGTTTTTGCACGGATCCTTAATCCTTTTTCTAAAATAAAAGTAGCCTTAGTAACTCCTTATAGCATCAGCTATCTGTCATTTCGGAGATTAACCGGAACAAACAGACAAAAATGAAAAAAAAAAAGGTTTTTTCTGTGTGTCATAAGTACTGCTTAGTAGTATATACTTTATGCGTTCAGTTTAAAAGCTGTTAATTCCAAATTACCAACAGACCCTTCAATTTTATTTATTTGTATAGAATTTGTTGAGATTTACCTACCTACTCTGAAGATGGCGGATGTTAAGTCTTTAAATTTTTGATCTTAGGACACACTTGTTTCGTTAACGATAATGTGATTACCTAAGGAAAGGCCCTATGGCAACATGAGTAACTCATACCCAGGATTTCCTGTGCTTTGTACCCATATACAATATACAATGAATAAGCGAATTTGACATAAATACCTGTTGTTTATGCAAATATTTGTCATGATAGGACACAGGAAATGAACTTTCGAGTTGTCTTTAAAAACAAGGGAAACCCCAAAAGGTAAATACTATTTTGAATATCAAAGACAATGAATTGAAAGGTACTCAGAAGCCAGCAAGTGTGACAACCATTTCAGACTTAATACTGGTCGTCATAAGATGGACGGACGGCAAGCTAGCTAGCCCATAGTTCACCGTTCACAGGCCCGCGCTTACGGTGGCCGGGGGCCAGTCACCCCGTCTCCCGGGGCATACAGTAGAACCTTGGACCCTAGCTTGTAAAATTTCCCACTGCTGGCCAAAAACCTCCCCTTTCTCCTTTTAAACCTCTCTCTATCTTGTGCGATCTCTGGCTATGTTCACCCCGCAAACAAGATCAGATCATTACACCACCTTCGTCCCGGTCTACCTCAGCGTTGATTTCCTCCATCAGGTGTCCAGTGAGTCAGTCAACCAGTCTTCCTAAAGGGTGTCGTATTACCCAGTACTAACTGGGTCGTGGAGGTCAGATAGGCAGTCGCTCCATGTAAAATACTGGTATTCAGCTGCATCCGGTTAGACTGGAAGCTGACCCCAACGTAGTTGGGAAAAGGCTAGGCAGATGATAAGGTGTCCATTGAGTGACGATCCGTGTCCACCTCTCCTGGTGCATTCGTGCTACGTGGCTAGCTCACTCCCAGTTTAGCTTGGCGGTTTTTTCCCAATATCTGCAGTCTTTAGTGCTATCTTCATCATTCCCTTGCCCTAATCTCAATTAATTGGGGTCGGCACCTCTCTATTACTCGTAATCTCATCAAACACCTCCTTTCTTGTTCCACTAGATGAAAAATACTATAGCTGCATTGCATCCGGTAAATCTTGATGGTATAATATGATTGTCTTAAATGGTAGAAGGTCCTATCTTTTCCATATGTTGGTTTTCAAACGGATAGTACTCTTGGTCCACGGATTAAGATAAAGTAATTATCAGTGCGTTATCAAGGCGGTCTAAAGCAAGAGCATTATAAAGATGTAAGAGTGTAGCAATCGTGTGTAGATTTAGAAGAATTCTTATGAAATGCTGCTATGATTTCGGCTTTGTTAGAAAAGTTAATTAATAAGTGTTAGGTAGGAAAGTTTGTCTCGGCCTAAGCTTCTTGTAAATGTTAATTCGTGTTACCAAGACTGATTTCGGTCAAAAAAAACCAAATCCCCTTCACTATAAGATATGCCAATATGTCCCATATTTAATAATATGGAGCGAGTCTGTCAGTCAGTTTATACCAATATAAGTGATAAATTCGTTCAAATACTTACATTGCTAGAATGCTTCATCCTCCAGCTGGGCAAAGGCCTCCCCATGACTTCTAGTTGTTCCACGTGTTGATCTAGGATAGGGTTGGGTCCTTCATATGTTTGATCAAAAATATATTAGTGTCTTCGCATTCCCCTTTGCCGTCAACTTTCTCTTTAACTACACAAAGGTGTAAAACGGTTACTATCGCAATTCTGTCACCAAAAGTGTCGTGTTATCTGTCTTTACGCACCACTTAGCAAATGGGGGCTGCCTGCGATACTGGTGGTACTGGTAACCGCACGTACTGTAACAGCGTCTTTATGCCGTAGCATTAAGTGCTGTTTTCGTAGGTCTAAGTATAACTATTGCCGTATTGTTGATTGTATATTAGTAGGTGTGAGTTTGGTCTTTGTTTGCTGCAAGTACTTTTAGATGCATCGATAGGTAATGAAAGCATTTTCGTACTTAATTTATAGATGAGTTCATCTTTTTATTCTTTTTTTATTTTTTTCCTATAGTTTGACACTTGTCTAAATTGAATAGTGTTTATGTCACCGTAAAATTGTCAAACACGTTAGATTGTAATCTCTCTAGCGTGGTTGTAAACTCTCGAAATATTGTCAACTGAATATACTGCTTACAATATAACGCCTTATTTTTCGGTAGATTGTAATCTATCGAAGTGAAACCGTAACATTGTGAAATACATGCGACAGAAGTATCTCTTTCCCCATAATCGGGACTTGGGGCACCCCCACGTTAGGTTAGTTCCTTTAAACCCTGCACTCAGAAATAGGCCCCCCGCGTAGCGGGGCTCCGTCGACTATGCTTTTTAGGGGAATATAAAGTGTTTTGAGGTTAGGTTATATTAATCGGTATTTCTCAGGAATTTTACATTATCTTTTCATGAGAGTGGTACCATTGGTCAAGGGGGACCCCTCCTTCCATCCCTCTCCTTTACACCGCGCGAGTTGATTTCCATCGCATACATTTTACAATATTACGGTTTCACTTCGATAGATTACAATCTACCGAAAAATAATGCGTTTTATTGGAAGCAGTGTGTTCGTTTGACAATATTTCGAGAGTTTACAATCTCTTTAGTTATTTTACAATCTATCGTGTTTGACAACGGTGACATATAGTCTTGTGAATCTACTTGCAACGACACATACGAAGTATGTTTCATACAGCTGACGTCACGCAAAATTCTGCATCGCGCAAGCAGAACCCGCTCGATTAACATACATATAAATAAAAACATAACAACATCACGCCTTGTCATACCTGAGGGTTAGCCAGAAGTGTACCTAATAATACACCCATATTTCACCAGTCATGTTTAAGTCCCATTGTAATAGGGGACGACTCTATTGCCATCAACCGTGAACCTTATTAAGGTTCAAAATGGCCAATGAAACTTACTTCTGAATCACCCAAAGTAACAACTCATTACAAAAGGACCAAGAGTAACGATTACCACATCTGTGTCGCATTACTAATACCCTGAGCACCAACTAAGCCAACACGATGACTTATGTCCTCAAGTACATACGACAACGTAACCAACACATTACATATCTAGTAGTATCGGTAACTAGCGTAGCGGACGGCACTCGGTTTCACCCGCGTAGTTTCCGGTCCCGTGGGAATACGAGGATAAAATATAGCCTATGTTACTCGCTGATAATGTAGCTATCCATTGCTGAAAGAATTTTTCAAATCGGTCCAGTAGTTTTTAAATTTTTTCGTTACATACAAAACTACAAATGTTTCCTCCTTATAATATTAGTCTATAGATGTCTATTTCGTGTCGTCATTGTACGGAAAGTCTACAGAAAGGCAGCTAAAAGAAGTGATATACGTAAAGTGAGAACCTATCCGGTATTTTGAGGGTCCAATAGGCAGTCCATCCATTTAAAATACTGGTATACAGCTGCATCCTGTTAGAATGGAAGTGGATCCCAACTTTGTTGGGAAAATGGTAGGCGGATACACAGGAAAACTACAAACTTTTTACTTTAGGAACAACTACTACTTCGCCCGTGACTTGGTCTGCGAAAAATGTGGTAACTCGGCTAATTTGCATGATATCAATATAGCCTTTGTTACTCAGAAGATGTAGCTTTCTAATGGTGAAAAAAATTCTTAAATCGGTTGAGTAATTCTCGAGTTACATCTTAACAAACAAAAAATCAAATCTTAACTCATGATAATATTAGTTTAGATTCAGAATATTAGTTTAGATTTCTCTTACTAATAAGTTTTCTTATACATTTGTATTGTGTTAGTTACAGTTAAAGAGTTATTAATTTTCATGAGTAGGAAGGAACTCATTCTGCCTAGCTTTTCCCAACCATATTGGAGTCGGTTTCCAGTGTAGCCGGATGCGGCTGAATTTTAAAATCAAAACTCCGTTTAATTATGATCCATGCCCGACCTGTTATAGTGATTCCAATGCGATAGCGTATAATATAAATTTATAACTCAGTATGTCCTCAACTGTACTGCGCCTGAGTCAGAACAACCATAAAACGGGTAGATAACGATATCGTGTGTTTGATCAGACGTACCCGTACCGACTATATAAAATATGTAGTCGTGTGTGTACAATTGGTCTCTGGACGACACAGTCGATGTAGCTGTGAATTTATTGTGAAATAACAATGAGAATTGGTCGAATGATAGTGGATACTCGTATATTGGAAGTAATTTTGATCGTCAGACCTAGGTAAATTTGAAATAAATGTTTCTGTGATTTGCTTTCTACACGTTTGGCATATTCACTGCAGCTTGTGTTATATTTAGTGCTAATATCATAATACTTTCTCTAGTGATCTTATAAATTATGTTTTAATTACAACCACGTCATAGTTTTTCGTTAAAATCCGGTCTAGGTCGTTAACCCATCCGAAAAGAGCAAACACGAAATTCTTATCGGTGTCTGAATCTGTGACTAGAGAATTATTTGCAATTTTTTACACTGCGATAATTAATGTTTCTTTTATTTCTTTTCAGAAGCTCAGCAAAAAAAATGGCATCAAAGAAGAGGAGTCCAGTTGGTACTGGGACCCACCGACCCAAACGTCGAATCCTTCGGTCTACGATGATACCGAAAACCAATATACAATACAGATACGAGATCTACAAGATCAACTTACCACCCTGAAAGAGAGAGGCACTCTTGACATGAGGCCTGATAATGAACTGGTTAAACTAAGAGAGGAAAACAAACATCTCTCCTCAAACTTAGAAGATCTAGATAGCCAACACCAACAGGCTATGGAAAGACTTCTAGCGCTAAAGAAAGAACTACAGTCCAATTTTGAAGTTCTAAAACAAGAGCACGAAGAACTCAAAACTACAAATGACGAATATGCAAACGAAATCAGAAAGTTACTGTCTAAAATAGGAGAGAGGGATAAAGAATTAGAAGAGCTAAAAGGAACTAAGGCTGATTACGATACTTTGTCTCATAAGTATCAAAATCTTGAGAGAATACACAGTCTACTTAGAGAAAACGCTGAAAAATTCCAAGAAGAAAATCAAGATTTACACGAAGAAGTATTTAAGCTCCAAGAACAGGTGACAAAGCTGGAGCATGACGTAGAAGTAGCACACAAAAATGCAGAGCTATCAGATATGGTTCCCAGAGATACATATGAGGAGCTTCTGAAGGAAGTCAATGAGTTGAAAGATAGAAGAAATTCAAATCCAATTCATTTAGATGAAATCAATATAGATGATAACGCTAAAGGTGTAATTGAAACCCTCAAACGTGATATTAATGAGCTTAAACACAAACTAGCTCAAAAAGAAAGTAGCTGTCAAGAAAGTTTAGATAATAAAATAATAAAACCTGAAAAAGTTATGCAGTTGTACAATAAATATGTCAACTTTGAACTTCCCATTGATTACGTCGGGGAAATACCTTCAGCTGGAGACAACATAGTCCTTTTCAAACTAGAGAGTGTTTTTAAAACAGTACATTCATTCAAAAAAGAAATTGATATGTTAGACCATAAATTGTCTGAGAAAGACCTCAACGCTAACCATCTGCAGACACAAATAGATGATTTGACTACAGAGAATGATTTTTTGACTACTGATATTCAACATTTGGAGAGAGAATTGAGTGAGATGAAGAAAAATAATGATTTCCTTATATCTGAAATAGCGGCCTTGAAAAATACGTCCAAGTTAGAGCCAATCATAGAAACACATGAAGATAATTTAGCAAAATTAGAGACAGAACTGGCCGATTCAAATAAAATGAATAAACTCTTCGAATCGGAAATCAAGAGGATACTCAAGGAGCTAGATGAAGTGAGAACTGAAAAGATTGCCCTTCGAAATAGTTTGAATGAAATAAAACAGAAACACTCAACGATGTTGGACGAATTTGAAATGTTAAGAAATCAAAGTAGTACAGTTGCAGAACTGGAACATAATGCAAATATTCAAGATCATGAAAGGCTCAAAAAGACGGCCGATGAAATTGATGAACTTAAAAAACGTTTGAACTCGGCTAATTCTAAAAACGAGCAGCTTTCTATAGATATACACATACTAGAAAATGATAAAGTGTTATTAACGAAACAAGTGGATGATCTTAAGGTATCTTTAGATGAGAAATGTTATGCGCATAAGGAATTGGAAAACTTAAAATTTGCCTTAGATCATAAGCTGCACGACTTCGAAACTAAACTGGATGAAATCATAAAACATAAACAGGATATAGAAAGTGACAAACACAGATTACAAGAAAAAGTTATTACATTAGAAGAACAACTAACTACTGCTAGTACCGCTAGTACACAACTAGAAAATGTAACTACGGAAAGCAGTGAAATTGCTGAAAAAATGCATGCGATGTCTGTAGCCAATGAGACTCTTTCAGAAACCATCAATACACTTAAAACAGCCATAGCCGGTCTGCAGCGCAAAGAAGAAGAGCTATTAACAGAAAATAGTAATCTTAAAATAAACGTGAAGACTGATAAAGAAATAAAAGCACTTGAAGCAACCATCCAAGAGTTAAAGGCAAAAGCAATTCGTCAAGAACTACTTACCAATGAAAAAGTCACAAGTCTTAAAGCCGAAATTGAAAAGCTAACTGAAAGAAAACTACAAGCGGAAACTGAATTATCTTCCACTGATTCCAAAATTTTACACCTTGAACAAGAATTTGAAAAGTTGGTATCAGATCTCAATGAAAAGGATACTTTGATTGATAGTTTAAACAACACAGTGCTACATAATAACAGTACAATTAATTCATTATCTGAAAATGTAGCTGATCTGGAAAAAATGGTAACCATCAAAAATGATGAAATCAATGTCCTCAGAGACATAAATACAAAATCAAATTATAGTGAAGACGAACTAAATAGGCTTCACGTTGAAAAAGAAGACCTGAACAAACAGGTTTTCTCTTTAACCGATGAATTGAGTATAAAGAATATTGAGATATCAAAACTTTCGTTGCGAGTAGAAGAGTTAGAGAAAGTACGAGATGAATTTAAATTAGCAATAAGTGAGAAAGAAAAAGAAATAAAAGAACTGAGACAATCAATAGTGGAATTAACAGATAAATTAAAGACTACAGAGAACATAACGCATCATAACGATGATTATGCGAAACTAGTATATGAAAAAGAAGCAATAGAGGCCGATTTAACCGAACTAAAGTATACCCTTACTTCAAAAGACAGCTACATTGAGGAACTGAAAGAATCACACGCAAGAGTCGAGAACATGGTCGCAGAATACAAATCAGTCATAGACGCTGCGACGGGCGAAAAAACAGAATTGATAAACCTAATCAACTTGAAACACAATGAAAGTATACAGTATCATAATGAAATCCAGAGGCTGAACCATGTCATTTTAGAGCATACTAACGAATATAAGAAAGTTATTGAAGAAAAAGATCAATTGTTACAAAATACTGCTAATAATTGTACAAATTGTGAAAACCTAAGAATAACACTTAAAGAAAAAGATGGTATTATAGTATCTTTGAACCAGAGTTTAACAGAGTTTGAAAAGGTAAAATCTGAATTACTAGCTGCCAATGAAACCGTGAAAAATTTGACGGAGAGGTGCGATAATTTGGAAAGAAATTTGGGCGTTCAGATGGAATCGGTGAAAAAATTGACAGCAGAACATATACAGGTAAATTACTAAAGATATCTTATAGAATATTTATATTCGTTTAAGCGACCGCTCAATGACTCTTACGACCTTGCAATAAGGCATACATTGTAATAATTAACGATCGTTTGTAGTTGTACGGAGCACCTGCTACGATCCTTACATACTTTACCTTTCAGTTGTCGGAACAAGAACAGAACTCGGTGAAAGAGTTGGAACGTCTGCGGCGTCACCTGGTGGAGACAGAGGAGACATACACGCAGGAGTTGATGGCCTCAGAGCAGAAGCTCACGGAATGCACGACCAGGCTGCACCAGGTTGAAGAGCGGGCGAAGCAGACTAGCACTGTGTATACCAGTAATAGGTAAGAAGGTATTCTGTACATACAGTAGTAGTAGATTTCTCACTGTTTTTTTTGCGACAAGCGTGCCACACTGTACCCAAACCACTGTAACTCCTGAAAGCCAAAATCAACAGTGGCGACCATCAGAAAAGCGCCGAGACAATGAAACTCGACAAAGTCCCGGAAAAAGAATTAAACTGTCTTGGATCCTACAACGAAATTATACAGAAAGATGTAGCGGAGGGGTAGCAAAAAAAGATTCGCGGGTTTACTGATACTGAAGCTCTGCAGCATCCAAGTGTTTAGAAAGTAGCTGAGCTCATAATCAGCCCATAATGTTCACTGTTTAGACACAAGCTTCCTCTTGAGAGGGAATGGGTTATAATTCTCCACGCGGGCCTAGAGCAGGTTGGAAGCTGTCGCATTTCTTCGAATTTTCGGTACTAGGTCATCGGTCGGTCGGTCGGTTCCGTTTGAGAGCAGTGATTGCGAAATAAATTTCACAAAGTGGCTTCGGACCCTGTCAAGCGGGGCTGATGGCTTAGCAATTATAATCGTCTTGGTTCTACAAGGTTAAGCAACAATGGCCGTGAACGATCCGAGGATAGAGGTGACATGACGTTCATAACACAAGGAGACCCCACCGTCCCTCCAGAAACCTAGTTAAACCGTTAGTTCTGCGTGGCATTTGTAGATCATTGACAGTCGGTTTACGGATAGTCCGAAAGACCCCTGTCTAATCGCGTCGTATGGTGTTTTCCGGTAACTGTGTTGTAGAGGCAACGACCATACAGCCTCTAGACTCCTAATAACAGGCGACCGATGTCTGTCAACACATAAGGGGTATAAATCTTATAGCCGTTGTCACTCACCGAGTTCGAATTAGTTTCGACCACTCCTGTGAGCCGCAAACACTTCCGCATTACTCCTTTAAAAAATCGAGAAAATAGACATAATATATCCCCGTGTATAATACGTTGGTGTGATAAAGAAATCCGGACTTCAAGTTTCCTGAAAGACGGTATCACATTTCATCGGTAATTTAAAAGTTCCTTAATCTAAATTAGATTAAATTTCTGACAATATTTATCGGAGTTCATCTTATACTGGTCATACTTGATGTCTTTTATGATTGCGTCCCTTTCTTTTGAAAGTACTTTTTTCTCTATCTCTTTTCCTCGATGTTACGTTAAAATAATTAGTGATGTTCCAAATCGTACGACCACCCCTGTTGTCGATAAAGCAAAAAATAAAACCTATAACTATTTATTTATGCAAAAAATATATTTTTAATAATTAAAAATTACAACATTTATTTATTTATTAATATTGTTCACGTCATTTTACCGAAGATTGTTTTATCCCTATGAAAAACCGTCGCCGCCTACTAAGTTCGTATAACTACAGATATTTTACCTACATGATTCAATCGTAATTAGAATAAAGAAGGTAATTTAATGCAAGTAAAGTACGTAAAACATATTTTTATTATGCCTACAGTTAAAAAATATCGATACTTTCTTGTTTGATTTAAAACTATCCCATCCCTAGTGAAATGCAATGACCTTGAATTGGCCAATCAGAACGCAGTACCCCGTCCCCCTCGCGTACCTCGTACCTCAGCGAGTTGACAGAATAGTTTTCGTGCGTTAGATCGTGTATTAGGCGTCTATAGGCTGTATGGTCGTTGTGTAGAGGTCAGATAGACTGGAAAGGGCCCCAGAATAGTTAGGAGAGTTAAAATAAACTATTTCTTTAGCTCTTATTTTGTGTTATCAAATAGCATATTCTTATTTTCAGCATCCGAGCGAACCAAGAAGTGGAGACGTACAAGAACCAGATCAAACTGTTGGAGAAGCAGCGAGAGGAGGTACAAGCTCGGCTGAGCGAGGCGGAGGACGCGCGGGGGAGGAGCGAAGCTGCGCTGACCAACCTGCAGGTTGTGTTGGAGCAGTTCCAATTAGGTGAGTGTCCTGACAACTCACTGTATTGCAGTCACTGCTGCGCCACAATACCCAGTTCTTCGACTACTGGATCCAGTCTTCCTCAGCCACCCTAGTGATAACGCCAGGGTCGACCGCGAAATTCAAATTTTCTTATGTTTTTCAATTTGCAGACCAGTATCAGGTCAGGTTGATGTTGATAAAAATATGATTCGCGCAAGTAACCAAATCAAATCAAATCATAATTTATTTGTTAACATAGGTAAAAAAAGTACAGATCTTATGTTGATGAAAAGAGCGCCGTTATGCCAGGAGGCGTACAAATTTGTTGTGCTAATTAGCTGATGATTAGAATTATCACTATAATATACGAACATCATGCATTATGGTATTAAATTAAAAAAATAAATTGAATAGGTACATATTAATTAGTATCGGATATAAATGAGGAATTATTAAAATGTCAAAAAAAATAAAAATTATAATAATCTTTGTCAGAATAATACATGTCAAAGTAATTTACTGTCAATATGTCAATTTGTTAAACCTCAATATTTGCAATTCTAAATTAATTCGTCATTTAAATATTCGTCAACAGTTTAATAACATTTACCAATTAAGAACAATTTCATTTTTTTCTTAAATTGTGTAAAATCTAATTCTTATACGGCATCTGGAATTTTATTATAAATGCGTGGAGCCATACCAAGGACACTTTTTGTTACTAATGCAGTTTTACATTTGCAATTACTTAAAGCATTTTTGTACTGACTACGAATTGGAACATTTCGTACCATTGTCATTTTTTCAAAAACGTTGGGATTCGTTTTAACAAAGATACTAATATCTAATATGTATAACGCCGGTAACGTTAGTATTTTTAACGATTTAAAGTACGGTGCACAGCAGCTGTCATCTGTTTTCAGACCACACATGGCTCTTATGCATCTTTTTGTGCCTTGAATAATAATTCTTTATCCGCTTACTTTTACTTCCTCTATTTCGTTGCCATTGTAATTGACACAATTTTTTGGAGCTTGCATTACTTTGCCGGAAATGCATTATTTTGGTTTTCTTGAGGTTGATTATTAAATTATTCATATTAAGCCAATTAATTATGTCAGTAAGAGTATTATTAATGTCAAATTGATAAGTATTTAAGTCTTTACATGTTACTACAGCAGTGCTATCGTCTGCAAACAAAATCATTTGTTGTTGTGTCACTTTTGGCAAATCATTTATGTAAATCCTATATAATATTATAAATGTGAATGTAAGTTTGTTTGTTACGCTTTCACGCGAAAACTACTGAACGGATTTGGATGAAATTTTGTACACATAATCTTGGAGGTATTAGAAGTAACATAGGGCTATTCATTAACTATTTTTCATGTCCTATTGGCCAAGATTAAGCTGAAGAAACCAGGACCGACCTAGAGCTCGTTCGGTCGACGATTTTGTTAAAGCTGCGGTAAACACCTGGATAAGAGACGCACAGAAACGGGAACTGTGGCAAAAATAAGGGGAGGCCCAACCCAGCAGTGGCTGATTCAGGGCTGATATATGCTGAGTTCTTGAATACGGTTAAACATCACAGTACATCAGCGAATACTGTGGCGAATCGTTAAGAAAATAGTCATTGTAATTTGCTAAAACTCCAATAAATCCTATCCGCAGACAAAGAACGCGACACTCACGCCGCCACAGAAAAACTCAGAAACAAGATCGAGGAACTCAAACGCGAGAACCTCGGTCTTCAAGCTGAGATCGCTCGACTCAACACCAAGCTTGAAGACTCCTTAGCAGGCCTCCAAGCGGCTTCTAGACTTGGTGACCAGGTGGAGACGAAGAGAGCCGAGATCAATGATCTGAAGGAGCAAGGTATGTAAGGCTCTGAAGGGTAAACGAAATGGAGTGATGTATTTGGATTGTCGAAATGCATTTGGATGTTTGGTTCTTCGAGTAGATGATTGGTTGAAAAACATCACAGCTAACACAGTTTTGGGAGGTTGGACTATTTCTTCTTAAAGAATGCCCAAGAATGATATATTTCGAAAAAATTAACGACTAGTATTGTCTCTTACGGGATATTTTTCGTGATTGTTTGTTATTTTGAGCTCCCGATATGTCGACGCTGTTGCAAGCGCTGTGATCGGGATCTCAAAATAATGAACAATCACGGAAGATAAGCTGTAAGTGATAGTATAAGTTTAGTTTTAAACCGTGAAACCTTAAAACAGTGTTAGTTCAGATCGATCCTAATGCCTCCTTTTTCACTATGACGATGCGAATCTTTAATGAATTGGTGCAATACTGGATTGTCAACTCTTGGTTGGCTCAGCATAAAGCTATAAATCCAACAGTGAGTTATTGAATAAATAAATAAATATGCCATTTGCCTAGTGTGAATTCCGCCTTAGACCATTTACTTGACCTAAAAGATAAAGTAGCTTTTAAAAAGATATCCAAATTCACTTCCACAATTCGATACGCCCCAAAAAATCTTCCGTAGATTAGATTTGAATGCTAAAATTAGCTTGAATTTTGTGATTGAATAATGTATTATATCGATCTTTTTTGTGATTATGACTGATTATTTTTAATTAGTTTATCTTTGGAAGTCAGTGCAACCCTGATACATAATGTAGTGTTTTGTAATATAGATTAGATTTTACTGATTTCATTGTAATATAAATATGGGTACTGATTTGTGAGGATTGCAAGTTTACTTGTAGTAGTTGAATTTTTGAAAGCAATTACAAAAACGCATTTTGCCTAAAAGATAATTTCGTACATTTTAAGATTTATTTTTTGGTTTGCTCTGTCGGTTACGACTGCTAAGCGTGTGTGTGGTTCTAGAATCAATTCAAGTTGGCAAAACTGTTGTTGGGTTTACCATCAGGCATTGCCCAGATTATTTATTTGTGTTTTTTTAATGGCCAGACAAGACAATACTGGCAAAATGTGGGCACCTTAAATGCTCTGCCTGTCTGGTTTTTACATCAGAAATTTGTGAGTAGCAGCAACGGAGCCTGGATTTGTGCTCCATTGATGGCAATAAGCTCACCCTCTGTTAAATACGTGGGACTTAAACATAACTGGTAAAATGTGGGCATTCTAAACGCTCCCCTCCTTTAGGGAATACAGGTGTACATAAATAAAAAGTCACGCCATATTATTTATCATACGATCCTTACATACTATTTTTACTAGTTTTTATGTTATATTTATTTACATACAACGTCACAAATCGGTACCCACCCAAACCCATAGCCCTAAAGCCGTAATAAAGACCAGCTAAACACCGTTTCCCGGCCAAATATCAGCTGGTAATTCTGGGGTGATATCTCCCAGACTACCAGTTGGTATACGGCTGGGTTTCGGCACGCACGTAGCTCCAGACACATTTAATGATGTAAGTCAGTTCATAAGTTTTGTTTTCTATGTGTCAGCTTACACGTGTGTCTTTAAGTGTATGTTCTATTTGGCCAGTTTGTTTTTTTGAGTTGTGTTTTTTGCTAGGTGACTTTTGACACTCAGTAAGTTTTTTTTTGCAATGTTAGTTAAAGCTGACTGTTTTATAGTAAGTGCCAGTTTAGATCGCAAAAGCGGTTTTTGACCCACCTACATTTAGTAAAGTTCTTAACTTTGAAATCCAAAAATAGGCCGGTTCAAGTTTTGAATCGTCATTTATCGTCAAATTTTAATTCTAATGATAAACGATACATGGGTCATTAGTTTTGGTTCGTACGAAGATATACTAAGGAAAGGGCAATGACCTATATTGCGATGACTGACTCTTACTATAGTGAATGTGTGATTGTTGCCTAGTTAAAACACAGCTTTGTGCTATTTTTGCGGCTAAGCGACTCGTCCACGCTACAGTTATAAAGCTAGAAACTTCTAGACATCAATCTAGGCAAATAAGTTATATCAAAACATGTGAAGTTTATATGTATGTCTAGGCCAAAGTCTACTGAGAAAACCGCTCTTTGAAATTAGACTAATGTAGGCGAGGCGTTTAAAATGAAAAAGACATCGATTTTTATTTCAAATCTGTCACAAAATCATACTTAATCCTTTGTGTGCCTGAACGTAGATCTCCGCGGGACACAATGACCTTAAGTGTCTCAATAATTACGGCATACGAGAGGTTAATAATTTTCTCAAAAGACAGAGAATCAATCCTTTAAATAATAAAATGTAAAAGAAGACCATTAAATGTGTACAATCACTGTATGCTTTAAAATAGGCAGCTTACAAGAATCAAGACCAGCGCTTCCGCCTACTTCGGTTTAATCTCATTTGGTAACTGTGAGGTTTTCGGACGCAGCGGCCGCCGCCACCTGTCACGATGACAGACGTCGCTCTGACAGCTGTCACTTTGACAGATGGTAATGGCGGGCTCGCGATACTCAGATTACCATATGGGGTTTGACTGAGGGTAACGGCTTCACGTCGTGTCGTCTATGTGTTTCACCTCTTTTTTTATTTTGCGCTTTTTTTGAGAATTTTTGTGTATGTTTTTTTTTGGGGTTGAGATTCTTAAATGTTACCATTTGCATACCTACTATGACTTTAGTCAAAATAATACATAAAATTTTACTATAATAGAACTGTGTGTTCGTCTGTATTGTAAGAAAATTCTAACAATATTTATTTTTGAATGATAAATGTAATATTATGGGTCTTAATCTGAGAATCTCATCTTCGACCGCATTATATTGTCATGAAGCACTTGCAAGTTTACGTCTTGCAGCACCTTGCGTATGATTGTTCTGTGAATGTTATTTTTTTATGTTTTAACTTGTCTTGGATATGTAGCCTTCTTCAGTGCTCTTTTGATGACAAAGAAAAACTTAAGCCTGTTCATAGACGAGAAAATTTTCTAGAGGCGAGAATGTCTTAATTAAATTCATATTGGACTTATGTACGATAAATAGATTTCTGAGTCTCATCTATGAGTCCGGTTAGAATATTCTCGCCCGTCGAGCGGCGAGAATATTCGCGTAAACGCACTTTAAATATGAAGAACGGTCGTTAGCACATCAAGTCATCACAAACAGTCAAAATTCTCCAAATGATTTTAAACCATAAAATGTTGAAGGTTCAGTTAAAAATCGAATAAGAAAATTTGACAGTTTGTAGAAACTAGATACGTTGACCGCGTAGTACCTAGTTCTTTATTTAAAAAAATATCTATCCAAGGCAAGTTCCGTTTTTCCATTTTATTTTGAATGCTCCGAGTTCTGTAGAAGAGTAGAATGTAGAAGATCCCCATCATCGCCACATTGTCTCTGAGTATTACTTCAGGTACTGGTGGTATCAATAAAAGGGAGACGGGGGACGCTCATCACTTTATTTTTTATCAGTAAATATTTATTTATCGACTATAATTTCACTAAAAATCGGTCGAAAATATCTTGACTGGAAACTGGTAGTCAGTGGCCCAAAAGTCTGACAACAAGTCAATATCGTATTACCCAGTACTAACTGGGTTGTGGAGGTCAGATAGGCAGACGCTCCATGTATAATACTAGTATTCAGCCGGATCTGGTTAGACTGGAAGCCGATGATATGCCTGCAAGGTTTTACCAGATTGAAGTGACATGCAATGTTACTGCAGTTTGTTGATATTTAAAGCGGTACCATATATTTCTAATTTTTCCATCATAGAATAATTAGAAACATACGACAGTTGCAGTTGTTAACAAATTGAAGTATTCATTGATGATGTCATCATTCACTGAGATTGCGAAAAGTTCTCCTGGTTGTGGATTTATAGAAAGCCTAGCTAGTGATATACTATATACATTGCTAGTTTTTCTATACCAGCATTTTCGCCCAATTGTGGACTAAAATAACTCCCAAGATCTTCAGCACTCGACTGATATTTAGTGTCTTCTTCTTTGGAACTTGTAAAGAGGTCTTGATAAGTGTCTGAGCGGTTCCCGGGCCCCTACCCAGTGGCTGAATAATACTTTGAGGTCGTGTGCGCGCACGCATCGAAGCGTCGAACGAAGATGTGCTTGCAGCATGGTAAGATTAGATTAGTTTTCTTCACCATTTTGATTCTATTTGATGATCTGTGTATATGTCACCGTAAAATTGTCAAATACGTTATATTACAATATAACGTGTATCTCTCTAGCGATATTGTAAAGTCTCGAATTATTGTCAACTGAACATACGGAAGTATCTCTGCCCCCATAATCGGGACTTGGGGCACCCCCCCGTTAGGTTAGTTAGGTTCCTTTAAACCCTTCACCCGGAAATAGGGGCCCCGCGAAGCGGGGCTCCGTCGACTACGCTTTTTAGGGGAATATAAAGTGTTTTAAGGTTAGGTTATAATAATCGGTATTTCTCAGGAATGGTACAATATCTTTTCATGAGAGTTGTACCACTGGGCAGGGACTCCACCTTCCCTCTACACCGCGTGAGTTGACTAGCATCGCATGCATTTCACGTAAAATAATGCGTTTTGTTGTAAGCAGTATGTTCATTTGACAATATTTCGAGATTTTACAATATCGCTAGAGATATTACAATATAACGTATTTGACGATTTTACGGTGACATATATTAATGAAATGTGTATATATGTGTTTTGTAATTTAGAACCATTTTGAATAATGATTGTTGTATGTAAAAAATCAATTTTCAGTCTAAAGCTATAATATTTCTTACTTAATGATACCCATTAAACGGCTCGCATCGGATCGGAAAGATACGAACGGGTGCGGCGACAGCCAATTGCGTGCGGCGGGATGTCGACGCATACGATCGACTCCGTACTATCGCTTGTGAACGTATCTGTTTCTGTGCCTAGTCAAATGGTTTCATTCTACCGTGTCGTATGCGACGGCAGGCGAACGGAGCTGATCGCACGTCGCAGCATACTTTCACTTACGAACGCTGTGTCCGAAAGACGCCCGCGGTCAAGCTAAAACAGACTTTAAATACTGTGGAAACGATTTAATATCGTGTAACTATTGTAAAATCCGTTCCTATGCGAGCCGTTTGGCGATAATCATCCTTTAAACGGAATGATAGAATAATATTTAGCCACACACAATTGCGTAAATATTCTAATATCAATGACTACATTTATCTCTTCACTGCCTACCCAGTTCGGACTCTGCAGACATCAGTAGCGGCCGCTGAAGAACGGTACTACAACGCGACATCCAACCAGCAGGATAAAGTTGATAAGAATCTGGTGAAGAACCTCGTCATCAACTATGTGATGACTGCGGGCGGAAATACTACTAACAAGTACGGGATCATTTGGTATTTGTTTTACTTCTAAACGTTTTCCGCGCACCGGAAGACTTTGTGTTGGAAGACTTCCCACTACCGATGTCCTGGTGGACCGATGACCTGGTGAAGGTTTCTGGGAGCTGTATATATTTACTATTATTATTATGAGCCTGATGTGTCCCTCAGCAGGGCAGACGCCTACCTTCCCTCTCTGTCTCTGGCTATTTGGGTCTTAATCCTTTTCATAAGAGTCCAGTTCGTCAAGCCATCTTCTTCTGGGTCTACCGCGTCGGTGGGTTCTGTTGTTTGGAGCCCAATCTGTTGCCACTCTGACTCAATTTAGTCTGCCACAACAAGTCTGCGATTTGTTTATTGGTACTATTTATCTTAATAATACAAGCATAGTGTACAATATGATGCGATAAACACAGCATGCAAAAAAAAAAAAACAAAGCATACTAAAATAAAATTACAATAATAATACCTACAGAAATGGCGCTTTCAACAACAGTAAGTAGTTTCAGAGAAACACATTAAACATAAAGATGACAAGAGAAAAAAGATAAAAGTTCAAAATGGTGGTTAGTTTCAATGGATTTGGTGCTTGAAGCGTTTTGAAGTGTTGTGGAAAAATACGTATTGATTCGTCGCAATTATTAAGAAGTCTGCTAATTCTGGGGATGGGGTCCTGAAGTTGGATCCTGAAATAGTTTGCGGAATGGGGGACATACTAGTTTAATACGGTGACGCGAATAGTTAAAATTAAACTTAAGTAACACCTGGGACAGTCTATTTTACTATGAAGTATTTTAAAAAGAAAAATTAAATTTATATAATCTCTTGAGTGATTTGGGTCTTAGTCGAAGTACACCCTGCTAAAAAGTTTTAAATAAACAAAATCCCTCTTTTCTTCCAGAACACAAGTCCTCCGCGTCCTCTCAACAGTGCTGGACTTCAACCAGAAGGAGTGTGAGCGGCTCGGCCTGGCGCGCTCCAGCACGGCCCCGGACAGTCTCGCCGCAGAGTTCGTCAAGTTCCTGCAGGACGAGTCTCGTCCGCGACAACAGCTGCCCAACATGATGACCCTGGCGGCCGGAAACGGGAGTAGGAGTACCACGCCTAGCTCGAGGAAGAATTCTAATATAGGTAAGATGTCATTCAAGCTCGATTTTTAGGGAGAAGCAGACATCAAATTGGCCCGAGTGAACGGCGGTAGGATGCCTTGAATTAAAGAAGGGGGTCAGAATAGGCATGAGGACAGTATCAAAAAATTGCATATCTATTTAGTCCGTCAGTTAGAAAATTGGAAAATAATGGACACGTTTTTGTTTTTCTAAATCAATGAATATTAACAAAGATAAAACGCTTCAAAACTCGAAAGAGGGGGCTCGTGACGTCAGAATGTAAAAAATATACCAAGGCGTGACGTATTGAGAATTTTAAAGGCGTCGTATTTTCGTCAATTTGCTAATCTAACTGAAGGGCTAATTAAATTTATTTGTCGGCTACCCTTTTCGATGTGACGACTTTAAAGCTGGACCACCAACAGCTGAAACTTATAATGTCGTCGATGGTATTCTGGTATGTCCGATTTACGCTTGGTAGGCTATCGGCCAAAGAGATATACTAGTCACATGAGAGCATGGCCGCTTCCACAAATCCAATATATCTCTGTTTATAAAGAACATGTGCAATCGAATATTAATATCACTCTGCCAAAATATGTTACAAGTTCCAGTTTTTAAATTGATTATCACTGAGTTAAGACTCCCAATAAATGAACCAATGTATTTCGATCTCTTGCAGGACCACCACCAAACCTATCTAAGTCAGGTCACACTCGCACCGCATCCAACAGTTCCAACAACCTCCTCTTCCAAAACATAGACGCCATAGAAACTGCCTCCCAGCTGTCGCGGGACTCTGACAGGGACCCTAGGGTACTCTCACCGAGCTTGGACACCGGGGTCAACCAAACTAGGAACACCGAAGGAGCCATATTGAAGTCTGTATTAAAAGATATGTGATCTTTACAAGTTTTTAAGAATAACCCGAACGATTTGTTGCTTGAGAGTTGAAACTTTTATTGGAGTTCAGAAATGTGTGATGGTTAACAGGGCTATCACAATTTTTCTTGTATTTAAGTGTTTTAAGAGTCTACCACTCTAATACAAGAAAAAATGTGATATTTATTTAGAACACTCCCGGGAGAAATAATCAAGCTTTCTCGGGCACAACTGCGAACTTAGATGCGTGATTATGGTTTAGATATAGCCACAAAATTAAAAAAAAATCAAATCAAATCAAATCAAATCAAAGCATTTATTTCAAGTAGGCCAATAACAGGCACTTTTGAATTGTCGAAACAAAGATGAAAATTAAATGTAGCTACAGTCCCAGTCACAAGACATAAAAACTGTGAAAGTACTGTAGTTGCCCATTCCCTAGCGTAGATCTCTATGGAGAAGAACGGGCAAGAAACTCCATGGACACTCTTTTAAATCAAAATATTGTTACAAAATCTTGGTTACATCATTCATGTTGAGATGGTATATTATGTGAGAACAATGTAGCAAGATGTGCACGTTAAAAGTGTCCATAGCAAAACAAAAATAAAATACAACTCAAAAACAAAATAATTCAAATAAACCATGGCGACTAAGAGATGACCAGTCACAACTGACAGCGCCCGTTCACGCACATGACGCATGGATCAGCACCATTCAGCTCAACCATTTTGAAGGGAACTAAATGGTCCGACACACGCGCCACCATCAGCGAGACATTTGAGTGAGCATGACATACTCTCAACCGCCAGGGCACATTCAAGTCAAGAACTGCCGTAGGTTTCCAGTGAATGATAGCTTACTAGTACATAGTACTCACACAATATGGGCTATGCGATTATATAATACTAACATTGAATCTATACAATGCAAAGTTAGTTAAGTACAATCTTCAGCAGCTCCAACTATACCATATAATGCTATCAATTTTTGCGCCCCTGTCCATGTGGAGCAGGACCAGCATTAAGCCAAGCATTTTTATCAGCGATATAATCGCTCAACTTGTAATATGCTTTTTTACATAGTGTGCGTTTAATGCATGTTTTAAATTTCGTCTCATTCAGTTCAAGAATACTTTGTGGAATTTTATTATAGCATCTCAAACAGTACCCCATGAAAGATGAGTCTACTTTAGCGAGTCTAAAGCCTGGCTGAACTAATTCGTCCCTATTTCTAGTACTGTAATTATGTCTGTCACCTCTTTTACCAAAAAGATGCAAATTTTTTCTAACGTACATTATGTTTTCGTAAATGTATTGACAATGTACCGTCATAATGCCAATATCCTTAAACAGTTCCCTTAGAGAATCGCGCCTACGAAGATTATATATAGCTCTGATGGCTCTTTTCTGCAGAATAAATATAGACTCAATATCTGCAGCCCGTCCCCATAGCAAAATACCGTAAGACATTATACTATGA
Organism: Xestia ashworthii; assembly: GCA_950022955.1. NCBI lineage: Eukaryota > Metazoa > Arthropoda > Insecta > Lepidoptera > Noctuidae > Xestia > Xestia ashworthii. The sequence continues at coordinate 1,547,345 of OX465572.1, forward strand.
AAGTAACTAAAATAGACCAGTCTAGCGGTATCTACATCAGTGAATTGACGGATTTTTCTAATGGCATATGCTGCTGAACTTAAGCGCCCCGCAAGCGATGTTAAATGAGAACCCCATTGTAGCCTTGAATCAAGCGTAAGCCCCAGGAAAACCGTTTTATCTACGAATTCAAGTTTCTCATTATTCAATAATATATCACAATCACTACCCTTAACATTCGGTAAAGCAAATCTTATGCATTTGGTTTTTTTTTCATTTAATACCAAATTGTTTGCTGTGAACCAATTTTGGACCTGAAGTAGGGCATTATTCACGTCATCTAAATTTTGTGCCCGTCTGTTTATCTTAAAAATTAAGGAAGTGTCATCAGCAAACAACACCATATTTTGAGGTTGGTTTTTCAATAAATAGGGTAGATCATTTATATATACTAGAAAGAGGAAAGGTCCCAATATTGAGCCTTGTGGAACCCCCATTTTTATTTTTAAACCCTGTGAATTAACACCATTTATCTGAACATGTTGTTGTCTATCATTCAAATATGATCTTACCAAACTAAGTGCAAGTTTACCCAGTCCGTAATGCTCAAGTTTCAAAAGTAATGTGTCGTGATTTACGCAATCAAACGCTTTGGAGAGATCACAAAAAATTCCTATGGCATCTTGGGACTCTTCCCACGCAGTAAATATGTGCTTTAATAAGGTTACACCGGCGTCAGTTGTACAACGTCCCTTGGTGAAACCATACTGTTGATCATGTAAGATTCTGTTGGTGTTAAAATGATAGAGCATTTGATCAAGCATTACTTTTTCAAAAACCTTGCTAAAAACTGGCAACACGGATACAGGTCTATAATTGTTAGTATCTTTACTGTCCCCGGATTTGAAAAGAGGTATGACTTTACTGTATTTCATTAAATCAGGGAAAACTCCTTGGTCTACACATAGATTAAAAATTAAAGCTAAGTATGGGGCTATTGTCTCAAGTATGGATGTACAAACTTTGATAGACATTCCCCATAGATCTTCGGTCAGTTTGATTTTTATTTGCCGGAAAGCTTTAATAACTACCATAGGGTTAATGTGTTTAAATTTAAATTCAGCCAGGCAGCCAGACACATTCGCCTTTAATATGCCCGTAAGTACCGTAAATGCAGATCAGTTAGTAAATTTGAGGCGAAGTGACGCCCATGCGGTGCGTATAGCTACAAAGAAGTTCTAGAATGAGATAACGGTATATAAATATCGCATATCAGAGAGAGAGCGATAGTCATCTGTTACGTATGGCTTATTAAAATATTATGTATCTCATCTGTGGTCAATATTAGAAGGGACGCAAATTTCACTTGACTGCTGTCAAAGTTGATGACAGCTGTCAAAAAAGTTTATGTCAGATTTTTGGACTCCCATTTATAGTTTCTGCTGAGCTAAATATTGTTGAGCAATATTGAGTTAGTAATTAATGATATGATTCTGAATTCCCGATAATATACTCATACATTTATTTATGTTATTATTTTTATTCTGTCTCAATTAATGAATTGTTGGCATTTTTTATTCAAATAATATTATATGTATTATTATACAGCAAAAGAACAGTCTAGTAGAGAACCTTCTAAAATGTTTGTTATAGCTAATAAACCGGTACTAAATTCATAATTACTGCTTGGTCTACTGCTCAGAATAACTTCCTGGGTTCGATTCTCGAGTCGTTAACGGGACTGTTCGAAAGAGATACCGCGGCCCAGGTACACAATTTTTTTCCATTAGGAGGCTCGTGGCTAAATAATAACAGCCGCTCGGGCCGATCTTTAGGTTAAGCCGTGCTTGCCTAGGTTGGTCTGTGGATGGGTGACCACATCCTTACATACCGAGTTTCCTCCGTGCCTCGGAAAGCACGTTAAGCTGTTGGTCCCGGCTGTCATTTGTCCATCTTTGACAGTCGTTACAGGCAGTCAGTGGCCCAAAGAGTCTGACAACCAGTCTTACCAAGTGGTATCGTATTACCCAGTATTAACTGGGTTGTGGAGGTCAGATAGGCAGTCGCTCCATGTAAAATACTGGTGTTCAGCTGCATCCGGTTAGACTGGAAGCCAACCCCAACATAGGTGGGAAAAGGCTGGGCAGATGATGATTATATGTATTACTGTTTAATAAAATAAAATAGTAGTCACGGATTTAAGTACGGATCTCCGGATTTAAGTACGGATCTCCGGATTTTAATTCCGTTGCACATGAATTTTGTAGATTCTTAGCGGATGTGTCGTAAATTTAAATGATCTGAGAATTCCGTAAATCCAGTACCGCGTACAAATCTAGAAAAAGGATTTCTTAAATAAATTGGCGAAAGATTAATTCATATCTAGTTATTTAAACTATATTCAGATAATAATAAAACTGCCAAAATTATTTAGTTGAGTTCTAAGAAATAATAGTTTATAGTATACCGTATTGACATACAATTCCATTACTGCAGATACCTGAGTAGAGACATAACCCTCCTTTTGTGCTTCGCCGCAATCGGGTAAAAATGTTGATAGTGATTTAGACAGTCAGAATACGTAGCTACTAAGTAATCAGAGGTTTTACAAATAAAATGGTATGATACTGGTAGACCAGTTAGAAGACCGATTTAAAAAGAATATTAGTGTCCTAAATCCATTCCTTGTCCATTTACCAATGTCCTGTAACTTGGTATTCCAATTAGTATACTCTAAAATCCCGTGAATGTCTTATTCCCGTACTAATAAAGTCCTGTAGTGTCCAATTCCTCTAATGTCTAATACCAATAATCCCATACTAACTAATTCCTAGAACACCCAATATGTTGGAACCCAAATCCCTAAATGTCTATTTCCTATACTAACCAGTACCTGTAATGTCCAATTCCCAAAATATTCCCGGAATTAGTCATTCCTCCGGATCAAACAACGTATCAAGTTTTATAGTGAACCCAAATAAAGTTTAGTTCATACTTTTTGGCGGCTCTGAAGTTAGCTGCGAGTGGCGGTCTGCGCCCCGCTGCACGCTGGTACCTAAGCTTTACGTAAGATGTTCCGACCCGTCATAAAGTTTGACCCGTTATACCTGCAGTGACCGTCACTCGCAGCTAACTTCCGACACGTCATAAAGTTTGACCCGTTATACCTGCGCAGTCCGTCACTCGCAGCTAACTTCCGACACGTCATAAAGTTTGACCCGTTATAACTGCACAGTCCATCACTCGCAGCTAACTTCCGACCCACCTTAAAGTTTAAATAGAACCATACCTATTTACACTATCTTAATTTACTTCCAGTATTCTGACTGCCTTCAAGTATTATCTTACAAGACACAATCGCATTAAAATTAGCATTTATGTGTGTATAAAATGTTCAAACCTCATAATTTTTGTTATTTTTCATTAAATTTCAGTAGCTTTAGTAACTGTATAGTTTTGGTGCCTTACTATCGTTTAGCTGGTGACCTTGGGACTGGAAAACATAATTATATTTTATTTAAAAAGTGATGTTAATGTGAAATATTCTGTTATTTCCTGATGACATTTTAATATTAGACTTTATTACTACTATCTTAAAGTGCAAAAGTGATTGCGCGGACGCGTTACTGATTGGACAACAATCGGTAGCGCGTCCTCGCAAGCTGTCCGTTTATAACTTGTGTCCGACCGTTGGCCGAAACCTTTGTCAGAAACTATTTAAAATGCACTCAATCCTACTGAAGATAAAGTACAATATGTCCAAGTACTGAAGTACTGGAAATCCTTTGCACTACCGAAGCCATACATTCGATCAATAGATTTTGTCAATCGGTTATGTCGTACGATTCTGATTCTACTGCACGTAGTAACAAGATCTATTATCAAATTGCTAGATGTGTTTCCTAAGTTACTTGAATTATTCGTACAATGTCGTCGATTGACATCACAGCTTATCTATCGAATATATTGGGTTAATTCTGGTTAATGACAATTGGTTGGTAACCAATAATTGTCAAATTGTTGAAGGAAATGTATTGAAAAAACACTGGGAATTTAGTTCCGATTTTGGTCGCGTGCCAAAAGATCCTTGTCGATTTTCAGGATTGATCAGAAAGTAGCAAAAAATAGTGCTTAATTAACTAGCGACAAAATTATTTTTTTTTTCCTTCTCTTGCCAAAAGAAGGAAAAATATGTTTATTTTTGTCGTTAATTTTCACCGTCCTTTGGTCAAGCCAGCTATAAGCTTAATATCTAAGTTGTATAGAATTGTACATTGTGTAATTATAAAACTTATCATATTAATTGTATTCAGTTCAATTTTAATTGTGATCTAATAATTGATTTATCAAATTATTTGTATTATTATTCTTTAGTTGTTTTTTTTTTGCAGATTGATACATAATTATTGGTGCCGAAATTAAATTTGGTAATTTTTAAAATGAAATTGATTAAATTATAATAATATTTTAAATGCAATTAATTATTTTGTATTTATTTCTAATACTTCTCATCTGACATTTTTATATTAAATAATAAAATGCATGTAACGTTATATTTTATTTAATTATTAGAAGGCAATGTAACAAAATAAAAAAGACACCAATACTTTTGTATTTCGCAAAGTTTTTAGTGTGACACTATTTTGTAAATTTTAATTTGTGAATACATAATAAATTTAATATATTAACTAACGTACCTACAACACCTGGTCATAAATATGTCACATAGCAGCAGGGATACAGCCTCGTCTCTGTCACTCACAGTTGCGTGCTGTCTTCTGTCTCTTTCTAATACTCGATGTGTCATATTTCCGGTCGGGTGTGTTCGTATCATTGTCCTACGCAGTGGGTGGCTGCCGATACATTGTATTCCTAACATAACGTGGTAATAAATGAATAATTGAAATGTAGTGCAACGTTTTTATTCGACCACCCTACCTACTATCCTTGATACATATCAGATTAGCGTAGTCTCTGCGTGTACAAGCTCGTTTCTAGAAGCGCAATTAGGTGCGTATGGGTCAGCGCAGACAGAGAGGAATAATCCCCGCGCGGTCTCGGGCATTTTCTTTACGGATCGCATATGCTCGAGCGTATCTTCGAGGACGCGCGAGCATTTTTTGCCAGATTCAAGCATTTATGCACTTTATTGTAATAATTTTAAAGTTTATTTTCAAGTGCGTTAATAAAATCCTCTCCGCTGCGCTCCGTTCTGTCTGCGCTGAGCCTAAATCGCGCAACCTGTACGAGTCTATACGCAACATACGCGCTTTGATGTGGAGTTGTGGACACCAGCCCGTAGTACAATACAACTCGTACGAGCGTTGACGCGCGCGAGCCCCGAGTGATAGCTCCCGCGCTAAGCGAAGTACGTGTTTGTTTTTTGAAGTGCAAAACGTGACGCGCGTGTTAGCCGGTACGAGTTTATACGCGCTACGAAATACGCTAGTTTGGTCAGTGGGTCGTCTTATGAAAAAAAAAACTCCATGACTAATTTTGAGGTAGTGCTCGCTCGCTCGGCTCGCGCGTAGTTCGTCACAGTTCTAACCTAACCTATGGGATCCCTTCGACATCGCTTTTATGACAAACGGTTAGTCGGAGACAAAAAACACCAAGACACTTTTTGCCTTATATTTAGGTGTTTTACAATAGAATCGAGAAAATAAACGATTTGCGAAAATAACACTTTTTTGGCTTAATTTTCTTGTCCTCGCGCCGTAGTTCATTAACTGTCAGCGAAGTAGACAATAGTTAAACAATGGCGTCTGACCGTTACGGTCAGGCTTGACAGATCAAGGGGTAGCGCCCATAAGGCTACACTCCAACAGCTAGTCTGAAACTGCTCTCAGGATAAAAAATAAAATAAAAAAAGTTGTTGCTAGCGGAAAAACTTAATGACACTGCCCGGCTTGGCAATCGAACCCAAAAGACTTCATGCATAATCGCACTTACAACCACGAGACCAATGGGGCAGTTGAGAGTGTTGAGAATGAGGTTAATGACTTTGTATGTTGAATTGATAATAATAACGATATACAGTAAATGCATGCAAACATACAATTCTTATACCTGAATTCTCTGACAGCAAAAGACTTAACCTAAAAGTTTAAGCAAATCAGCACACAGTGCTAGGTCACAAACCGCCTCTTTTGAGAGCGAGTGGGCCATAATTCACCACGTGGGCCTAGGGCGGGATTATAGCAGTCACATGTCATCGTTTTATTTGAATAGAAGAACCGGCAAAAAAATCCATGGTTACTCTTTTCAAATCATGGTTACTCTTTTAGTACTAAAGTATGGGGGGACAGCGTAGGCCCGACAATAGGTCGTTGCTTACTAAGTATACAAATGTAAAACAAAAGAAATATTTAACAAAAGTTAAGAAATGAGACCTATAGCTAGATGGAGATTTTTCGCCCCCGTAAACCGCTATATTGCTACTTTAATCGCAATCGTTAGAGCCGTTTTCGAGAACGTGATTACAAATTAATATACATACATACATACAAATATTGCTCAGGATATATAAGCAACATATGACTTTTGAGAATCCGGGAGTTAATATTCTATCTTATATCTAAGAGCGGTTTCAGAGGAGCGTCTTTTGTAGCGCGTATAAGCGGTACTTGTAACCTGTGCCTCACTTTCAGAGAAACCATAAGTGATGTTAACTTAATGAAAAACAATTAAAATATGGAAGCCTGTACAGCCGTGAATTACCTACCCCTAACGTCATAACAGCCGAAGCTCGCATTAACTGTAGACTGCATCGTGGGTGCGGTCGAGCCGACAGCGTGGCTCCGGACACTGCAGCTTTGTGGTTTTGTACAACGATTCGATGGCGATACGATTCGTTTTAATTCAGTGCAGTTTTTCGAAGAGGTATATAGGCAGAGTTACTACCAGTAATCCAGGAAAGGCAAATCCAGGAATTCAGGAGCAGGGCCACAAACCTTCTGTGGCTTTTTTTTTTTTTTTTTTTTTTTTTTTTAGGATGGGAAATCATCAAATGACTTCTCCCACTCTGGGCGGAGCGGGAGGGAGTGTCAGACTCGTACTGACTAAAACCCATCCATGTTCCTTCCTCGCCCTTTACGTTCCGGGGCCGCGGTATCTCTTTCGAACAGTCCCGCAACCCCGGCAGGCTTCGGCCCTTGCGAGCCCCTCTCTACTGCTGACATCTCTTTGAGGCGCGCGTGGAACACGAACGCGCCGTCGACACGGCCTGTCGTCACTAGACGGACGGACGGCTAGCTAGCCCATAGCTAACCGTCCACAGGCCCGCATCTACGGTGGCCGGTAGCCACCACGTGGCCCCCGACGCCCGGTGCGTCTCCCGCGGCGGCCGGAAACCTTCTGTGGCTGTGGGACTGTTCGAAAGAGATACTGTGGCCCCGGAACATAAAGGTCGAGGAAGGAACATGGATGGGTTTTAGTCACTCCCTCCCGCTCCGCCTAGAGTGGGAGAAGTCATTTGATGATTTCCCAACCGAAACAAAAACAAAAAACGAGGGCCTCAAACCTAGAAGATATTCATTGTCCGTGCATTAGCTTCATCCCATCTTTTGTGGAACTGTACAGTGGTACCTATGGTTGAATGAGTAAACTACATAAATACGACTAACTTTATTCCGAAAGTCAAAAATCCGAATTTCAAAATACCGATTTTCATAATTTCGAATGGTTCAAAATTCCAAATGTATCAACTCAGATTTATCATTAATCCTATGTTCATAATTCTTACATTTAAATATTCCTAACGTTTATCATTACCTACTATTCTCAAAATACCGAGTTTCAATAGATCGAATAACAAAAAGTCCGACTTAATGATAATTCGAAACATCAAAAATACGAATTCCGATAATTAAAATACCGATTAATACAATTCCGAAATAAAAACGCCTTGTAAAATTGAATAGCAAATAAACACATCATTGCTCGTTATAGAGAAGTAAAATATTACGTTTCGTATGAGGAGGTAGAAAAACGAATGACATCCGTTTTCCTACTCATATTTGCATAGATTGTTTACCGAAGTGATTCATCAATAATACAGGGGATTTGCAGCATGCAAGCAGGCATGCATGCAGCGTGCAAGCAGACATGCAGCATGCAAGCAAGCATACAACATGCAGGCAAGCATGCAACATGCAAGCAGGCATGCAGCATGCAAGCAGGCAAGCAGCAAGCATTTTTCTGTCACGGCTCCGGCGCTGCGGCTCTGGGAGCCCCCACGCTAGCTTATCGTCGCAGATGGTTTTAACGCTCACCTGCTTCTAAGCTCGCGGGCCGCCCCACCGCTCCGCGCCTACGCGGGCTTAAATTATACTCTAGGGTAGGGCAGACAAGACTGCGTGAAGTCGGTTTTGCAGCGATTCGTTTCTGTCACAAAATTTTGTACCACAACATGTTGACTTTTAGTTTATTCGAAGTATTGAAAATCGGAATGTCGTTTTTCGGACCGAGAACCCTTCGAGCATTTGATTCTTCGAACGTATGAAAATCGGAAAACTAACGAATCGCATTTACGACATTCAGTAAAATGAATTTCGTGATGTTTAATAATAGACATTATAATTCTTAGGTACTTATTAAGAAATTCGGACTTTTGAAAATCAGAACAACGAAATTCGGAATAATTAAAATATTTCGGAGTATTTGTGTGTTCCATACAATCCTAATAATAAAAAATGTAATTAATATGTTAAGTAATGAATATAATGGTATAAACGCGAAAGTATTCGATATAAGTTTGTTTGTCACCTTTCCACGTGTAACCCAGTGATCCAATCGGGCTGTTTGTATCATCCTAAACCTTGTCAGGTGTACAGAAACGGACCCTTGACCCCGAAAAAAATACTGTTCCCGAGGAAAACAACAAAGATTCTTATGATAAAAGATGGTGCCACGTGTCTTTCGAATCATGATTGAATTATATTATTACAATCAGAGTACAACCCAAGCTGATTGTCAAATTCTAATCAATTCAAAGCTAGTCGTCTATCTAAATCTTCAACTAAGCAGGTTTTCCTTGCTACGACCAACCTGTGTACGAAATCTAAATCTGTGAAGATACTCCGGGTAAGTCAAAACTTCTGAAGTGCAGGTGGGAGATTTACAGCAGATGGAACGAACGCATTATTTGGCCACAGCGAGATAGCTGTAGATTATGTAGACAGCTGGTAAAGCGTGAAGAAAATAGTGAAAATCTCATCATCATCACCATACCAGCCCGGAATCACCCACTGCTGGGTAATAAGCCTCCCCTTATTTGTACCACACTTCCCGGTTCTGTGCCTCCCTGATCTAGTTGTTTCCCGCGACTTTGACGATATTGTCGACCCAACGAACTATATGACGGCCATGGCTTCTTTGACCAAACTTTGGCAACCACTCGGTCAAAGCCTTGCTCCAACCATCTCCGCATCTAGCCAGATGTCCTGCCAAGGGCCACCGGAGGCGCACCGCCCGGTCCCCGATGTCGTAGTGAAAATCTAGGCAACCTAAAATCGTATCGCTCCATCTAAAAATCCCAGGTATAGCTAAAACATTAAGGTAATTGGTATTCTCTATTACTTTGAGAGGCGCACCCAACGAACGGGAATTAATAACAGTCTGCTTATCTAGATAATGTACTAGATGCTACCAACAGATTGATGTAAAGAATATTAATTAATATGATCACTTGACCTAATTACTTAACCTTACTTAGGTCCATGTTCACCAAAAAGACGACGGTCTGGTTATCTAATAAAAACAGCTGTTTAAAACACATTTTTGAATGGGTTCCATGCCACACTGACAGCTGTTTATAGATAATCAGACTGTTATCTTTTCGGTGAACGTGAACTTAAACGCTCTTCTTCTTTATCGTCTGGATAGCGCCTAACTTGGTGTCAGAGTTTTCAGGCCGCCCATGTGATGAGCCTCTGAATTGGCTTTACATGCCGTTGAAAAATATCTCATGCTGGTTTCCCTACGATGTTGTCCTTCACCGAAGCAAGAGATAATTATATAATACGCGCATGAATCCAAAAAATCGAAAGGTATCCCTTTGGTTCGAATTCGAAAATATGACTTGGCAGTTTGACATTCACATCACTAGGCAGTAGGCTATTACTGCTGTTTTTAAACGCTATAGAGAGGTATGAGAAAGAGGGTATGGAAAGCTTTTTGTCCTAGCTTCCTGGTAAATAAGACCTTCGACCTTCGACCTTCTTCGGGTGCTTTGTCTGGTGCCACTAGAATCCTAAATAAATATAAAATAAATAAAATAAGTTTATTACGTATCAATTTGGGTTACATTGCATGTCAAGGAGTCTCCATTTAGGCATAAAAAATGCCCGTAGTTGAAGGCTCCGCTCTTCCCTTACATTTTAGAGATACAAAATAAATTGGCAATTAACAAAAAGAGAAAAAAGTAAAAACAAAAAACAAAATTATAAAAGTACGATAAATTGTACAAGCGTGAGTGCGCATGAGTGTGTTTGGATGTGTGGGTGTGAGTGTGTCTGCATGTGGGAGAGTGAGTGTGCGAGTGAGAGGGAGAGAAGTTTGAGTGTACAACTGTACATGTGTGTCTTGCTAATCGAATAACATCATTACGTTATTTATTGTTAACTCACGCGTTGCAAGAGCAACTCTGTGTCATCATAATCCTCTATGCAAGAAGCATGCATCTTCTATGTATCGTCACTTCGACCATCGAAGTGACAAGTGTATACTCGTATGACCACTTGTTGAGCAGTACGGTCTTCTAGCGAAAAAGATGGTGGTGATCTTCTATATCTATTTTAGGCAGACATATTAATATCACGCCTCGAATTCATGAAGGGTTAGGCAGTAGGTGTAGTGCCTAATAGTTTACTCACAATTCGCCAGTCCCATACAATATGGAGCGAGCTTATTGCCATCAACCGGGCTTGCATCTAGACTCCTTGCCAGCTGCTACTGAGTCATTCCAGATGGAATAAGCTAATTACACATTGCCCAACCTGGGAATTGAACTGAGGTCCTCACAGCAGTCACGATGCCACTAGACCAACGAATTTTAGACAGAATATTAGGTACTTAATTAGTGTTCATGCGTTAGGCACCTTCCTCTTCAATTTGTGGTTGTGGATTAGGTAAATGATATTTCTTACAGTTTCTCCAACATATAAAATGGTTTAGTATCTTGGTACAATAGAAACGGTTCAAATTTTAAGGTTTAAGAATGAAGCTATACAGAGCAAGGTCGAGATTCAAATGTGGTTAGTATTGAAGAAAAGCCGAGCGGTTAACGTGCCGCGGAGAAGGATTCGGAAATCTTCGTAAACTGCTCCTATTGGTGCTTCTTCGATGGTATCCCTTGAGGTCCTCTCATTGGCTGTCCGAGGATGATTTGATAATCCTGACGTGTAGGTAGGTGCCCCAAGGAACGGAACGCCTACGGTTAAGCTGATAGCAATAAGACCCTCGTCAACATCATGCGTGAACAATTAGCCAAAGGCATAGATGGTAAACCATGTCAATATTGCCTACCTACGTAAAGCATGAACAGGAAACTACTCCAACTTTCACAACTTATCATTTCGCTGATTACCAGCTGCAGACCCCAGGGTCGAGTGTGCGCGCCAATGTATCTAACCTGAATCTCCACTATTCCCGGGCCCCCGACACAATATGTTATTAGTAGGAACAGTGGATTTTAGTCGGTTAGAGTCCGGAGGATTATATCCGTGAGGATTTTCCCACTCAAAAAAAAGGTGCAGACACCAAGATACTGCATCGTAATTCCTTAACTCCTAGTGAAGAAACCCATAATAATTTAAGACTGGAATTTAAACCTTGAGTTCGTCAGTAGAACTTCAGAGTGTAGGTGAGATGTTATGTTAATTTCCTACAGTAAAATAGTTCGACCACCATTTACAACTAACAACGAAATTGGTCAAAATAATAGAAACATTCTAATAAAGCTTGTAACACGAGCACCATAACATTAGCTAACATCCTTCAGTACAAGGTTCTAGTTTATGCCGCGGCCCTGAAAACAACGGTATTAGAATACATTACTAGTGTTATACTTACTTAATAAACTTCGCTGGATTTCGACTTTTTTCTTAAGAAAATAAATTATTATGTTGTTCGGTTACATTGTTGCGAACTGCTTGTGAGTGTGAGTGAAATGGAGATAGATTCAGACAGAGATAGCTATAATTCCCTCTGAGAGCGTCTACGAGTGGCGTTCATCATCATTGCTAAAGCCTTGTATGACCCGCTCCCAAGTATTAGACTAAGATTGTTGACTACCACGTTAGGTCTAGTGACTGCTGAACATGAAGTCCTGGGTTAGGTATATTCCCGGGTCGCGCAGAGTTATAGAGTTTTCCATGAGGAATCTCTCAGTTGCAGCCACGGAGTCTAGCTTTGTGCCCGTTTGATAGCAATAGGCTCGCTATAACATATTATGGGACTTGAAATATAACATAATATTTATATTTCTATGAGTACACCTAAGCTCTGCCTAACCCTTTGGCATGTACAGGCGTGATGTTATGTTACGTTAAATCGTAGCAGTTGGCGTTTTATAGTTACTGCCTACCCCCATGGAAAATAGATGTTAGATAAGGTCATTATTGCATCTCGTTGAATTTATAAAATATTTTGTAGATCTTTGATAATCGTACAAACTGTCAGTGGCAAGTCTGAAAACCAGTCTTATTAAGGGGTATAATATTGCAAGAATTGGGTTGTGGAGGTTACTTAGGCAGTCGCTCCATATAAAATACTTGTAGGTATGCTGCTGCATCCGGTCAGACTGGTAGCCGATCACAGTATAATTGGAAAGGCTAGGAAGATGATGAGTATTTTAACCTTCGACCATCACTCATTTAAAATCTCATCTGCCGGTTCATGCCGGATAAACAAGCTCTCTTATTCCAGTGTATTGTTTTTGCGCGACCTATGCACGCTAGTACGATGAGAGCACATAATTTGACGATTTAAATCCTTCGTATCTTAGGCGGTAGGACTCCTTTCGATTTTGGTTTGATTCTCGGTCCTATGCCAACGGTAGTAAGACCTATTATCAAAGAGATGACGATGATCACACTAATATTGTCACTTACGGGATATTCCGTGATTGGTCATTGTTTTGAGCTCCCGATATTTCGACGCTGGTAATGAGGGTTTTTCGGATTTTATCTGACACCAAATGTCGCTACGTAGGCATCAGGTACAAATAACTGTCAAATTGTACTGAATTATTGTATGCTAGTGAAACTTTTACCGAAATTCCATTGTATTTGGACTGTTTTACAACATATAAATATGGATTAAGTACGGACAAATAATAGTAGCTGAACTTCTTAGTACTGCAAAAGTCAGTGGTACAAGGAAAAACTTAATGAAAGGTAACTTAATTATGCGGCCACGTCAATAAGGTAACTTATGCGGCACAACACAGTCATTTTATGATTGAAAGATAGTTAAATAAAAAAAAAACGTAAATTACAAGAAACTCGTGTATTTTGATAGAATGATGTTACCTTACACCAGTGCTGCCACCTTGTGGTTTTATCATTTCAGAAAATCCTCATTGCACGCGTCATGATCGCGGGGTGACGATGGTGAACACTGAATGAGTGTTTTTTTGTCTTTTTTTTTCGTATGGGATATCATCAAATGACTTCTCCCGCTCTGGACGGAGCGGGAGGGAGTGTCAGACTTTTACTGACCCATTCATGTTCCTTCCTCGCCCTTTATGTTCCGGGGCCATAGTATCTCTTTCGAACAGTCCCGCAGCCCCGGCGTCATCGAGGCTTAAACAATACCATAGGGTCTATGACATTGTTTTACTCAATCAGTTTGATGGACGCGGTGGCTGAATGATTGCAGGCGTCAGCGCTACGGGTCGAGGATACAATTCTTGCATGAAAGAAGTATTTCGACTGTCTGCTGATGATTTTTCGGAGCCTTGAAGATGTTGTATAGCCTTGTGGTGTAGTGTCACATAATTGTAAATGCATTTACGCTTGATTTATAAAGGAGAGCTTTTATTACTGTCCACACTAGTTAACGCACTAATCTTCTTTTACCGCACTAATCTTCTTTTACAATCATACCTTGAACTCTGCTCACCTCGTAACATACCTAGCGTGAACCTACATCATAGATTTGCAAATTAGCCACAAGTACACCGCAACAGCCACGCACCGCGGTTAACACCGCCTAACTATATGTTACGAATTAACTCAATGCGAAACTCTCAATTAATGAAATTATTTGAATACCTCTATGTACTAATACAAGGTTTCTTGGCTGTATTGGAGTAAATCTTACTCAGGAACTGTGTATTTTCAAATAACAAATGGTGCTATATAAAAATACAGATGTTTTTTGCCTATTTGAGTACCAAGAAGGTTGGAACATTACAAACCTCATTTCTAAAAATAGAAACAAAAATAATCAGGTGTCCCCATTCCGTTTGGCGGCGGATAAAGTCATCACATACTACGTATTTTCTGAACATGACATCGTAACCTAATATAGCGCCAATAACAGTAAAAATCCGTTGCCGAACGCACCTTGGCGTAATTAAAAAACAAAATTATTCCACCCCACGTGATTAACAGCTCACCCCTTGGGCCACCCACTCGCCCCCCATTTCTTCACACAATGGTCAGTTGTAACACAACTGCCTTGTAAGACATAGCGTAGCCTTAGAAACTGGAAACAAAACAATAATAAACAATACTTTTTTAACAAAAAATACCAAAAATAATGCCAACAATAAAATCCGAGTGTGTTACATATTTAAATGTGTGATTTTTCGTGCTAAAAGTGTCAAAAATTGCAAAATTTTCGCATCATGGCCGAGAAAATGAAATCTAACCTTCGTTCGTACTTTTTTCATAAGGAAACAATGTTTAATCTGTTACATTAAATTGATGTGTGTGTGTGAGTGGAATTAAAATTCAAAAATGACAGCTACGATTAATTTTCGCGCCAGAAAATTTAAAATGGTGGCAATTTACGTTTTATATTACGTGTTCAAAATAAAATTGAAATGATGACGTTTTAAATGAGTGTTTTTGTAAAATATTAGCAAAAATGTGAACTAATGACTTAAATAATTGTTTTGTAATTGAAAAATACTGTAATAGTGTGTGTAGTGTGGTCGTAAATTGGATTTTTTAATACCTAATTTTAAGTAAGTATTTTTTGGTACACAACATTGTTTCAGCTACCATGGTATATTCTCAAAAGGTTTTTATGTATTAACAACCTAGTTTCAGAGCTGGAAATAAAGTAAAATATTAATATAGAAACGTCTACGCTATATTAAACCAAGCAGTTTCGTGCTCTACTTTTTCAAGGGTCATATTTTATCAGAAGAATCTAAAAACATACTTTTAGTACGGAAACCTACGCGTATTATAGAACATAAATTATGTACAATAATTAAACTGATATCTTTTTGCAATCTTTCACCGACTTTAGTACTTAATCGATTATAGGAAGTTCGAAAATGTAGGCAATAAATCTTCAGCCTACTATAATATATTTTTTGTGATAGTGTTCCAATCAACTTTGAATTGACTAGATTTCGCTATAAAATAGACTTTTAACATACTCGTAGATAAATAGCGTAGTCATCACTCAAAGCACTCTTCTAATTAACAAAGCCATAAAAGTACATTTTGAGTTACAACTTCAACAAAATACCTTTAAAGTGTACCTACTTACTTGAACATGGATTTTGCAACCGACTTGCAAACTGGTGGAATCGAAGGACCGAGACAAGTGGCTAAAGTACCAAACACAGGAAGATTAGAAGTCTTTCGTTGCCTGATGTCATACCAATAGTGTCCTGCCGAAAGTAAATTCTGGCCGAATACAAAAGTTTAATAACCTTAAGAAATTCAGTGCAAGATTAATAATGAGTCTCGTCTCTAAATTAAAATGTATGTTGACTGTATTTATACAACATAACGAGGTGAATAGAATAACCTTGCAAATTGTCATAATAACATTCCTCAATCTGACCATTCGCGTCGCCGTATCCATCCATCGTGCTCTTGCGAATTCATAACAGTTCGTACAATTTTGGTGCTAGCTAGAAAGCTTCGGCTTCGGCCAAAACTTCAGCCCATTTTGGCCGACGGGTTGGCCGAAGATGATGTTTTGGGTCGAAGGTGGCCGAAGCTTCCATCGTACATTCATATCAATACATTTTTGACTTCTCAGCCATAGATATCGCTGATATAATGCCACCTTGTTCCTCAATAATATACGATATACTCAAACTTACAGTATTCATAATCTACACAATGTTTATATGACCTTGCACGATTCAAGACGGCAAAATGCTGTCTAGACTAGGCAATTCAAGGTGTTTTGAAGTCTTTCCCATTTTCCAGAATGAACTGCGAAAAACTAAATAAATAAGTTCACCATAACACATAACATTGGTCCGGCTGTCATTTGTAGATATTTGACAGTCGTTACGGGTAGTCAGTGGCCTGAAAGTATCTTTTTTGTCGAGCTTAGATAGGCAGGGGCGTCATGTAACAGACTATTGTTCTATCCGGTTAGAACGGGAACAGGAACGGCTTCCTGTCTAACCGGATGCAGCTGAATACTAGTCGGGATCGGCACTCCAACACAGTTGGGAAAAGGCTGGGCAGATGATGTTTTGAGAAACAGCTTCACATCTACTGCAACGTACTTATGTTCGGCTCACCTAGGGCAGTCAGCTCCGATACCGCCTTGCTAACTGCTGAGGACGTACTGCGTTAAAACGTAGTCTTAAATCAAAATGTGTTCAGTCCATTGATGAAATCCATCTTATCTGCTAACATGAATGGATGAACTAGCTAGAGCCTTCATT
This sequence comes from Xestia ashworthii, assembly GCA_950022955.1. Classification (NCBI taxonomy): domain Eukaryota; kingdom Metazoa; phylum Arthropoda; class Insecta; order Lepidoptera; family Noctuidae; genus Xestia; species Xestia ashworthii. The sequence goes on from OX465572.1 coordinate 1,564,200, forward strand.
TCAGACATAATTTAATCCACGAAGTGTTAGACAGAGGTGTTTCTAATACTACACCCACATTTCGCCAGTTATGTTTAAGTTCCATGTAATAGCGGGTGAGCCTAATGCCATCATGCGAGCACAAATCCAAACTCCGTGGCTGCTACTGAGAAATTCCTGATGGAAAACCCAAACACAAAAATGTTGTGTTATTTAAGACATGTTCAAATAATCGCTAAATTTATACTGTTAGTGTTTACCTATTCAGAATCTAATCGATGTCCGTTCGTCTGGTCACGAAGGCATCCTACACCATAGGTATTCAAAATAAATTATTTCTTAATTTCTGTCTTGAAGGAGAACATTTAATTATTCCCTAAAGAAGTTGTCTTTACTTATTCAACAAGGTGAAAGCCACTACAAGGTTTTGTAAACCAAGTCATTACTGAACACATTATAATCGATTTTGCCAGCAGGAAATAATAATTTAGCATGCTAATACATTTTGTTTTAAACAGTACTTACTGATTACCATAAGCGTAGCATAATCATTCCCACAGCTGGGCCACAGGCTCCTGTCTGTAAGGCCGGACATATTATTCTTAAGTTGCCATGGTTTATTTGAATGAATTATTTTAAGTTATGGAATCAGGCGTTACTTTGCGGAAATCCATGACATTAAATGCTATGAAAAATATTTAGTTTTAATACCGCAAGATAAATATCCAGGTCTGAAAGCAGGACACAAATCCCACCGTCATGCATGCACATGCACATATGGGCCCACCCTCCCGCCCCCATGCATATGCACACATACAAAACAAGTGAGAAATAATTAGCATGCCATGCAACCAAACCTATACTCGACACGTGTTTCGCCCCTCCACGGGGCATCCTCAGGAGTTGTTGACTCGTCGAGCGTTCGAGCTCGAACGCTCGACGAGTCAACAACTCCAACAGACCTGGATATTTATCTTGCGGTATTAAAACTAAATATTTTTCATAGCATTTAATGAATTATTTTGTTTTTAATGTTGTTCTTTTTCATTGTTCTTACATAATATACCATCTCAACATGTATGACGTAACCAAGATTTTGTAAAAAAAATGATTTAAAAGAGTGTCCATGGAGTTTCTTGCCCGTTCTTCTCCTTAAAGATCTACGCTAGGGAATGGGCAACTACAACAGAACTACATTCACAGTTTTTATGTCTTGTGACATTACACATTTAATGTTCATCTTTGTTTCGATAGTTCAAAAGTGCCTGTAACTGGCCTACTTGAAATAAATGTTTTGATTTTGATTTTGATTAAGAGGTAGTGGGCCAGAATGGCCTCTGCAATAGTGTAGATGTCACGTGTTTTCTTGTTTTCCTTCACCGTTTTGAATGTAGCATAATTAACCTGTAATGTTGCCATTACTGGGACACGTGACCTCCTCTCTATGAGAGGGAATAGGCTGTAACTATAATCCACCACGCGGACCCAGTGCGGAGATGTCACATGTCTTCGAATTTTTGGTTCTAGGACATGACGTTTTGCTCACGATGTTTTCCTTCACTGTTTTGAAAGTAGTGGGGTTGAAATGTATTACACAACTATTTGTTATGTTTTGAATAACAAGAGTTTCGTATTTTAGCGATATTTTGAATACTTTAGGATAGTGTCCGCTTCCAGTCTAATCAGGAATACATTGCTCAAATACGAGTGTTGGGTTACCCTCGAAATCAGAATACCTGGTCCATCTCCTCGTTTGTCAGAGACAAAAGTTCAACTTTTCAAGATAAATCATACCATGCCGATGATAATAATTGTTCGTAAACTTTGCCCGTCCAACGGACGGGCTCCTAGGAAATTGCTACGCAACGTAGCGGTTCGTAGCTGTCCTGCTACGAACTGCTACGAGATCCTTAAAGCTCTTCTAAGTTTACAAAATAGCCTCTATGATGTAATTAAATTCTCACTAGAATGCACAGATGGCCAGCACATCAAGCTACTACAATTTGTTAAACTTTGATAATAATTGAGCTTTAATGATTAGGTTCAAAATGATTGGCAAAATTAAACAAAAAAATTGAACTTAAAACTTGAGGCGCTTTGAGCACTTTTTGAGAAAATCATGGAACTCGCGTGACCTAACGCTTCGTAGCACTCGTAGCCGATCTGCTACGGCGTAGCACCACTTAGGCGTGCGCGGGGCACAACCCGTAGCAGATAAAGATTACATATTTTTCATTTCTATTGGCAGTCCACACACATGTCCCCTCGCATGTTTCTTAGCTGGTCAGTCAGTACCTATATTATGTATTGGTTTTAACTTGTCCGCATTACCACCACTGCTCTCAAAACGGTGAAGATAAGCATAGTAAAAAAAAATAGCATAGTATGTTTTTTTTTTTATAGTGAGGAAACCGGCATGTCCTAGAAGCAAACATTTGAAAACAGGCGACATCCATCGGGACCGAAATGATCGTGGTAGCTCACAATGGGCCTTATCAAAAGGCTTAAAGTCACCCAAAGGGCAATGGAGAGGGCTATGCTCGGAGTTTCCTTGCGTGATGAAATCAGAAATGAAGACATCCGCAAGAGAACCAAGGTCACCGACGTAGCCCGAACAGTTGCCAAACTTAAGTGGCAGTGGGCATATTGCTCGCAGAACGGATGGCCGATGGGGCTGAAAAGTTCTAGAGTGGCGACCGCAAACTGGAAGACGATGCAGTTGAAAGACCTCCCAATAGGTGAACTGATGACCTGGTGAAGGTTGCGGGAATCGGTTGGATGCGAGTCGCACGGGACCGGTCAATGTGGCGACACTTGGGGGAGGCTTATGTCCAGCATGTGGACGATTTTCGGTTGAAATGATGAGGATGATGATGACATCCATAAACCCGCACTGGGCCCGCGTTGTGAGTTGTAGCTCACTCCCTCTACAGAAAAGAGGCCTGCCAGCAGTGGGATCTGGGAACGTTATCAAAGGCTGATTAGATTACGCTTATACTACATTGCCATTCTGTCCCCAAAATTTATTTACTCCGGTTTTACTGTTTTCACTCTATTTCTTCAGTGAATTACGTACGTAATTGTAAAGTACGGTGTGAGTAAAAATTCAAAGTAATTAGGTGTTGTGCTGCGGCACTGCAGTTTGTCAATGTTGGTGACCTTGTAGGCTACCTAGTGTAGGTACCAAGGAACTAGATGTTATTAGTATTACTAGCATGGTAGGTAAAGATTGTTTGAAAATTGTAAGTACAGCGGTTGATTGTGCGGACAGCTCTCAACCTCAAACCTAATAGACGATAACATTTCCTCTAACGTCTTTCTACAAATGCTATGATTGATAAGTAACACAATCAGCACATAGACTTCTCACACGAAGCAAACTTTTGAAAGCATAGACAACAGAATATCATTTCATTTGAAATCGCGCACATTTTCATTGAAGGGACATCATATGTATTATCATCACCATCACTAAACCGTTACCGACTCAAACAGGCATACCTATTTATAATAAGAAACTATTTTAACTGAAATTTGTTGGTACATTTAAATAAAAAATGTTCCTATAGACAACTACTTACTTGCAAGCGCCAACTGGGTGACGCCGGTTCACGTATAACATGTCAGATGTATTTTTCGACATGGGATCACGTTCTTTTTATGACTTGTTCTGATCGCCTCTTTATAGTGTTTTAAATCTTTTCGCTTCTGGAGGGTTACTCACAGTCCGTCAACGAATATACGGGGCCCGTCCGTACGTTTCTTTATGATTTGAAAGTTTGAAAGGAACCTACTCCCAAATATATTCGGATTCATGAGTTTTGAAAACACATCGGGAGTAAGGACAGATGACCAATCGAGTTTTCATTAGATTTTAGTTTGGCTGAAACTACGGGCTTCGTGTTTAGATACCTCCTGATACAGACATGCAGTTCTCACGCCACGTCAAAATTAGATAGTCTAATACATATAGGTACGGTGTGATAGGGAGGTATTTCAGATGGTGTTGTAATGCACGGAATGTGTGGAGGTCGCACTATCTGGTGCGTTTGTCAGCACGTGTAAGTGCGCGCCTGTGCAGTGCAGACAGGGCCTGATGCATCAACCTCACCTTACAGTATTATTACTTTCGGACCACTGACTACCTGGATCGACTGTCAAGAGCTACAAATGACAGCCGAGACCAATGGTTTTCCAAAGCACGAGGAAACTCGGTTTTTTTATTTTTTTTATAACACTATCTTTGTAACACATAATATGGAATGCAATAAATGACTGAGTATTGTAATGTGTGGTCATCCATCCACAGACCAACCTAGGCAAGCGCGCTTAACCTAACGATCGATCCGAGTGGCTGTTATTATTTAATTTCTTTAAAATAAGTAGCACCCCCAGTACACCCCGCTACCCTATAAAGCCAAGTCACCCTCTCACCCCTTGTGTCGATAGCCTATCATGTAGAAAGGCTCGTCCTACATCCCCTACATGCCGACAGCCCCTATCTGAAGCACTATTAATCATTTGCACCTCTACTGGCGAATTTAATTATAATAACATTGGAAATTTGGATCAGAACTAGGTTGGGGAAAGTGAGATTAGGGAAAAATTTTGTGATTTCTAGTTTAAAAAATGGACCTAGTTAGTTATTTTATACTTTTTTCAAACACGCTCATGTAATTGGTCTAAAAAAACCCTTAACAGAGCCTAAAGGCACTTGATGTCCCCGTCCCTGCGATCATTTTTAGGGTTCCGTAGCGAAATGGCAAAAAACGGAACCCTTATAGATTCGTCATGTCTGTCTGTCTGCCTGTCTGTCTGTCCGTCTGTATATCACAGCCCCTTTTTTCCGAAACTAAGTAGGTATAAGAGCTATGCTGTTGAAACTTGGTAAGTACATGTGTTCTGTAAACCGCATTAAGATTTTTATACAAAAATAGAAAAAAAAACAATACATTTTTGGGGTTCCCCATACTTTGAACTGAAACTCAATTTTTTTTTTCATCATTCATACGTGTGGGTTATCTGTAGATAGGTCTTCAAAAAATATATTGAGGTTGTAACTTCCCCTGTAACTTCTAAAATAAGAGAATGATAAAACTAAAAAAAAAAAAAATTACATTACCATGTAAACTTTCACCGACAATTGGTTTGAACGAGATTTAGTAAGTGTTTTTTTTAAAACGTCATAAATTCGTAAAATCATAACTTTTATATTATGTTACTTGCTGCTACGGAACCCTTCATGGCCGAGTCCGACTCGCACTTGGCCGCTTTTTTTGCTCTAAAGTCTAGCTAGACCATACACATACGAACCTTCTAGTTACAGAGATATTTGTAGGTGTCAAAGTTACAGTTTTTTTGTTATACTAGTTTTTATTTTTACCTTTAAAATCTCCACGACCCCTGTACTATCCAATACATCCATCAGCACAATGTTTTGAGTGCGTTACAGAGTCAAAATGAAAACCATAAAACGTGATTTTTCACCCCCCAAAAAGAAGTCGTTTCCCAGCAATATTTTTTGCATTGATTTAATAGGCATGACAGCAGTATCAAAAAAATGCAATTGTATTTAGGTCCATGTCCACCGAAAAGGTAACGGTCTGATTATATATAAACAGCTGTCACTGTGACATGTTCCTATACAAAAATGTGTTTTAAACAGCTGTTTTTAGATAATCAGACCGTCATCTTTTTGTTGAACATGGACCTTATTCCGTCAGTTAGAGTATTGGGAAATAATGCACACGTATTTTTTGTTTTTGAAAATCAATGAATATTGACAAAGATAAAACGCATCAAAACTCAGGAGTGGGGGCTCGTGACGTCAGAACTCGCTAAAAATTATACCAAGGCGTGACGCATTGAGAATTTTAAAAGCGTCGTATCTTCGTCAATATTGGTTTATGTAACAAAAGAAAAAATACGGGTCAAATATTTGTTGATAATCTAACTGACGGACTAATTATTGTTTTTTGTGCTTGTTGACGGCGGCTTGGGCCGTTTACATCTTGCAGTTAATATTTTATTCATGAAACACACTCAAAACCACAATTCGCATGTGTGAGTGTGACCCGTTAGTTTTTTGGTGTACAATAAAAATAATTATGCAATATATTAAAAGTTAATTTTATGCAGTCATATTGCATACAACCGTCGCGGCCTTTGAAATATTTTGCCATAATTATTGCAAATTATATGCCAGTTAGAAAATTCCGTGGTAAAAAAACCATCTTTCATTTTATCAACAACTGACGTTCAACAGAAGTATTTTATATTGTTTTTAGGGTTCCGTAACCAAAGGGTAAAAACGGGACCCCATTACTAAGACTGTCCATCTGTCTGTCACCAGGCCGTATTTCATGAGCCGTGATAGCTAGACAGTTGAAATTTTCACAGATAATGTATTTCGGTTGCTGCTATAACAACAAAAACAGAATACAATAAATATTTAAGGGGGGTCTCTCATACAACAAACGTGTATTTTTTGCCGTTTTTTCTAATGTTGTATAAGGTACTTGTTCGTTTAAGGTTCACGTTTTACCCTCTTCCATAGCTTTGGTGTCAAGAAAACGCGAGACGGGGGCCCTTGTACTAAGAAAGGAACGGGTCGGCTGATAAAATCTACTTTACTTAATAAAAATATTAAATTCAGTCACTGACGGACATCGAAATCAAAGGGGGTTGAATTTTTTCATGAAAATTTGCAAAATTGCCGTAAGTAAATCAGATGTTTCACTTTTAACCTATAGTAAAAAATACCAAAGCTCATGCTTAAAGCTTCAATAAAAATACTACAATACACAATTTCAAGCACCTTTTCAACCCCCTAATAGCTTGAAGTACTAATATAAGCAGCAAGTCATCAGTTAGTACTGAGTCAGCTCTCTTCTGTGAGTCACTGAACTTGATAGTGGCGCGTCACTGGTAGCGTTGGCAAAGTAACGGGGGTTGTTAGAAGAGGGGTGAATCAGGGGTTGTTATTAAACAAGCTTTTATAATTTAAACAAGCTTTTTGGGTTATTTTCTTTCTAGTCAAATAAACATGCCAAAATTTGTTTCTTTTCATGATATTTTATTTCCTTTAATGATATAATATTTTCAATATAGGTACGATAGCTAGTGCTAGTATGTAATAAAAATGAATACTTTCTTGACCACCACAAATTATATTATTTTTGTACTTCCAATGGCTTGAGGTAGTAATATTACTACTCATAATTAGTACCTTAAGCCTTTAGAAGTAAAAAACGTCGTCAGTTCGTACTAAGTCGACTCTCGACTTTGAGTCACTGAACTTGATAGTGGTGCGGCATTGGTAGCGTTGGCAAATCAGGGGGGTGTTGGAAAAAAGGAGGTGAATCAGGGGTCGTTTGTAATGTGATAATTTTCATATAAGGATTTTTACGACTAAAATATAGCAAAAATGATCATTTTGACGATATTTTAAAAGCAATCTACCTTGTACTTGACGACAAGACAAACTTTGATGTAGGTACAGAAAAACTATTGTCTTTTAATTTTTGTTTTCGAAAATAAATTTTAAGCAGAGTACTTAAAATTTATTTTCGAAAACAAGTGAATTCCGTGAAGGTTTGTTGTTTCTTTTTTACCAACCATCGAATATAAACAACGAACACTTCGAGTCTTTGAATGTGAGCAGTCCCTGAACTTGTTATTGAAACGTCATTGATAACGACAGCAAATTAGTTACAAGTTTTAGTGATTCATAATATGTTTTATATTTTGATCGATGAGACACGCAATGAGTATGTTCAATTTTTATGCATTTTTTAAAGTTAAGTACTTATTTTTAAAAGTATGTACTGACTTACTTATACATTTAGTTGTGTTCGTAATCTTTTAACACAATATTGCTGGTATTTTTATTTCAAACTAATGAAGTAAACTTACTATGTACATTATTAATTAAAAACTGATTTTTTTTTTGTCTAAACTAAATCAAATAAAAAAAAGTTCTTTTACATTAAAATTGACTTCTGTACGTTTAAAAATACATTAGTCAGTCCCCAGAAAAGCCTTAGATTTACCACGTCCACACTAGCTAGTGTTATAACCGGGAAGAAGTGGCATAACTAAGTTTTCTTTACAACTTGGCGTGCTATCCGTACCGCATCACTACCGAGTAGGATCGATAGCACGTGCACTGCTACACAGCACACTACTAACAGCTAGACACAGTTACGGACTATCAGCAATCGCTTCCCGCTACTGACCAATAACCAATCAAATGCATGTGCTTTCCAGGAAACGAATAAACATGATTTCTTCAAAGAAATGTTTCCTGTGAAAATTATTGATATTATCATTTTTAGGGTCAGTCGGCAAAAACAGCTCTATAGAATCACTTTGTTGTTCGTCTGTCTGTCCGTCTGCCAAACCCTTTTTTAGGAACGCTATCAAATACAAAAGTCTGCTACCGCTTGGAGCAGTAAAAATCAAACTTGTAAGTCAATGCTATCGAAAGTTACGACTGTTTATGTCGTTCTTTGCGGTATCACAAGGGAATCAAACCTATAGGGAACCTATTGACCTGAAATCATGAAATTTGACAAAAAACATTGTTTTACAGGACAGTTAATGGTAAGAAATCGGAAAACTGTCAATATATTGTAAAAAAATACCTATAACAAAACCCTCAGTGTGCGAGCCCAATTAGCACTTTGCCGGTTTTTAATGTTATTTCATTTTATGTTGCTATTTTATGTTTTATCTTTAATTGAACTAAAAATTGAATCAGCACTATCAAGAACAACTCATGAAAACAGCATTATCATAGAAAAATAATAATATCAGTTTACACTCAACCAACTGATATTTCGAGAGGAGCTAGAACTATTTGTGTTAAATATAAAATCCAGATACATATCTTACATTAAAAAAGTGATTGTTCTTTTAAAAGCTGAAGAACTCTGGCACGATGCCAGAAAAATGTGAACATGTGAAATATAAAAGGCTGACTGTGTTCTGAGGCAGTTATGTACTGAATAGGTATAGTACCTATTTAATCTTTTACTGAAATATTTGTTAGTAGTTAAAGCTTATGTACTACCGAATATTCAGTTGGAAAGAGAAGTGTTGGTGGTCCAGCGGCGAGATGGGCACACGATATTCAAACACACAATATACACGTCAAACTTATAGCACCCCGTCGTTTTTGCGTCAGGGGTTAAAAAAACAATCACCAACGACTATGGAACTATGGACTGGGAATTGGACCACATTGGACTTAGTTCATAGTTACCTCATCATCTTCTTTTTCATATCCCAAGTTATTTAGTGTCGGTCCAACACGTTTTTTTCTTCCATTCTCCCCTGTCAACCGGCACGCTATCTTTTTATTACTTTGCTTAGTTTAAAACACGCAAATGAACTAAACAAGGCCGGTTTTCAAGTCAAAGTCATTCATTTCTTAACATTAGGTATGTAGGAAAACTTAAAATTAGACTTGAGATCAAGTAGTCGTTGTCGTTGTACCTAGCAGTCGTTTGTGTAGTCGTCGTAAATTAGTGTTGATGTTTTTTTGGTCTTGACTTTTAAGAACGTGTTTTGTTTTTTTTTTTTAAATAGCCTCACATTTGAGTCCATTGGACAGTGGACCCTATTCCTAATGCAAAAGTTAATAGAGCTTAGTAAAAAGCTTCCAAATCGCAAACAACCCTAACTTGTTTCAAATTCGCAAACTATCCCATTTAAGCAAAACAAAAGCAAACTAAATGTAAACGCGCGACGTCTCACAAAGTTAACAAGGACGCGTGATTGATTACCCCAATTAACTATAAAGTCCCTACCGCCATTAATTAACTTCGTGCGACTAGTAGCGACATCTCGCGTTAAGGATTTAAAATTACACGTCTATGGCATGTATTGTTTATAGTTAAAAAGTCTGACACCGTTCTTACCAAGGGGTATTTCTTTATTTTATTTATTTAGGGACAAAAAACAGTTACACGTTACAATTTATATATCGGAGCAAATTAGGTACATTTAATAAACGTACAACCCACACTATTGTCCACGGATTCAAAATAATACTTAAAAGAGGAAAAGACGGTCACATTTATAAATTTACAATTAAAAAAATAAAAGTAAGTTATGAATGGTTGTCGGTAAGTAAAGCTATAGCAATGTTTTTAAATATCGGTATCAGTAAAGTGTGTGTTATAATAAGTTACTACATACAAGGCGGTGGATAGGTGCCCGCTCACCGGCGTTTGTTTTGCACTTCTCAGTGTAAAACACGAGGAACGCGCACCTCCCGCCGGATAATACTTCTATAAGGTACTCTAAATAACATAACTTATTGGCAAGTTCATTGCAATCAAACTTATTATTACAAATGTCATGCAGCATCATGACTATTTCGTATTACTCAGTACTAACTGGGTTGTGGAGGTCCGATACTCAGTTTCTCCATTTAAAATACTGGTATGCTGCATCCGGTTAGACTGGAAGCCTACTCGAACAAGTTAGGTAAAAGCAGGCAAATTATGCAGATGATGATGTATTGTTTTGGGTGAATAATGCCGAGTGCATTATCCGAAGTCACGATGCTTAAATATGACTCATTTCGAAAACCTAATAAAATAAATATAAATAAATATCGCTGGACATTACACAGCGCCATCTAGTGCCACACTAAGCAAGGTTTGTGTCGTAGACACTAGATAGTTGATATATTACATGTATACTTTTTGTTTGTAAATACATACTTATTATACATATAAACATCCATGACTCGGAAACAAATGTTCAAGCTCATCACACAAACATTTGCTTCTACAGGGATTCGAACCCGGGACCCTAAGAACGTAAGGCAGCCTCACTACCACTACGCCATTCGGGTCGTCAAACTTTCTCGAAGTGTTAGACAGTTAGAAGAGATTTGTGTTTCTTTTTTCTTTCTTTCTAGTACACAAACATGTAATAGGGAGCGAACGTAATGCCATCATCCGGATGCAAATCCAGACTCCATGGCTGATACTTAAAAATGATTGATGGAAAAACCCAATAACATTTGCGCGACCCGGGACTCGAACGCAGGATCTCATGATCAACAGTCAACAAGGCTGATGAACTATCATTTGTTTTTAACTCATTGAAATGTAAACTTGCTAGAAATCATACAACAAAACTGCAGAACGAACTATTTCACACACAGTTCATTTGTCTTTTTAAGACGTGGACCTGATATAAATAATAGGGTTTCTTTCGACCCAGGTCTTCCAAGAATTTAATTAGCGACGCTATCGAATGGTGTAATAATAAAGAGTGTGTTTATTTTGCAAAATTAACGGGTTTTACTTCTGGCTGGGAATATTGGAAATTCAAAAATCCGATGATGCAGTTTTAATTTTCATTAAAATCTTGTTCGATACTTATTACAGTTTTTCGGTATTACTTATAGTTTCTGATTCAGCCAAGCACGCTCACTTAAATAAATCATCGTATCGTATCTGATCTACCATTTCTCGTTGAGAAGCTTTTTCCAACAACATTGAAGGTCGAAATGACATCCATGTCAATCTTATAATCAAGACTAGATCCAAACTTACACTTTTTAAATTTCGCTCTCAAGTCCATTCCCCTATAACTTGTCACCAAAGCCTGCCGTATTTGATTGAGCCGACGTGAACCAAATGTTAATAACACCAGTAGGTACAGGTAGGCACACCATAGCGCCATATCTTTATGGGGACTTGGCATGAAACATTATTATAATGCCACCGCCCACTAATGTCTATAATTATTATTGTGTTTTGCAAAACGGGTCGTTTGAGAAATACTTCGGGACCTACAGGGTTAGTGAACTTGTGTCTATTTGGTCATTGTTTTAAAGTCTAAATCCCAGCTTGGATTCTAATTTGAGAATGTTGATTTATAAGAAAAGGGTCATTTGCTGTTGGTCAATGTTATTTTCTTATTTATTTATTTTCTTTAAAAAAAAACTCTCCTGAATCGTGGGTGCATTGACAAAGATTTAATCTCACATACACAAATAACCAGACCCGGAACTAGTATCTATTATAGGCTATACAATATATTTTGTTCCCTGCGGCAATCGAACCCACGCAGCGCAGCAGCCAATCACTCAGCCACTGCACCGATGCGGGGACGTGCCGTCGTGATGCCGCTTTTTGATACGATACGAGTGAGGCTTTTCCTCAGGGCTAGGAGGGCTAGGTACCCTTTTGATGATCAAAACTTAAAATGTCACTTACGAGCTTTAAGTTTATTTGTGACCAGTGATAGCTTAAAACAGCCTTTTGATGATTTTATACATATCAATCTTGACTATGACCTCTCCTATCCTTTTTAAAACTGCCGTTCTACCCTAACTTACAACAAATTGATTGTTTACATAGTTTTACCTTTTTCAATTTCTCTAATTGAAACTTAAAGAAATGCGTCGTTTTAAATAGAATAGAGGATTCCATAGTTTGGCGAGATGCATCTCTACAAGCCGTGTTTCTGAAATCTTTCACCCCCTTTTTTTTCGGATGGGAAATCATCCCACTCTGGGCGGACCAGGAGGGAGTATCACACTTTTACTGTTCCTTCCTCGCTCTTTATGTTCCGGGGCCACGGTATTTCTTTCGAACAGTCCCGCAACCCCGGAATCTTTCACCTCCTGAGCTCCTATTTAATCCTTTGGCGGTTCAATTTATCAATCATCGTTCCTGAGTGTTTTTACCTTTACTTAGTGTCTTGTACATACATGAAACTGCTGGGTTTAGAAGCAGAGCGGTTCAGGTTGTGTATCAACTATCCTGTTAGTGAATAAAAGAATGAATTCATCATCTGCCAGTCTTTTCCCAATTGTGTTGGGGTCTAGTCTAACCGGATGCACCTGAATACCAGTATTGTACTTGGAGCGACTGCTTAATTTACCTCCACAACCCAGTTAGTACTAGGTAATATCATAACCCTTGGTAAGACTGGTTGTCAGACTGTTGGGCCACATATAACGATCTAAAGATCTGCAAATGACAGCCGGGACCAACGAATTAACGTGCTTTCCAAGGCACGGATGAAACTCGTTATTTTAGGAGTGGTCACCCTTCCATGAACCAACCTAGGCTAGCAAGCCTACCTTATAATCGATCTAATTGGCTGTTATTATTCTGTTATTATTCGCTCCTCCGAATAGATGAATAAATTTAGACGTTTATTACGCAGGTTATGCAGTACCCTATCAGGCAAACATAGTTTCAAAATACTAAATAATACAAAAATATGTGTAAGTTAATAAATAGTACATGATCCATATTCTATGCGTCCCCACAACAAAATCCCACACCACCTAAGTTTAACCAAAGAACAAGTAATAGGTCCGGCCGCGAATTCGTGCGGTGTTGCCAAGGACTCGTCCTTGGGTCAGTTTCCTTAAATACCGGCGTGGCTATCGCTCCATCGACCTACTCGTGTCATGGACACTGTGGCGTTACGCACTAACTTACACTTGCTGGTTGGGCTAGTTTCTTTTGGAATTAATATGTGAGGGGTTTAGTGGGGTGGGAGGTTTTAGACTAGGAATTTTGGGGGATCGGAAACATCATCTTTTCTGCCCTTTTTGTTTGAGGATGGGAAATCATCAAATGACCGCTCCCGCTCTGGGCGGAGCGGGAGGGAGTGTCAAACTTTTACTGACTAAAACCCGCCCATGTTCCTTCCTCGCTCTTTATGTTCCGGGGCCGCGGTATCTCTTTCGAACAGGCCCGCAACCCCGGATCTTTTTCTGCCCTTATTCCATGTTATTTTTGATTGACCCAACATTAGTTCTTCTTCCTTTGTATCATTTTGAGTGGGAAAGTCCTAAAGTCCTCGTGGACTAAAAACCCACTGTTCCTACTACTAGCATTAAGTGCCGGAGGACCGGGAGATACATGTAAATTCATGCGCACCCCCGACTGATGCCCGCCATTGCCGGCGAGTCCCATCACCAAGTGCGGCTTATTTAGCGACCGCATGTTCTCCATGATTTCCACCTCTTTGAGCCTGGCTGGTCGGACGACGACTTAGTCCTCAGTTCCCTGCCCGCAGGCCCCTCCTCATGGTGGCCGGAGATCGTAAAGCGTTTCTTTCTGCCCTGTGAGCCTTCATGCCATTATTTACTTTTTTTCTTTTATATCATTCCTAACACAATCCATCCATCTCTTCTTTGATCTTCCTCTCCCTCTCTATCGATCAAAATGTATTTATTGCGAGAACGAAACTAATTTGGCATTTTTAAAACTTAAAAGCCATATGATCAACAGTTTTATCCGGAACCTGTTTTATAGTCGAGATACTTTTGTCTTCATTGTCACGTTTTTGGGGTTACGTGGCAAAGGTAACCTGTCTCTTCGTCCGTTCGTCGATCATAGAGCTGTAGCTTGTGAAACGTAATAGGTAGACATTTGAATTACTTACAGTGTGGGGCCGCTATCACAAAAAAAAAATAAAGCTAAAGACATTAAAGTGTGTCTATACAAGTCAAGTGTTTTTGTAAAATATATTGTTTGTGTGTAAAAATCGTGCGATACCGACCCTAATCGCTCTTGGCTGCTGTTTTAAGTATCATCAGACAACACCATTCTGTTAATTCAAATTCCAATGACCTTGGTGTGGTCTTCACTTAACTTGGCTTGATGCCAGACCTCACCTGAAGAAGCTGGTCGTGAACCTATTAGCCCACATCCGGTTCCTGGATATCTAAATGTACTCGTACATAGCTTGGTGCATAAATGTAATCTGACATTACATTTTGTCATGTGTCTTACTCGTAGACCTCACGACTCGCACACTGAGAATGAGAGCTATAAATGTTACTTAACACACACTTTGGTTGCTGTCGCAAAACTGTCAAAGAGCAGAAGGCACAGGATGAGCTATTTTCGCTTATTACTATCCCAGTGCTGCTTTATGTCCGGCACTTGCTTCTCAAACTGAGCAGGCACGAGCATTGATCAACACGCTTGCTCAAGACGGGTTGGCGATTTCAGACATAAAATCCAGGTTTCCTCACGATGTTTGTGATGTGACTTTTTCAATTTATAATATGTCATTTCTACTACGTAATGTCTGCTTTAAATAATCTAAGAATGAAATAGAACGAAAATAAACGTACACGTATTTATGCCCCGTTGGTCTAGTTAGAGGTCACAGGTCCCAGTTCGGACAAAAGCGTTTGGGTTTTTCCTTCAGGAATTTCTCAATAATTTAAACCTGGTTTATGGCAACAGGCTTTCCTTCTATGTCATGGGACTTGAACATAACTGGAATGTAACTGGGAAGACTTCAACTACAGGCATTTTTATGCCTAAATGGATACTCCTTGACATGCAAATGTAACCCAAATTGATACGTAATAAACTTATTTATATAAATGTGGGTGCATGAGGGTGCACTGGTATGATACCTCTGATTACCCCTTGGGGGGTCACAGGCGTATGTTATGTTGTATTTATTGGGACGAACTGGAGGTCTTCCTTGAGAATTGGAAAGAAATAGCACAGAATCGTAATTGTTGGAGAGAATGGGGGAAGGTCTTTGCCCAACAGTGGGACAATACAGGCTAGCTGTAATATTATAGTATAAGGAAGGTTTCAGGCGGACTAAAATACACAGACAGCGCATCACCAAACCGCTTGATCTAGGAATGATCCTCATCCAGAAAGGACGGCAGCACAGTGGTCATGTGCTGCCCTGCACACTTGGGCAGCGAGGCTATACCTCTTTACAATCTCCTCAGGTATGTGCCATAACAGGCGTTACACAGAAGGGTCTCCGTCAAGTCTTTTATGAGGAAACGGTACTTTCTTCCATGTGCGGATGGTGACCGCCGCCGGGGTGGTTTTAGTGAGGTAGAAATCCCACACTCCCCGGTCTTATCTCCAAAGACCGGTCGCTTTTTGAAAAAAACCTCAGGAGAGGTCTAGGCATGAGCAATACAGGCACCTCCAATAAACACTGCAAAAGTGAACACTAAAGAACGGCTTTTGTAATGTGAGTTTGTCTGTCAATTAAATCGGTAATATTAATTTAATTGGTTTTCAGTCTATTTTAGTGTCTTTGATCTGTTTGTTTTAGCTATAAGTTTCCCATGTTTTTTAAATAAATTAATTAATTTTGCCGATGGAGTATCCGATCGGGTACCCGACTTCCAATTATTCTTGACCTTCAAACAGGAATAGTTTGTAGAACTATTCTTGATTAATGATGGTTATCAAAGAGACGAAATTAATAAGTTAGACTTTGGCACTCAGAAAAAAAACTTGCTAACTTAATAATATAACTTTGAAAGTCGCATAAGTCACAGTTACCATTGACCCTATTTCTTTATGTGCTTATATTGAATTGCGTTGAGGTCTTGAGGAATAGTTTCTGCTTATTTACATACGAATGATATTATAATACTTCCCTTTTCGCCATCGCCGTTACGGAAAGTCTGAATTTTTATAAAACTAGCACATCGCTTGCGACTTTGTCCGCGAAATCTGTGAAAGCTCGGTTAATTTGCATGGTATCAATATTATTTATAACCTATGTTTTTCGGTAAAGATGTAGCTTTCTAATGGTGAAGATTTTTTTAAATCGGTTGAGTAGTTCTTGAGTTAAATCGTAACAAACAAACTAAAAATCAAATCTTTCCACTTTATAATATTAGTTGAGATATTATTAGTTTAGATATGAAAATTTTCTCCTCAATTGAGATAGTAAATTAAGGTCGTTCATTTGGTTCACTCACTATGATCCTCTTCTTGTTTTGTCAAGATCTCTTTAGTTTTAAGTACTTACTTCCCTATTGTGCATATATGTCATTCATCATCATCATCATAGTCATCATTCCCCTGCCGTTATTACTGCCGTTGTACCAATATGATTAACAATATTGTAAAAAGCTGTTTTAATTTTGATGTGTACTTAATAATAGTTATTTGTTATACAAGAGTGCAAAGTTGCTATTTAACCGCGTGCTGTTTTGATGACCGAGCAAGCGACGAAGGATTCAAAAATTAGAATCCTGAGCGTTAGCGAGGGAATCAAAAGAGCACGAAGTGAAAAATCTTTTCACTCGAGTGCAACACGTAACTTTTCATCCTACAAAAAAAAATTGCTCATTATTAACAGTTTCAGTTAATTCTCTTGGCGTCAAATAAACTTCCTCGTCGCAAGAACCACTTATTTTAGGTTTTTCACTTGTTTTCAAGTTTCTTTGTTTTTAACCTGAGGTTTTAAGAATATGACGTGAAAAGAAAATGGCGCGCGCAAAGCAAATTAAATAAAAAGTACACCAAGAAGGTTCCTAGTCTGAGTTATTAACAAATTTAAAAAAAGAAATTCGGCACCATGGAGGTAGAAGTAATTAGGTTTAATGATGTTTTGAATTCACAAACTTAGTGCACACGAGGTTCTAAATTCGAATTTACTTTATCCTCTAGAAGATTAAAAAGGCTTTTGCACTAAGATATCGAAGAGCAAAAATACTCTTTCCGAAAGGGGCGGGTTGAATTAGTTATTTGTTATACAAGAGTGCAAAGTTGCTTTTTAACCGCGTGCTGTTTTGATGACCGAGCAAGCGAAAGATTCAAAAATTAGAATCCTGAGCGTTAGCGAGGGAATCAAAAGAGCACGAGGTGAAAAATCTTTGCACTCGAGTGCAACACGTAACTTTTCATCCCACCTCAGCGAGGATATGAATAAACGCAAAAAAAAATTTCGCATTATTACCAAATTCAGTTAATTCTGTTGTCGTCAAATAAACTTCCCCGTCGCTAGATAATGAGTGGTCATTTTAGGTTTTTTTATTTGTTTCAAGTTGGATTCCTTGTTTTTAACCTCAGGTGTTAACAATATGACGTGAAAAGAAAATGTTCCGAGTCTGAGTTCTTAACAAATAAAAAAAAAATGTATGATAAATTCGGCACCATAGAGGTAGAAGTAAATAGGTTTAATGATGTTCTGAATTCACATGCTTAGTGCACACGATGTTCTAAAATCAAATTTACTTTACCCTCAAGACGATAAAAACGGCTTTTGCACTCAGATATCGAAGAGCAAAAATACTCTTTCCGAGATGTGGGGATGAAAAGTATATTTTATGACGAGAGACTAAACGAAGCCATAATATACCCGAGGTGGTTTGAGTCAATGAAAGCGAGATTATATTAAGTTGGCGTTTAGTCTCGAGTTGCAAACTGCACTTTTCACTTCGAGTGCGAGAGAAATAGTCATTTAAAACCGAACAAATTTACACAACCCAAACTCTCAACATTTTCGCAATGAAGATGATCCACACTCCACAGATAATTAGTACATTATTGTAGCGGCTAGCAAGTCTAGCAACAGAGGTATTGATGGCCGAACGTGTAAATGTGGGCCGAGGAGAAGCCGAGGTACACATACGTAAGTCCATCAATACCTAGTTGTGGCCAAGGCTTATAACGTACTTTTCTCAATTAATAATGCGAGGAAATTAATACAATTACTTTTCAAAATCAACGATGCACACAAACAAAACAATAATTTTTCTCGCGTTGAAGAGTTCATTTGTTTTTTTTTTCGCAATAAAATAAACGGTATTTGAATATCGAAGATTAAAATACCTACTGTTAAAATATCGATGTTCAAAACATCGAAAATGGAAATATCGGACGACCATAAAACCGAAAATGAAAATAACGAAACTTTATTTTATCGAATGGTTAAATATCCTACATCCAATATATCTAAAATCTAAATACATATCTACAAAAGTAACATCGAAAGATCCAAATATCGAAATACAGATTATCGAATGTCCTAAATATCGAAGTACAAACTATCGAACGTCATGGGTACATATTATAATATTTGAACATCAGAAATGAATATACCTACGTGTAAAAATAGGTTAATTTTCAACATTTAATACATTCATTAATTCACCCTAAAAATACGTACAAGTCAAAATATCGAACAAATTATGATATAAGTAGTATGAGTGGAAAAAAGTTGCTTCTGCAACGTCTCATCACTCAAACATTTGCTCCTACCGGGATTTGGACCCTAAGAACGTAAGGCAGCCTCGCTACCGCTGCGCCATTCGGGTCATCAAAATAGGTTTTGATTTATTAATTAGATGTAACGCCATTACCAGCATTTTTTTTACTATAAACGAATCTAAGTCAATTCCTACAGTAATTAAAAATCACAATTAACTCATTGGATTGGCAGAAAGCAACGACCCCAACAAATAGGTCATGCAATTAATTCCGACTGCATATCAGAAACACGTTAGTAGTAAGGTAAAGTAAAAACAACGCGTGACCAGCTGCTGGTTGAAATAACACCACTGACTTACGAGTATATGTTATAATAGTTAGGTTTGATGTGTAGAGGCAGCGATGCAATG
Source organism: Xestia ashworthii (assembly GCA_950022955.1). Lineage (NCBI taxonomy): Eukaryota > Metazoa > Arthropoda > Insecta > Lepidoptera > Noctuidae > Xestia > Xestia ashworthii. The sequence continues at coordinate 1,583,575 of OX465572.1, forward strand.
TTAAGCTCTATGTTTTTGATCTTATCAAACCAACTCAGTGCGTAAAATTTTTTTTTTGGGAAATTTCATTATCATCATCACAGGTCATCTTATAGGTTTTTCCCAACTATGTTGGGGTCGGCTTCCAGTCTAACCGGATGCTTCTGAACACCAGTATTTTACATGGAGCGACTGCCTATCTGACCTCCACAACCCAGTTAGTACTGGGTAAAATACGATACCCCTTGGTATGACTGGTTGTTAGACTTTTGTGCCACTGACTACTTGTAACGACTGTCAAAGATCTACAAATGACAGCCGGGACCAACAGCTTAACGTGCTTTCCGAGGCACGGAGGAAACTCGGTATGTAAGGGTGGTAACCCATCCATAGACTAACCTAGGCAAACACGGCTTAACCTAAAGTTCGACCGAGTGGCTCTTATAGTTTAGCTACGAGCTCCTCTCTATGCTATGGACCTATATTTTTTGTCTTGTCTTGATCTCGACCACGCTTGAAGGAACGAGCGTGCCCAGAAGACCTGTTCACTCTTGCTTCGAAGGCAGGCTTTTAATATTTTTATTCAATCAAACCAATATACCTACAATGCCTGTGAAGTTATAATTTTTGGGAAATAACATAACATTACAGGCTGTAATTTCTGAAGGGTTTGGCAGAGGTTTACCTAAGTAATAGTATTAGTACACCAAACGTCAAGTTCCATGTAATAGGGGCGAACCTATTGTCATCAGATTAACACAAATTCAGACTTCTGTGGCCGCTGCTGAGAAATTCCTGATGGAAACGGCCAATAACATATATGGGATATAGTGAGAACGGGGACTTAGTTTCGATTTTTGCCATTCGCCACTAGAACCTGCCCGCGTGGCATGCCCAAACGGGTTTCTTCGATTCTACGATTGTCAGCATGCTACGCGGGCTGGTAGTGAGTGGTACAGCTATAAATTGAAAGCTTATTGTTTTTTTTTTACATCAGTCGAGTGTCTGCATGGACATGTAGCAATCACTTTCGAAACGTGAACACGAGTTTCATCAGGATTGAACCTAATGAGGTTCAAGGTTGATTGGGAACCTTGAATCTCATGAGGTGATATTTTAGTTTGCCAGTTAGTAAACCAGTTTTACGACGGCCGTCTTCAGGCACCCACTGTGTGACTATCTTCGCCCATCTTTCCGGCCCCATCCTAGAGACGTGACCCGCCCAGTCCCAGTCGTAACCGAGGCAGGCCCAAAAAACGCTGGCGTGACGATCTGGACTCGTTCTTGACGGATTGGTCAGAAAGGGCATATTGCAAACAGGATTGGAAAGCCATGGGGGAGGCCTTTGCCCAGCAGTGGGACAGATCAGGCTGATATAAAAACAAAAAACAGTTTTACCAAGGGGTATCGTATTACCCAGTAATAACTGGGTTGTGGAGGTCAGATAGGCAGATAGTGCAGTTGTAAAATACTCATATTCAGCTGCATCCCGTTAGACTGATAGCCGACCCTATCATATTTGGGAAAAGGCTAGGCAGATGAATAATAAAGCCAAAATATCGCATCGTATCGCAGAGCTTCCAATATCCCCGAGCTTTACCACAAAACTATGCAAACTATTATGTGTAGAGTGTTCCACGTTAATACTTAGAGTTATAACCGCGAACCAGCGCGACCAGTTAACTGAATATCAGCTTAATTGGATCCGACGGGTCGTTGTTCAGCACTGCAGGGTTTATTTAGGACTGGAACTATTTGACGTTAATAAAAACCTCGTGAGGAGCTCATGGCTAAATAATAACAGCCGCTCGGGTCGATCTTTAGGTTAAGCTGCGCTTCCTTAGGTTGGTCTGTGGCGAGTTTCCTCCGTGCCTCGGAAAGCACGTTAAGCAGTTGGTCATTTTTCGATCTTTGACAGTCGTTACAGGTAGTCAGTGTCCCAAAAAGTCTGACAACCAGTCTTACCAAGGGGTATCGTATTACCCAGTACTAACTGGGTTGTGGAGGTAAGATAGGCAGTCGCTCCAAGTAAAATACTGGTAGTCAGCTGCATTTGGTTAGACTGGAAGCTGACCCCATTATAGTTGGGTACAGGCAGGCAGATGAGGGACATTCTATGAGATTAAGTAAGTGTTTTTTTGTAGCTAGAAAGGAAGTGTCTGATGAGATGACGAAAATTAGAGGAGTATGGAAGAAGAAGACATGCTGCGCCGACCACTAATGATTTGGTATAAGGGCAAGAGAATGATGATGATGATTATGATGCGTGAGTGACAGAAAAAACAGGGTTAGGTATCACATTCCAGCTTTTGCCTACGTTTTTGATCGTGTTCTGGTCGAAATGATCTAAAGTAACCGTTTAAACGGTTTAAATAAACTAGAAAATAATAAAAAAGAAAAGAAAAAACAAACAAAATGAAAATTAAGAAAAAAAAAACCGGAATCGGATCCGTAGAACTTACAAAGATACAAATCATCCAGCATCAGCATCCAAACCTGTAAAGTCCTGCAAGGTTCTGGGATCAATTTCTAGCTGGATTCTTTGAGTAGCAGCCTTTTTTTCGGATGGGTAATCATCAAATGACTCCTCCCACTCTGGGCGGAGCGGGAGGGAGTGTCAGACTTTTACTGACTAAAAACCATTCAAGTTCCTTTCTCGCCCTTTACGTTCCGGGACCGCGGTATCTCTTTCGAACAGTCCCGCCAGCCTGGGTTCTGCTTTTTGTCTAAGTCAAAGTGGACCTGTCCCAGATTGATGGCACTAAGGTCCTATTTAATAGGACTTAAACAGGCTAAGAATTGGTGTGCTTAGGTACACCTATGGTGATTTAAGTACTCAGATCCAAGTTAGTTTATGAAATTACTGCTAAGTTACGGAAAATAAATGCAGTTTTTTCCACACAAATGAATTTAAAAGCTGTTGAAGTTTTTCAAACCATGATTTGCATTTAAACGCAATAAAAATAACTTATTTTTGTACAAGTCATGCTTAGCGTTTGTGACTTAACTTGCTTACTTAACTGTTTGCAACATGTGGCGTAATTAAGCTATTACAGTTTCTAATATAAATGATATTAATGTGTTATGATTTTCCTTTTATTTTGGAGAATATTAATAATTAAAAGTAAAATTGTTTATGGGCCACTGTGTCAAAGGGAGACCAGGGACTGCCTTAGTTTATAATGGTCTGAAGCGTCACTATCGTGCGTGGGTACACCACCACCACCAAAATAACAACCACTTCATCAAATACATGCGTGATTTAATTTTAAAAGTCGCTTAAAATGTCTGACCACGGGTATCGAAACCCTCGACCACGTTTGGCTCAGCAGTCACCTATGCAACAATGGACCAACACCATCTGCAATCATGTGCTCACTATACCTTATTTTTAAAAGTCTCGAGTACCCTACCCTCTTTCTACTTTTCTCTAGGATGTTGCTATGGCCAGTCTTTTGCGAATTCAACTTATATAAATCCTGCTATCTCCGCCTGGTTATGTCGTGATGTTATCTGACAAATGAAGGAACTCATTCGGTAATGCGTTCGTAGCGGCACTACAAAAAGTACTAAGGCAACATAGTACAAAAAGTACTACAACGACATCTATGATACAAATGAAGAACTAACATCAAAATTCTAAATCGCGCTATTATAGTTATCCCAGAAAAACCCGACAACAATTACATGGCAGACAGCAGCATCAGCCCACCAGACATAACACTACAGATATAACGTTAACGTGTCTAATTGCACTCGGCTACATAGATAAGGGTCCTTATCTATGTAGCCGAGTGCAATTAGACAAAAAATACTCAAGATGTGGAACGAAAATGTTTTTTATTAACTTTCTCCACTCCTCTAGGAACTCAATAAAAAAAGTGAAAATCCGCCCACTATAAACTACGTCCCACCTTATTGTCTAATTGCACTCGACTAATTGGGGATGCATTTACAATCTGTCCCTCTTACCCTATACATTTAGTATTTTAATCTAACTGCCATATGGTTCTTCTTATTATCTTAAAGTATCTCTACCATGTTATTGATCTGCTATTGCCATAAAAGATTACGCGAGTTCTGTCAGTAATTAATCGAATATCGAGCCATCTAAGTGGTTAATTGTTTAAACGCAACAATATGGCTACAAGGGTATTCAGCCCAGTACAAACTGTTTTGTAACATTTGTAATTGATTGATTTGGCAATAAAAGTAATTCTTTTAAACTTGGAAGTGAAGTAAAAACACGTCCTTTCTTTTTGCGTCATTGAAATATGGTATTGGAAAAATGTGGGTGAACTATTGGGTACTAACTACTTTGTCAATGGTGTTGTGACATATCCACTTTGTGCTCGGAGTTCTTCTGCCAAAATTGGATATGCTCAGCATAGCTAAAGATAGCTAAAGAGCAGCAGATCAAAGCTCTCTACAATCACAATGGAAAGCTATCGAATGCAGTTGCTGTGCCCGAAATCGGCTAGATCATCATCATCATCATCATCATCATTGGGTACATCTCTGCGTAACCCTAAGGGATTATAAGCTTGATGTTATGAAATTTTATAGTAACATACGTGATGACAATAATAATACATCGGCTGTGTACATCGATGGTGTAGACAGGGGTGTATAAATCTTCTTCTAAACGACTCGATGGCAATATGAATTGAGTCGGCTCAGGGCGTCCAGTCTCGGTTGCAATAAGGGATTTTCTTTTTAAACTCTTCCCTGGTCGTTGGATAGATGGCGCTGAACTTGGTACGTTACTGCAAGGAACGGAACGTCACATCATTTCACTTGGATGTAATGGATATATTCGGAATCTTAAGCAAACGAAACTGTCAATCAACGAGCAAATGTGACGTGACGCAATACTCTACATTCAAGATGCGTTTCTCGCAAGCATCGTAATGAGAGGTTTTTTTTGAGTATTAAAAAAAACATAGTTTCCAAGAACTCTATAGATGGCGTTGAACTGACTACGTTCCTAGGTGCGAAAGCCAAAACGCTTGTAAAATAAAACATTGCGTATTGCAACCGATAATTTACGTTATTAATTAGCGATCGAAAGTTTGCGACAACGTCGTTATACAATATGTCGAGACTGTCGGCCCAGAATTTGGCTAGTTCATAAAAGAGCAAACAACAGCTATTGTAGTCAAACGACTAATTGATCAATTGAGTCTCTGCCATCTAATGGACATAAATCCAGACTGTGAGCAACTTCAGAGAAATTCACTCATTCAATAACACTGCCGGAACTTGGTAATCGAACTAAGGAACTCGTGCTCAAAAGCCGCGCTTGCAACAACTAGGGCAACGAAACAGCTTCCTATAGTATTATCTAGTCCTAGTACATTAGTAACTATATCTTTTGCTCGCGGCTTCGGTCCCATTATGTACGGTAATTAATCCACGGGAACATTTTAAATGTAGCCATAGCACTCTGGGATAATGTAGCTTCTCGTTTAGAATCAGATCTGTTCCTAGTTCATAGTTCCGAAGATTACCCCCTACATACAAACTTTAACCTGTCTACAAACTATAACTGTAATCGGCTGTCATTTGTAGATCTTTGACAGTCGTTTCAGGTAATAGTCAGTGGGCCAAAAAGTCTGACAACTAGCCTTACCAAGGGGTATCGTATTACCCAGAACTAACTGGGTTGTGGAGGTCAGATAGGCAGTCGCTCCATGTAAAATACTGGTATTTAGCTGCATTCGGTTAGACTGGAAGCCGACCCCATCATAGTTGAGAAAAGGCTAGGCAGTTCATGATACAAACTTTAACCTCTTTATAATATTAGTATACTCGTAGATAAGTCTTTAACCTTCCAACCTACTACTCTTCAATAACAATAAAATGAAAGTACATCGTATTCGTAAGTTAGTAATTAATCATCAAAGACACACAATCCCTGCAATGAGTGTCCTTGACACCCACGAGATGGGTGATGGGATACATTATCTTCTATTATAATGTTATAAACTGTGGGCCTATTAATATTTACTATGTGGGCATGGAGTTGCATCAGAACGATGAACTAATGATTCCTTAATAATTACTTACATTAACCTCTCGCTAGTCCCTGTAGGGTTTGGGCACAGTTGTATAGATAATTGTGTTGCATAGTATCTATCCTAGGTTTATATTTCAACAGTCAGTTGTGTTTATGGTGCTCCGTGATTATCAACTCACTCGAGACACAGATCTGCCTTACCTAGGTTTGTCTGTTGATGGGTGACATCCCATTACATACCGAGTTTTCTTCGTGCCTCGGAAAGCACGGTCTTGGCTTTGTAAATCTTTGACAGTCGTTACAGGTACTCAATGGCCCGATAGTCTAACAACCAGTCTTACCACGGTGTAGGTATCGTATACCCAGTATTAACTGGGTTGTGGAGGTGAGACAGTCGCTAAATGTAAAATACTGGTATTCAGCTGCATCCGGTAAGACTGGAAGCTGACCCCAACATATTTAGGAAAAGGTTAGGCAGACATCAATCTCGCGGGTTCAGTACCGATTTTTAAATATGGACGTACCTTCCATTTTTTTTGGGACTTTCCGTTTTCCTCACTAGGTATTTTCCTTCACTATGTTGAGAGTAGTGCTAATGCAATTATTTACACAACCCATGGCCAGCCTGCCACATTTATAACTAGGCATAGACCCAAATTCCGGGCGGAAACTGATAAAAATCTGCCTGATTACTCAAAATCAGTTTATTTAAAAAGTATTTGCTACATGCCTAGTACAATTTTCATAAATGTATAAGTTATTTACATTCAACCATAACATTTTATATGGCGTAGACACATAATATTGTATTAATAAGTAGGAACACTTTACCCAACCTGGCGTTGGAACCCTGGATATTATGTTCAACGTCATGCTTGTGATCACTGGATATGCGACCAAAGAGGCAACCATTAAAAGTTTTTTTAAACGGGCTAACTCGTGTTTGAGCTTGTTATTTATTATTTTATTGATAAACCCAATCTTACCATAAATAGTCTTTTTGCTGTGTCAGCCATAAATGTAAGTAGTTCTATACTGTTAAAAACTATTTTTAGGTAACACTACTTCAACAAGGATTAGGTACTGTTTCAAACAACGACCTTTTATTATTTGTTTCAATGTATTTTAATATTCACGAAACTTTCAAAGTTATTTAACATTTGGAACGTAACAATCAGATAAAATAAATGTTAAAATTTGGTTATTTTAACAAATAAGTTAGTACCTATTTCATGTAACTACATAAACTGGGTGTTTGACCCCCAAAAAACCCCCAAATCCTTATTTTTAGTAGTTTCATCATGTTTAGATATCGATACGTTTCTCTATAAAGGAGTTTTGCAAGTTAATTTAACTTACAGTAGGTACCCAAAGTTCTTGACAAAAAACGACTTATTAACTTTAAAACATTTCTTTTTCCAGGCAAAAATGTCAACGTAAACCATGGCGCTGAAACTGAAATACAAAGACGAGCACGGCATCGTCCAGATCAACATGAGTCCCTCCTCCAGCCCGAAAGAGCCCGACAAAGATATCACCGACCCGCAGTTCGACACAATCAACAACCGATTCGCACAATACGACCTCTTCGGAGGCAAATATGACGTTGACTCGGGAGGGGAGACACCGCGCTCGCTGTTCCGCAGCCGCTATAACAGTATAGAAGAGGAACTAGCTAACACGCCGTACGCCTTCACAACCGAACGCTCTCTCAGATTAAACAGCGCAAATAAACTCGACATAACCATCCATCGAGACGAAACATCGCCTTCAAAAGACATACAAGACGATCGTTTCTTCAAACGAAAACTTAGTTTAGAATACGATGAGTCGTTGTTTGGACCTCAAATCGATTTAAAAGTGAGCGATTGTGGGACTCCCGCGTTTACTGTGACGCAGTTGATCCACGCGCAGGATCGATACTTCGATCTGTCCGGGAGACAGTCGGAGAGTCCGAGTGGTAACGTGTGTGACAGCAGTGTGCTTGTGCCAAGTCCTGGCGGTGATGATGAAGCCTTCAGGGTTCTGTCGGCGGATGTGAAGCGGCAGGAGCCTGCGGTTGCGGCTAAACCGTGAGTTTTCTGTATTTATTTTGTAGTAATAATTAGATATTTTCTGGCAGCGATAAATAGTTGTCCCTCTCATAAATAGGAGACCTGTGTCCCAGCAGTGGGAAAATTAATAGGCTGACGATGATTAAAAGTTGTAGTTTTCTGAACTGACACAATTAATACTTAGGTTCTTATTTTCTTCAAAAATGAGATATGGAAACATTACTGAAAAAAGAATAGCCAATAAATAATGTGTATCTATATTTTGGCTAAGTTACTGGTTTTCATAATATTTTATCTATAAATAATGGCGCTTTTCGCACCTATTTGTGTATTCGCGGCGTCCTTCTTTATTTTGCAAATTGAGATTTTTAATAAAATTTAGAAAATAATATTCCGACAGATTTACGCATCGGTACCTACATTTTGTCTTAAAAAATATCCAACGAAACACTAATGGTTAATTAGTACGAGTAATTACCAAAAAAAGGTTAAATTAGGTAGGCTCTATAATTGTCTTTGCTTAAAAACAACAATGATAGAGTGGTTTTGTAACTACGAGTAATCACGATTTTTGACTACTGTGATAAGTAGACGTATTATTTCTGTAACATGAGTTGACGGAAAACGTAAACAAAAAACACAATTGTGTTCAATGTTGAGTCTTACCACGTCTTTCCTTCGCTCGGATATGATACTTGCGACTTCTACACATTTGTTTGTGTATTATCTTACTTATTGGTTATTGTGTTCGATGCACATGAGGTTTGTAAGAAAAAGAGACATAGGTTTTCACGAGTGTCTAAAAAATAGATCGTACAAATACCTCATACAAAATATGTGTCTAACTTTAAAATATTCCTTTTCCCAATGTTGGGGTCGACTTCCAGTCTAAACGGATGCTGCTGAATACCAGTATAGCGACTGCCTATCTGACCTCCAAGACTGGTTGATTCTCCGTAAGACTGATTGTCAGATTTTCGGGACACGTACAGTCACGAGCACTAACATGTAAACACTTACCAACTTTTAAAAGTGTTTCTCTCTTACAGTTCTTATTGAAATTGCATGTTGTTACGATCATAGTGTTTTGGAACTCATATTATTTTTTATGAAAACGATCCTATCTCCAAGTTACAATCGTTATTTCTCGCGAAAATTGCTTTAAAATGTAGGAAAGGGTTTACATCTTGGTGCACGTGGCTGTACCTACTATTTGTAACGACTATATATCTATGAATATTGATATTTGCAGCCTTGTTTATAATAAGTATTTATGAAGAAATGATTACTATGTATTACTTTCCTAATTTAATTACTGTCTTTAAGAGTCTGATTATCTGTGATACAAAATACCAGTTTAAATGTTTAATTTTAACAAGTTTATTGATATCAAAATCAAAATAAATATTTCAATGCACTTTGGTCTTTTTTTTTAGAGACAGGCAGGTTTAGGATAAGTTGCCTTATCCTTTTATTCTGTTCGATAGAGAAAGCAATGTACAGCGAAACTGAAGTGGGGGCAATGACTTCCCAGTCGCCGCCGGAGGCGACTGGGAATTTTTATTCCCATTTGCCTCCGGAGGCAATCCTTGCGGGGGCGACTGGGAATATATCAAAAAATCTGCAATTAACAGTCAGGACCTTATTCAAAAAGATGTCCATAAACCTTTACTATGTCTGTCTGCTAAGTACCTACCTTTTTATACCAAGAAACCTGAACAAATTTCGAATTGGCACGCATGGGGACCATGACCTAAGACATAGAACAATTTCGATTGTATTGTATATTTTCACAGTTCATGTTTGATAATCGAACTCCAAGCGAGGGAAAGCGGGAGCAAAATCTAGTGACTAAATGAGTAAGAAACACCAACAAATCTTACAAACAGACGTAACTAACACATATCTATTGCCGTCTACCCTACTTAATTACAGCCATAAATAAGCGCTCATCGGAGATCAGACGTTCCCGAGAATAGACCGAAACAAACGAACACACAACAAAATCTGTGACAACGCTGAACTTATTGTGGATCGCCCAAAATAGTCTTCAATAGGCGACAACTATATTTAAACTTAACTTATTTGGTTTTATTATTTATCTTGAAGCTTCTGCTACTTCTGGTTTCACTCGTATTTTAGGGGAACTTTTAGTTATATCAGAATTAGTTTTATTTCATCACCACTGCTCTCAAAACGGTGAAGGAAAACATCATGATTAAACCGTCATGTCTTAGAACCAATTGAAGACATGTGACATCTACCAACCCGCACTGGGCTCGCGTTTTGGTTTCTAGCATACATTTTTCATTCTCTCTCATAGAGAGGAGGCCGTGTGTTCCTGCAGTGGTAAAATGAATAGGCTTATTATGATGATGATGATGAAATCAAGCCAGAGGTCCCATGACCCAAACTTTATAAAAATACGTTCAGCGTTTCATGCGTTACAGAGTAAAATACGTTCAGACGTGTTCACATAATTCCACAGGAATGTATCCGTAAGATTAAAAGTTGTTAGTTTCAAAAAAACTTAAAAGTTGTCAACTTTTGTTGATTATCCATACGGAAAGTAGGCGTAGGTTCCAAGGCTTTACATAAAACGACTTATTCAAATAATATGACAGTTAAAATACATGACACCATTTTGTGATAGGCAAGCTAAGTATTAAACTTTAATTTGATATGATTAACTTGTTCATTACTAAACGCCCACTGCATTTGAAATCGCAAGCCATTTATTCAAATTATTTTGTGAATCACCACTTCTTAGACATCAAAATTACTGACAGTCTCCCAAAACACCTACCCTTCGCCAGTTCCGAAAGTTCTTGGTTTGGAGAAGAATAGAACAAACTTCCTAGCAACATAGTTAATACTAAACCTGTAAAAGAAATGGAAATCAAAGAGCAGGTGCTAGTGTTGTTGTACTTACCTGTGCAGCTATAACATTAACCCAATCGAATTGAGGGAAAGAATAGGAAATGGAAAAAGAGGTGACTTTACATGACGAGACATAGAGAACTACGTGAGGAGAAGCTATGCTGGTCTGACCCTGAATAAACTGTTTGTAAGGTATTCTACTACTTCACACCTTGCTAGCTCACGATCTCTCACACAAATCTTTTAAGTAATAAAACCAGAATTAAAAGACGAGATCACAAAACGTTACCGCATTACACCGCGCGTGAAAGCAACAGATGATTATCTTTCATTATAAAGATCTATATGACTTGGTTTACACAGGGAAATTAACGTGCGCCTATTCCGTGTTAGTAGATTGTGTCGCGTTAGCCCAAAATGTGATCGCATATCTGGTTGGTTGCTACATTTAATTAAGGGAACTAAGGGTCTAAAATCTAAATGGTCGAATAAGTTACACCACACTGCGCTTCAAAACGCTGTCGATGAACGATGTCTGCTGGATGCGCACAGCTGTGGGCCCGAATATCGTAAGACTAGAGCCCTGAGACAGCTAGACGGGGTCGCGGTAGACCGAAGAGAAGAAGGTCTCGAGTTCAGGCCCAAGACACGTACCCCTGTTTTTTCGAATTCATGCGCGTATTGTTTAATTATCACTTTCTTCGTTGAAGGAAAACCAGCAAGCCTGAGAGATATTTGAGTCGTCTAGTTTCAAAGTCCGCTAAAAAGCTTTTCTGTCAAATTTTAGATAAGTATGACATTTAAAAGTATTCTTGGAGTAGTACAAATTCGTAAATTTGTTTCGTATCAAACTCCGCCATAAGGGAGTCTAAAATACGTTTTAAAAACAGTGTTTGGTGCAAAGTACTCTAAAACATAGTGTGTGCGTTTCAAATTCCTCCATAACAAATCCAACCAATGGCAGCGTAATATTAGGTCACGTGACACAGTAAATTAGTATGGCCGATTCCGTTACCTGCGAGTGTTATTGCTGTGGTTTTTTATTGTTTTTGTGCGGAAAAAATGGAGGATTTACAACAATTTATAAAAAAGTCGGAGCCTGGTAAAGCACGGAAGAGATTAGTGAATAAATCAAAGTGGAAACGTGAAGTATTGCGTGAAAAAAGGTTGGTTACTTTCTTCTACTAAACAGTCAATTTTGTATCTATGTTTACCTGATTTGCAATGTAAAACAACTACCTTACTGATTTCTTTTCAAATTACATTTTTGATTAAAATTGTTTATCTGCATTTTTATTTACCTACTTGCTGGTCAGTTGTTGTTGCATAATATTGACCATCAGCACACAATAGCTTAGTTTCAAATCCCGCTATTTCACAAAGCTCAGTTGCAAATGCCTCTATAACACATAGTAAGTTTCAAAATCCGCCATATTCAAAATCAAAACCTGTTTTTAGTCTAGTTTTTGGTAGTAATTGCAGCCTTTTTTAGTTTTGTTAATATAAGGTATCTTTTTAGCAACGGAAAAAATAAAAATTGCCTAATAAAGTACAGTTGTTTCTGTTTCTAGCTTTTTTTTTCATTCCTGTAAAATTTTACTAAATCGTTTTAGCGGGATTTGCAACTGGACGACTCATTTGAGGTAGACTGGTAGAAAATGACCAAGGCATTAAGTCCGCTTTTGACATTATGTACATAAAGTTTAACAAATAAATTAATATTTCTCGAAGGCATGTAAAGTCAAGTCAAAGGCCCGTGGGCAATGGCGGATAAAAAGTCTGACACCAGGTTAAGCACTAGCCACACGTTAAAGAAAGGAGAAGAAGTCAGTGTACCTCTCAGGGGCACCTCATAACGATACTATTTATTAGTTACTACTATTATTTGTAATGGTTTACTAATACTGGTCCGGAAGATGACGATGTGTCGAGAGCCTTGCTCATTCCATTTTGCATGAGACAGACATGCTAGGGCAGATGTGTAGGGCAGTTTGTCCCGCGAATTTTTCTTTTTCACAAGTTTCATCCTATAACTTTACATTGTTGGTTCTATTCAATCATCACAGTGTTTTGAGTCCTACCGTAAACCCCGATATTTCACCCCAAAAAAAAGTCGTGTCCCAGCAATAATTTTTGCGTAGTCACGAAATTTTATGTATAGAATGCTTGGGTCAAGGGTCCGTTTACATCTTGTATACCATATGTGTTACTAATTAACAGTTAACTGAAGATTTAAAAAATAAGATTCTAACTTTAGAATGCGTGAAGAATGCTAGTTTGTGCAGGTGACCGTAAAGTAAGTGTAATATCTTTATTTTCATCATGTAACGAAGTTTACACGAAGAAATTGTATGATATATGAATGGTTGGTATTTACTTGTTAATACTAGAGTAATAGTTCTGGTGTTTATTAAATACAGGTAGTCAGTAGCCAGAGGGCCTGACAACCATTCTTACCTAGGGATTTCGTATAACTCAGTACTAATTGGGTTGTGGAGGTAAGATAGGCAGTCGCTCCACGTAAAATCCTGGTATTCAGCTGCATCCAGATAGACTAGATACCGACCTCAACATAGTTGGGAAAAGGCTAGGCAGATGATGATGAGGTTCTTATTGTTATCAACCTTAATCATGTACGTGATCAGTGCTCAGTAAATAAATAAAGTAAAAGAATTTAACGCAGTTTCCTTGGTCTACAAGCCATCCCGACCGAACCCCAAACACTAATAAGCTTAGTACCGTACGACCGATCGATTCCGCACGATTTGACCGTATTCGAAAACCAAAGCTCTCCAAATTTAAAACTCCTAAGAGATCATAGAGGAGAACCGTGCACTATGCTTGCTTTGTGCGCGTTGGAGCTCATTGGCATAACAACTCTGACACCAGAGGTAGTAACTAACTACATGATGTATAATTATAGAGCTCATTCAATCCCATGGTCCTTCAGAGAGGCTTATGTTTAATAATAATAATAAACCGTTTATTTCAGGTAACAAAGACCCATACATAAATACCTTAACCTAAATATACATACTATAATAACATTTTTTGTTAGTATAGTAACATAAAAACTATGTTAGTACACGATACACTTCACTCGCACGATCTTTTGTGCGTTCTTGTGGTATTTGTCCGCGGAAACGACGGAACAGCACATCCTGTGGCCAAAAACTTTCTTCCATCAACAAATGGAGCATACACGTTGGGATACGCACCACAAACGCCCTGAAATTGACGTTGCGGCGCAACTCCAGTAGCTGTACTCTTGGCGTGTACTTCTACCTTCGGCGCACGTACTCCTCGATGTCCTCAGCCTCCGTGGTGTAGTGTAGGCGAGAGATGTACACCGGGGTGTTCGTCTTCGCTGCGCGCAGTTTTACGTTGGGCTCTGCAGGAGCCTTGCCGGAGCGGTTCTTAAAGTTCATTGTATCCATTACGAAGGACCCCTTAATAAGATTTACGGCCGAATACTGAAACGTTACTCAAAATTGTACATTGTACTGTAATTTACATATACTCAAAAATGACAAGCCAAAATTTTAAGTTAGGAGCTGCTCAATCGTTAAGCAGCTCTTAAATTTTGAGTGACGTTTCAGTATTCGGGGGTTAGAAACACATTTATTTTAGCTACTCCTGCAACAAGGCTTAAAAGTCATATGCCAATGGCGTCATGAACAATCACAGTGGTTTAACAGGAGTTTTAATACCCAACATCTCAAAAGAAAAAACGTCACACAAAGTAGAAAGACCAAAAACCGTCAAAACTTTCTTACCAGGAAACTTAACCTAGAAAATCACTGCAAAGTTAAGTAATTACATAACGTTGTATAATCTTTACTACGAGAGTATCTAACTAACAGTCGGAAATGACCAAACAAAGCGTTTGTAACAAAAACGGATAGTAATTGTTCAGTGACATTACGGATAACTATTCGTAATTCGTAATGGTACGATTAGGGAAAACCACTTCCCTTTGTTTTTGCTTAATTTTTCGATTTCCTTGAGGTTGTTCTTGTTAATAGATCAACGTTCATTACTTACTAGCTGATGCCCGCGGATTGACCCCCGTACAATGTATGTCACCGTAAAATTGACAATTAAAATGATCAATGAATAAGAGGAAAAACCGACCGAAAAGTTTATAAAAGTAGTTCAAAATAACATTAATATAAAGAAAATAGGCAGAACAAAAGAAAAGATGAACAAATTGTGTCAAAGATGAATGACATGCGGATAAAAGAGAACACTGAGCTGACGATAAATAATGGTATAAGGTAGAAGAAGAATATTGAGATGGACAGAAAATCCAAACTAAAGATTGAAAGATAGATATGAAAGAAAAGGGAGTGAATGACAGCGTGATGGTTGACAGGGAAGAATGATACGAACGAGAAAGGAGTAAATGATGCCGTGACGTCTGACAGGGGAGAATAGAAGAAGTAAACGTGTTGCGTCGACCCCATATAAAATTGGACAAGAGCCGGAAGATGATGACTTCGACCACAAGCAAAATGGGACAACAGGACCATAAGGTCATGATGATGATAATGATGGAAAAAGAGACATGCTGCCCCGATCTCAAAAGAATCTAGGTAAAGGCATTGGTGATGCAAGTACTAAAATCACAGCATTTAAATCTTACCAAACAAAGTTATTAAAGTTGCAATATTAAATGCTCTTAAGTTATCAACAAAACCAGTCTTTCCTAAAGAAGATAATGTCAGTGTCGTTACTCGTTGCCCATATAGTGAGTGTTCATATGCCAGACATCGATAGCAGTATCCATATCTATTATATAGAATGAATTAGATTTGCTGTCTGTATATGCGATCTTGTCGATCTTCTGAACCTAAGTCTGAGCCTTGAAGTCATTAACTGGGTTGTGGAGCTCAAGATACGGAGTCGCTCCATTTAATGTAGGTATTTTACATGGAGCGAATTCAGTTAGACTAGAAGCCGACTTGGGGCGGCTAGTTTGAAAAGGCTAGGCAGATGATGATGTTTTTGGAAGATCTGGTTTATAAATTAGTAGTGTTGGGATATCGCTATAACATTTCATGCTCACACATCGCACAAGCGTATTGTACCCGTACGAAGCAAGGGCAGGCCACTAGTCTAGGTAATACATACTTTTATACCTCTGAGTTTATACAGGGTGGAATTGAAGTCATGGGCATTATTTTAAACTAAAGCACTTCTTAAGATACTAAATCCATTAAGGGTACTTTACGCAAATCAAAAAAAATATTAATGCAGGTATGGGAAACCTTACAAATGTAATAAGTCATATTGCAAAAGGCTTAATAACGCAAAATGCAAAAAGTAATAAAAACCAAATACTAGTAGCACACAATAGACGTACTAGTATTTTAATTTTATAACTTTTAGTGTTTATTTGCAATACTAAGCCTTTTGCAATATGACTTACTACATTTTTAAGTTTTTTCGTACTTATTACCTAATTTTAATATTTTTGATTTGTGTTATAGTCCCTTAATGGATTTAGTGTCATCAGTAGTGCTTTAGTTTTAAATAATGCCCATGACTTCAATTCCATTCTGTATAAGTGTATACAGCTTAACTGAGTGGCCTGTGTGATGTCATTGTGCTTTGACGACAAAAACTTGGAAAATACAACAACATTTTGAGAGCCGGTCAACTTTTTTTGTGAAGCTGTAAAATGTAGCTAAGTTGCTACAGGGGAGTTGTTCTTAGCTGTAACTTGTTGTGGCCTAGATTATTATTAGAAATCGTGTAAAAATCCTTCGTTATTAATAATCGCTCCTATTAATAAATGTGTTAAGTAATTTACAAAATAATAATAGCCGCTCGTATCAATCTTCCGGCTAAGGTTGCTTCGTGGATGGGTGACCACTCATTACATACCGAGTTTCCTCCGTGCCTCGGAAAGCACGTTAGGCCGTTGGTCCCGGCTGTCATTTGTGGGTCTTTGACAGTCGTTACAGATAGTCAGTTGCCCGAAAGTTTGACAACCGGTCTTACCAAGGGGTATCGTATTACCCAGTACTAACTGGGTTGTGAAGATCAGATAGGCAGTCGCTCCAAGTAGAATACTGGTACTCAGCTGCATCCGGTTTGTTATACTTTTAATGTTGGACAGTTTCCTTATTCGGTCTAGGTACGCTAGTATAAGAGAAACATTAAGAATCTATCAGCACCTAGAGCAGAATTTTCCTTAAGTTAGTTTTGCCATTCGCCATACTTCATTTGTTGCTTTTCTACAGTATCAAGCATTTTATTTATTTTAAGATTGGAACCGTTGCATTTGATACCTCTTCATAATGAACCCTTATTGTCGAGAGAGACTGGATCTTGCGACTCAGGGTATACTAAGTGCAGGATCCAGTGTCACATCTTATTGTAACACTTTTAGTGAAACAATTAAATTTTTACTATTTTAGTTTCGTACCTTAAAAGGAAAAAAAAGAACCCTTGATCTGAAATTGAAATGATCTTATAAAGATCATTTTTTGTCCGTCTGTCTGTCCATCTGTCACCAACGATTTTCACAGGAATTAGTGGACCTAGGAAGTTGAAATTCATACCATATACTGAGGTCTATAGTCCATACTAGGTGTATAAAAATCAAGGTCCTGAGTAAACACGATAAAATGATATAGGTTATAAATATTTAGATTTTCGCGAAAACTTGTAAGTACCAAAATTGTCTTTTTTATTTTTTTACTATTTATTTCGTTTATGGTCGTCACAATAAATAGTTTCATTCAATGAATACAATTTTATAATCTATGCTAATTTTAAACAATCTTCCGGCAAACCAGAATGTTTCACAAAAACTTCTAAATAATAAATCAGTGGTTCTGAATATTAAAACCAGTAAAAACTTCGCACTATTATGAACAAATAGAGCGCAAAGTGATTAGATGGCCTTTTCAATTGTTTATTTTATTTCCTGAAAAATATTCTGTCTTCAATGTTGTGTTTTTTGGTCTACGATAAGTAGATGTTTGACATTATGTCTCTTTACTGTAAATCGATTTGTTTTTATCCATTGCGATACCTACTTCTTTAAGTTTTTATATCAGTGCACCGATTTCATATTTTCCTGTACTATACAGGGAGTCTTAAGTGTTGAAATAATAAACCATTTTCTATCTAAATTACATATTACCATTCAACAATTTTGTAACTGAATAGATTTGTTAATGGTTGATTATTACTCCTTCACGAAAAAACCACTGACCTCGGTTTTATTTTTTGTAAAAAAAAAATTATTTTTCACTTTTTAGTGAGTCACTTGTGCTTACCCCTTTACAGCGTAGCGGCGTGATGTTATGTTATGAACTGGTGTGAACAATAGATAGACATGAGATTTCGTCAATCCCAGTCCATTTGCTATCATTTATTGAGGAGTTCCGTTGCCTATCTCCGAAGTTCTTCATCAAATCTAACCCAAAATGAAATGGGACCACTTTAAGAAAGTACTCTTTCTAAAACTACCCAAATCACATCAAGTGTGCGTATAAAATTTGAAGAGTTCTCTCAATTTCTCCAGGATCCCATCATCAGATCCCGACTTGATGATTATGGGACAAATGGTCCTAGGACCAGGATGGTAATGGTCCTTTAGTATACCCTTTCAAACAAAAAAAGGATAATTCAAATCGCTCCAGCCATCTTCGAGTAATCGGGGAACATACATAAAAAAACAAATAAAAAAAAAGGTTCCGACGAATTGAGAACCTCCTCTTTTTTGAAGTCGGTTAAAAACAAAACCTAAAAGAGTTCTCAATTAATTTTTTTTCATAATCGACCCGTAGAAACTTTTCCGCATTTTTATTTTCAATGCAGAAATTAAAAAAAAATGCTTTTTGTCTCAATTAAGTAGCTGATTACTTTTCAACCTTATTTCTAAAGTCATAAGGGTGACAATTAGCAGACCGTTAGTGAACTCGGTACTATTTAAATGAAAAGTATTTGACTCAAGGAAATAAGCCAAATACTGAATAAAAAATCTTGACGCAACGTCCCTTATTCTTTCCGTAATTAATCACTATGACATGTAATAACGTAATTAATTTCATTCACACACTGTTGAAACAGAATTGGTTTAAATATTTCTAGTAAGTAACTTTGTGCTACTAAATACCTTTGATAATTAAAGCAGTGTTTATTTTGACTAAATTATGGTTTTTGTTTAAGTATATGTTGTTTTTAAAAGGCATTTGTTTTTGCAAACAAATCTAATTGTTATGATTGATCTATAACTTTACGCCTGTAGATAATCGAAGACATTTTTGTGTAATATCTATCAGCCCGCACTGGGTCCGCGGACATCTCTCTTTTATAGAAATGAGGCCTGTGACTCAGCTGTGGGAACATCAATATGCTAATATCATCACCCACCTAGCCTTTTCCCAACTATGTTGGGGTCGACTTCCAGTCTAACCGGATGCAGTTGAATACCAGTATCTTACATGGAGCGACTGCCTATCTGACATCCACAACCCAGTTAGTACTGGCATAATACGATACGACCGGGTGTCAGAATTTCGGGCCACTAACTAACTACCCGTAACGACTGTCAAAGATCTACAAATGACAGCTTGAACCGGTTTAGCGTGCTTTCCGAAGCGCGGAGGAAACTGAGTAAGTAATGGAGTATTATATAGTGTATTATCTATGGTAGTGGGTGGTGCCCATCCACAGGCCGATCCGAGCGTCTCTTGTTATTTGGCCACAAGCTATGTACGAGTAATATCTAATCCAAACAAATAACCCAATTTAGTACCGTGCTTATATAAATCAGAAGTGTAATTCCGGGTACAAACAACTCATCTTTCATAACAAAAAAACACTACGCCAGTTCCATTCAAACACAATATTACACGAAAACACATAAAATACCGCAGAAACACTGCCAATTCTAATCTAAATGAGTTTTAATAACCTTAATCATATGATGGCGTAAAAACCAAGGTTTCTGGTATAAAAACCATTGACATAACACCACTGACTTGTGACATAACCAAGGTCGGAATGTAAGAAGTTAACTTGCTTGTTTTATGGTTTTACTAGATGTTTTCTGTGGCTCTGCCTGCATTTTTCTCGTTTATTGCTTAGGATGAAGTGACTGCCTCGTAGGTCGAGTGCTAGCTAGCAAGCAACGACAGCTGAGCATGAGGTCCTGTAGGTTCGAATCCCGGGTCGGATAACTTTACGTTATTGGTCTTTCCACCAAAAATTTCTGAGTAACAGCTAAGGAATCTTGATTTGATCAAGATTAGACTGTAAATTGTGGAGACTTTCAAATTCACTCTGAGTGATTTATTCAATGACAAATAGAGCACGTCTCTGGTAGAATTGATATATTGTGGTATATCATAACATCACGCCTATCTACACGATGATGGAAACAGACCTCTTTTCTATTTTTAAGTGTGGAAATCCTCGACAAAATCGTGAGTATCTGAGTAGAGGAATACCAAAGAAACGATGGATGTACTGTGTTAATATTGATAGGTATGGCAAGAAAAGAAGTGTCTGATGAGACGACGAGTAAAGAGTGGTAGAAGAAGATATGCTGCACCGACATTAAATTAATTGGGATATGGGCAAGAGTATGATGAAGACGTGAAGAAATCCTGAATGCATTGCTTCTCCATTTACCAGCGCCATGGGCCGGCGTGAGGTGTCTGTCACACTCCTACTGACTAAACCCACAAGATGTTCCTCATCATCACTTCTGTCTGGGGTCATCATCATCATCATCATCATACTTAAGGGACACGGCCTCCTATCAATGAGAGGGAATGGGCTATATAATCCACGCACGCGGGCCCTGGGCGGATTGGTATATGTCACATGTCTTCGAATGTTTGGTTGTAGGACATGCCGGTTTCCTCACGATGTTTTCCTTCACCGTTTTGAGAGCAGTGGTGATGAAATAAATTACACAAAGTAATGCGCTTGTCTGGGTTCGAACCTACGAGTTACTGTTCGTAAGTCGGGGCTTCCACCACTGGGCCACCGCTGCTCTCTGGGGTGCGGGAACACATTTGCATTCTCCTCAATCACCAGCAGAAAGGTACATCTCTGCCGTAACCTTTCGAGGATTACAGGCGGCATGTTATGCCATAACACATATAATTGTTTCTCAAAAAAAAAACGATTCAAAATCTAGTCCACCGAATTTGTGGCAAAACCAAGGCTAGAACAAAGTTAATTATTTTCTTTGTTTCACATAACATGTAGCTGTCCTATGGTGTGGTGTATTCAAATATATGTATAAGATAGCCTTGGTGATAGCGCTGAAAAGGTGTTGTGCTAATGTGACAGAATTGGAGAAAGAAATGGGGAAATTACGTGTGAACAAAATAATATTGGTATGTATTCAAGACAAGTGGCACCAGAAATACAGGAATCACTCCGGTAGGAAGTTTTTGTGTAGTTAACTTATTAAGTTATTACTAATGTGAGAGCAGCGGTGGCCCAGTGGTGGCGGTCCCGACTTACGAGCAGTAAGTCGTGGGTTCGAACCCAGACATGCGCATTACTTTGTGTAATTTATACCATCACCACTGCTCTCAAAAACAATGAAGGAAAACATCGTGAGGAAACCGGCATGTCTTAGAACCAAAAATTCGAAGACATGTGACATCTACCAATCCGCACTGGGCCCGCGTGGTGGATTATAGCCCATTCCCTCTCATAGAGAAGAGGCCTGTCCCAGCAGTGGGAACATTAAAGGCTGGTGATGATAATGTGAAAAATTGGATGTAACGACATAGTGTTATGTAAAGATGCTAAGGCTAGAGTGAGGGTGACTGGAAACATTTTAGAGCCCTTCTTCTTAATGGTGGGTGTCCAACCTAGTGTCAGAGTATTTATGCCGCCCACGGGCCTCTAACATCTCTCTACATGCAGTCGAGAGAGATATCTCAGGCATGTTGGTTTCCTCACGATGCTTCTCTTCATCGAAAAATGTGTTAATTATACAATAGGCACATGAATTTAAAAAAATCAGAAGTACGTGTCTTGGGTTTGTCTCGACTGTCTGGGTTTGGGTTTGACTTGGCAATCGGACTATCACTACTTATTTCGGAGCTAACCCCTCGTTACAATATGACAAGAAGAGAAAGAGATACAAAAAGAGAGTTAAGTGCGCAAAGGATGGGCATGAGGTCTTGGCTTCGATTTTCGGGTCGGGCCACGTGTTATTGGGTTTTTATTTCAGGAATTTCTCAGCTTCAGCCACGGAGTCTATATATTTGTGCCCTATTGATGGCAATAGGCACGCCTCCTTTTACATGGGACTTAAACCCCTCGGGCGTTGCAGGCGTGATATTGTGTTTGGTTAAAAACTGCCGAATTAAATATTTATTTATTTTTTATTTATTTATTTAATACTAAGTAAATAACACCATAACAGCTATAACGCCAATGCGATCTTACTACCAAGATACCTCTAACTCACTTACAAATAAAAAAACAATAAACAGACTTACATTTAAAAATACCTACAATTAAACAATCATCTTTATACATTCTCAATGCACTTCAGTGCAACTCCTGTGAACTGCATCAGGCTGCAGTGAATAATATCGACCTCAACGAGTCTTATGGCATCGGCGGGTATTTAGTGGCATCTTAATGTTTACCCATAAACGAAACGAACCTATTCTCTATGTCTCAACAAGTTCAGTGTATTGTGTATAGTTACTCAAACGGTTCGGCTCACAGACCACGGTCTGCTGACTTCACTTTTTACAATCACCTTGACGATTGAATGTTTACAAGAAAATAGTCCGTTGTATGATTTATTTTGTTGTGGTGACTTGAATTTAATCGGTGTTATGAGAGTCTTTTATTGGGTGCCTTGCAAGGGCGAGGTTTGTCAATGATCATACATTGAATAAAAATGACCGAAAAAGTGTATTTGGATTTTCACTTCTTAGTATTGCTATTTTCTTTAGGATTTTCTTTGAGTTCACGGTTCTCGGGCATACAGTGGGCATTTCAGCAATTTTTTAGGCAGTAGTCAGCTTATATATCCTTCTTGAAAATACACAGTCGAGATAATCTTTGTAAGGCATCATCAGACTAGCCTTTTCGCAACTATGTTGGGGTCGGCTTCTAGTCTAACCGAGTGCAGCTGAATACCAGCATTTTACATGGAGCGACTGTCTATCTGACCTCCACAACCCAGTTAATACTGGGTAATACGATACCTCTTGGTAAGGCTGGTTGTCAGACTCTTTGGGCTACTGACTACCTGTAACGAGTAAATGGACTGTCAAAGATCCGCCGGAACCAACAGAAGGCAACGCGGCATGTAATGGGTGCAGGTCACCCATCCACAGAGAAATCTAGGTAAGCACGGGTTAACCTAAATATCGAACAATTGCCGTCGTACCTACTAAGTAGCAATTGCACCCTAGTGTATAACTAGCCTTAGCCTTAGCTATTAGCCTGGCAAAAGGAGCGTAAACAATTTGTATGAATTTAAATTGGTAACGATTCATAATATTACTGACAACACGGTTTTAACTAATTGTTAGTTACTATTTAGTTCTACCAATTAGCAGTTATTATTTTGTGACGACACTAAAGCAGTGTTGTGTAATCTGCAGTTAAGTACTGTTACATCCTTTAGGCAACAGTTAAAGTACTTACGGGATAATATATCCGTGATTTTCTGTCGATTCTATGAGCTCCCGATATTTCGACGCTGTTGCAAGCATCATGATCGCGGATATTATCCCCGTAAGTACAAAGTAGGTACTTACGTGAAGTGAAAAACCGTGAATGTTTAAAACAGTTCATCCTCTAGGCTGTTTTAATCACAGAAATGCAAGAAAACCGCAAGAAACAAAAATACGACGTCAAGAAAGACAGAATAGAGATTAATCACGTAAGAGACTACTGTAATTAATTGATTATTTAAATTATTTTGAATTACGAGTGTCTTGTATATGTGTGAATAAGAATTATTGATTTATTTTATTTGTATGTGTGCTGATGGTGTATTTATTTGTGTGTTGATGGTGTATTTATTTGTGTGTGATGTTATTTGTAATATGGGTTATGAACCTGAAATAAATGAATTTAATTTAATTTAATTAATTTTACATGCTCCCTAATTAGACGATGACTCACTTTCCAGTAAGATTTCAGTTGGCTGCTTGAAGGAACACCAGCCAAACTGGTTGAGGTTCCTAAACAAGACTGGCTTCAGCCCGACTGAAAATTTGATGGGTTCCAAACTGCCTAGGAACTGGGATAGCCTTCCAGTCTTACCCAGATCATCATCAGTCTAGCCTTAGATAGGCAGTCGCATCATGTAAAATACTGGTATTCAGCTGCCTGACAACCAGTATTTTATATGGAGCGACTGCCTATCTGATCTCCACAACCCAGTTAGTACTGGATAATACGATATCCCTTGGTAAGACTGGTTGTCAGACTTTTTAGGCCACCTGTAATAATTGTCAAAGATGTACGAGTATAATTGACAGCCGGGAGCAACGGCTTAACGTGCTTTTCAAGGAACGGAGTAAACTTGGTATGTAAACGGTGGTCACCCATCCACAGGCCAACCTAGGCAATCAACCCCAGCAGCCGTTTTATTTAGCCTCAACCAAATTATTAAAAGTATTAAAATCAAAACCACCCAGGCAATCACATCACATAATATAATAATCTTTAAAGGCATTCAACATTTACACCAACAAAACCAAGATCTCCTTTTATATTCACGCCACCGACGCGCGGTCGTCGGCAGATTGCGTCACTGATGCCTATCCGCTGTTTCCGTACTCTTTTCGAAACTTGTACATTGGTATTGTGATCTAATGTATGTAGATTATTACTTTAAATATACAATGAAGACTGCCTGTGATAATATTGCGTGGCTTACATTTATTTCGATTGTGAGGTATCTTGTGAAATGTTTTGACGGAAATGTTATGGCATAAATAAGTATTATTGCTACAGATAGACGTTATTGTTGGTATTGTTTTTAGGTCCGTGAAATTATTTTGTCTGTTGTGCATTTAGAAATATCTTGGTGCTGTAAATGTACTATAGGCGGCAGTAACTTTAGATCAGAGGGCTGAGAACTTAGACAATGACAAGACAATTACTTCAGTGGTAGTTATATAGAATGACAACTGAATGTGGCAAAGTCCTCCGGGACTATTCGAAAGAGATACCGCGGCCCTGGAACACAATGGGCGAAGAAGGAACATGAATGGGTTTACGTCAGAGTAAAAATCTGAAACTCCCTTCTGGTCCGGCGGGAGCGGTTATTTGATGATTTCCCATCAGAAAAAAAGAAGATGGCGAAGTCCTTGGAATCCTACCAATATATTATGAATACGAATGTTTGTGAGATTTATGGTGTTTGTTACTCTATCACGCAAAAACTACTGACTAGATTTGGATGAAAGGCTCACAGATAGTTTATAGCCTGTATTAACACAGGATGTTTTTATCCCTGATAAACGATCCCGAGGAACATTAACGAACTCCACGCAGGCGGAGCCACGGGCATGCGCTAGTTCTATTTAGTGACTTGTCTAGTTTTCATCAATAGTGAACTTGTAAGTAATTGATCTGAAAAAATTGACTTTGACACAAATACCGGGTTGTAACCAATTGTGGCTGATTCGCGTAATTCAGACATCGTTTCAGTAATTGATACGGAAGTTAGTTCAATTAAATACTACAATGGAGCTGTCTATGTATATAATATAGGTGTGTTGTTGCTATTTACGTGATTCGGCATGTGTTTCTTTTCAATGAAATGCGAAAACTTTAAGGAAAGTTGTTAAGGAAAAGGTTTTTCTTCGCAATTATGGATACCGACATTGTAAAGGCTCCATTAGTTCTTTTTCTCCTCAGGATTGAACATATCAAGTGTAGATATAGACATCTCAAGATATACGTAGAGTATTTCTAGTAATTGTGGTCCCTTTTACAAGGAATTTCAACATCATCAATCATCATCTACCTGCCTTTTCCCAACTATATTGGGATCGGCTTCCATTCTAAGCAGATGCAGCTGAATACCAGTATTTTACATGGAGCGCTTGCCTATCTGAGCTCCACAACCCAGTTAGTACTGGGTAATACGATAACCCTTGGTAAGACTGGTTGTCAGTCTGCGAATTCAACTTAATGGGTTATTATTAAAACATATTTCTTTAAATAGAACTTTTAGTTACTTAAATATCTGCTTAGCCCTGTCTCTTTTTGTAATAAGAAATACTGTAACACAAAGTACTTATATCACTTACATTCACGTTGTCAACCTGTGCTTACTCTTTTAATAACCCAGGCGTGATATTATTATCCATCGGCGTCGAGTCGACGTTGAAGTACCTAGGACTCGTCCTCGACAGCCGGTGGAACTTCGTGGAGCATTTCCGACGTTTGGCCCCCAGGCTGGAACGGACCGGGGCTGCCTTCAGGCGGCTCCTGCCCAACCTTGGGGGGCCAAACGCCTCCTGCCGCAGGCTCTACGCGGGGGTCGTGCGGTCCATGGCCCTTTACGGGGCCCCAGTGTGGGCGCGTTCTTTGAGGCGGCGAGCCGCCCACTATCTGAACGCGCCCCAGAAAGTGGTGGTCGTGAGAATGGTCCGTGGATACCGCACGATCGCCCGCGAGGCGGCGGGCCTGCTTGCCGGATTGCCGCCATGGGATCTGGAGGCGATAGTCCTCGCGCGCCTACACGAATGGCGCGCGGAGGCACTACGCCGGGGGGAAACTCCGCTGCCGCGGCAAATTGCCGTTCAGCGGACAGACCTCCGGCGCGATCTCATGGCGACATGGAGAGAGCGACTGTCGCAACCCCGTGCAGGGCACGCCACGATAGTGGCGGTAAGTCCCCTCTTTGAGGAGTGGCTTGAGAGGCGCCACGGCGCCACGGCACCTTCCGCCTGACGCAGGTCCTCACCGGACACGGATGTTTCGGGAGGTACCTGCACCGAATCGGGCGGGAGGAAACGCCCGGGTGTTTCCACTGTGAGGATCGACCGGAGGACACGGTGGAGCACACGGTGGAAGTCTGCCCTGCGTGGGCGGAGCACCGCCGTGTCCTCGTAGCGGCGATCGGCGGCGGCGACCTCTCGCGTCCGGCCCTGGTTCAATCCATGGTCCGGAGCGAGACGGAATGGGAAGCCGTCACCTCCTTCTGCGAAGCAGTCATGCTGGCGAAGGAGGTGGCGGAACAAGAGAGGGAGAGAGCCTCTCTTCCCGGCCGCCGCGGGAGACGCACCGGGCGTCGGGGGCCACGTGGTGGCTAGCGGCCACCGTAGATGCGGGCCTGTGGACGGTTAGCTATGGGCTAGCTAGCCGTCCGTCCGTCTAGTGACGACAGGCCGTGTCGACGGCGCGTTCGTGTTCCACGCGCGCCTCAAAGAGATGTCAGCAGAAGAGAGGGGCCCGCAAGGGCCGAAGCCTGCCGGGGTTGCGGGACTGTTCGAAAGAGATACCGCGGCCCCGGAACGTAAAGGGCGAGGAAGGAACATGGATGGGTTTTAGTCAGTAAGAGTCTGACACTCCCTCCCGCTCCGCCCAGAGTGGGAGAAGTCATTTGATGATTTCCCATCCTAAAAAAAGGCGTGATTTTGAAATCTCCGGATAGATTACTTCGTGCACATCGTGTTCTACATTCTTACAAACATTATAATATACCTGCGTATGTAAATATCGACATCAATAATTATGTAATACAAGTCATTGGTTTTCTTTGCTGTAGCAACGTTTAGAATTATGTTATTTCAAAAAGTTATTACTCAAATGATTTTACTACCAGCGACACGGCAAACGCGGACAATAGTGCCATTGATTACATCGCAAAGTGCATTTTCGTTATTTAAATTTCACATATTTTTACAATTAGTGTAAGTGCGCGAATCAATTAGTGTAGACGCGAAAGTGAAGGTGATACAAAGAGGAGAGCATCGATTCAGCGGCCTCGCATTCCCCGTAGACAATCAAAACACAGTGGATAGACCCGGTGAGCCCGTTCTGATTACAGCTTTATTGGAATAATCTCCCGAGGCAACGGATGCGCGGAGCGAGGGATGGGGGGACACATCAACATCTAGCCATCAAGTGCTTATAGTCGCACTCATAGATAGTTGATCAGCGGCCCCACGGCCGCTTGGACAGGTGCCTGCTAATCAATTGCCTGTTTTATCTGTGCACTAGTGTGTAAGTGTAGGTACCTGCAACGCAACGTGTTCCACAAAGGGGGCATCGTGTGTCTGGCGGTCACTTCAGCAACAGTTTTGGCCCGGTGAGTCCCCTGTAGCTCTGATATAGAAATCTGCAAGACAGCGAAGGCGCCGAACGAGGGATTGGCGGAGACATCAACAGTCATAACATAACCATCGAATGCTATTGAAAACAACGGACTGGATAGGTAAGTTCGGCACACATGTCAGTCGCGTATGTGTAGGCGTGGTACTAGGTAATGTAATATCAAATAAATACATCTCCCAAATTCATCTCGTTGTTGAGTTATAGGTACCTTCAGACCTTCCAAAAACATTACACAATACCACCGTGGTAACAAAGGGCGAGGCATTTCCCATTTAAAATACGTTAGACCATTGCAGCATCTATTGTTTTCAAACCTCTTTTTTGTTTTTGTCATTGTCAGAACAAATCTCAGAATACTCCCGGAGCGTTGCAAGAAACGACCACATCTGTTTACCATAAAACACCGAACACCCACTAGAACAAACAAAACAACACGCTGTTAGACAAAAACTTACAAATACATAGAGAGTCACAAAAGTGAGAATGCCAGATGCTAAGAATCTCCAAATCATCCCAACCGCAAAAGATGGCAACTGCTTATACAGAGCGATAGCACATCAAATTAATAAAGTTTATTTTCTTACCCTCGACTATAAAACGGTTCGAAACGCCCTGGCCACGTATGTAGCTGAAAACCGGAACACATTACGTATCAATATAGGTCTGCAAAATGCCCTTATAGACACTCCAGAAATTATAGACACTTCATTACCTCTTGAAGAACAACTTGATATCTACATTAGGCATCAATTCTGCGACAAATTTTGGGGTGGAGAAGATATCCTAATAGCCGCTGCAGAATACTACTTGATCAATGTCTACGTGTACACCGATCTGGACGAACCTCTTATATACAAGCCGGAAGGATTACCAGTCCCTACAAACATTCATCTTCACTATAGAAACTCTCACTACAGTAGTGTTGCTATATTAAACGAGAACGACCTCATTAACTCACAATTAGAAAATAGCTCCCTGCAAGAGCCAGTCCAAACAGCCACGTTAGAATCCTACACGACACCTCACAATAAAAAGACTAAAGTCTCTCACATACCACACCATACACCAGTACCACATACTAGTCCTACACATAGGGACAGCCTCTCTCCTCAACCTACAAGTAACACAGCGTTTCCGAAATCAACCGAATATAATATAGATCTAACGAGTAATACGGCTGTAGATTCCAATCACAGCGAAATCTATAGCTCGCTGTCCCCATCTCCAAATGACTACCCAGATAGTACCGGATACAGACTAAATACTGCTAAAGGATTAACCATAAAATACCCAGAAAATAACAGAAACTTCGCTTTAGCAACTTGGAACGTCAGAGGAACAGCAACTCAGAATAAGAAGAAATTAATCGATAAAATCCTCAACGAGAAGCAAATTGAGATAGCTTGTCTGCAAGAAACACACTTAAAACAAGGAAGTCACTCGTCAAAGCATTACACATGGCACCTAACAGGATCCAATAACCGTCGTGGTCTAGCCATTCTAATTAGGAAAAACTCAGGTTGGCAAATAAATAACACTCTAACATTTACCAACATTATGGCAGCCACGCTTACCAAAAAGGAGATGAAACCCCTGTACATAATCACGACACACATGCCAAACTCAACATCACAGGCAGTCGGCACATTCAGCAACGTATTACACCTACTTAAAAACCAACCAAAAAGTTCTACTCTTCTATTACTAGGCGACTTCAATGCACATGTAGGGAAATCGGACACTAAGGACTTATTAGAATCAGCAATCAGACCTCAAAACCTTTTCCATAAGGAGTCTAATAGCAGCGGCGAAATTCTTGTTGATATAATCAGAAGTGAACAACTCCGATTAGATACCACATTCGGTAGGAATAGTTGTAAAATCACGTGGAAATCGAACAGGACATCGTCACAAATAGACCACATAATCACGTCGACAAAAAAACCTTTCTTCTTCAACCACATCAGGGGGGAATTTTTTGATGGTATCTCGGACCATAAAATTATTATAGGAGAAATCGACATAAAGCGGTTAGCACAAAGATCACCTGTAAATTATGCCAATACGAATGAACAAGAATTCAAATATAAACTCATAAATTATGAGAAGCTCAAGGATAAAAAAATTAGAGAGAAATACCAAAATAACATCGGAAAAAAATTAAACGAAATACCGAGGTTTTCAAACGAGGAAGAAATTATTCCCTATGATACATTAATTAACCTGATTAAAACTGCAGCGAAAGAAGAATTGACAGGTGAATCAACTAGGTCTGAAAAACGGCAAGATGCATTGAAAGAATTGGAAACAGCGAAATCTTCCTGTCAACTTGACCCTAATAACCTAGCCAAAAAACAAAGACTAAAAATCTGCAGACGCGATCTTCAATCCATAATAAACAAAGAGGAAGACGAGTTATTTGAGGGAGTTCTAGGAAACATCGGCGCTCTTCACCCGTCTCAAAGAATGAAAATCACTTATGACATCTAAAGGCGACATAAACAAATAGAAAACAGGAAAACAAAACAGCACTACATCCCTATGTCAAAATGGGAAGAAGAACTAAAGAAAAGCCAAGGCCCGAAAATTGCACTACATTTACACGAGAAAATGGAAGACCTAGAAGAAAATCCCACCAAGGAAGAAATTAGGGATATAATCTCAAGAATGCGCAACGGCACAGCCCCGGGAGTGGACCAAATAGTTACTAATCTTATTAAAGCGGCACCGACGGAAATACTAGACGAACTACACAAACACATATGCTTAGCGTGGAGAGAAAATATTATTCAACCATCATGGACACAAACCGTTCAAGTCCCTATTCCAAAGAAAAAAACACCCAAAACAATAAATGACTACAGAAGAATCTCAATCTGTTGCACAATATATAGAATCTATGCAAGCTTTCTGTTAGATAGACTTGACAACAAAATAGAAGAACTAGGAAACTATCAAGCTGCCTTTTTAAATAATAGGTCAACTGACGATCACATGTTCACTCTCAGAAGAATTCTGGATGAAAACTGGCGTGAGGGCACAAAAACATATGTGATGGCCCTTGACATAGAAAAAGCGTTTGACACAGTCGACCTTAACGCTTTAAAAGATATATTAACGACAAGAACTAATCGAGTGAATTTCTCAGGCGGAAAATTTACGCGTCTAGGCTGAAAACGCAGTGCTGTTTTACAGATAATGCAACGATATTTTTTTTCAGAATTAAAGTAACGTGAATCTAAATGAAGCCACTTAAATTATATTTGTAAGACTATTACTTTCTAAGAAAAACATCGGTAAATGACGAATTATCAATTTCTGTGTCCTGTCCACAATCACTTTCATACACAGCATTTACCTCTCATGAAGATAATCTCCAACATATGTAGGAAAAAGTATTTTGTTTGTGCTAAGTAATAATTGCCCAACAAGAAACTAATTATTTTTAAATGTTAAGACTAATAGTTAATGAGTAAATGTCAACGGTAGT
This sequence comes from Xestia ashworthii, assembly GCA_950022955.1. Taxonomy (NCBI): domain Eukaryota; kingdom Metazoa; phylum Arthropoda; class Insecta; order Lepidoptera; family Noctuidae; genus Xestia; species Xestia ashworthii. The sequence goes on from OX465572.1 coordinate 1,615,313, forward strand.
TTTGTCCGTGCGAAATTACTAATTTCTATGGTCATTTTGTTTCACAGTCCTGAGCTTCCACCAATGAGTTTAAACGAACAATAAATTCCTGCCCGGCAAGAGACAGTCGTGCACTTACACACAGTTAGAATGGTAGTGCACCATATTGCCACGTCTACCCGCCAAAAATTTAAGAAAGTGATTTCGGTTCACTCGGAACAAAATTTTGCAATTTCGGTGATCAAGTTTTAAAAGGATTTTTCCAAGAAATAAAGGTATCACTTTTAAGCATGCTAAGCAGCCCTTGGTACACATTTAAGATTATAGAAAACAATAGTCATAACCTTGGTAGTTTCTTGTAATTCTGAAAAAATAGCCACGTTTCCAATTTCTGTGGGCCAATTTCTGTGGTTTCCGTGGCATCTGGGTGCCCACTGAAATTACACGACTTCACAGAAATTGTACCAATCAATTATTGTGTTAATGTTAAAGAAGATTTTTGAAAATAATCAATATTTGTTATGCCGAAATTACTTTGACAGAACTTCAGATTTGTCAGTCTCTCTCCATCTATCATCAGCCCTTTCCCAGTTCACTGCATCTGCTGGAATATGTATTCTAGTGCCAGGGTAAATAATTTTGGTAATATTGAGTCTCCTTGCAGGCACTCCATGAAAAATATTGGTATTCAGTTGCATTCGGATAGACTGGAAGCCGACCCCAACATAGTTGGGAAAAGGCTAGGTTGATGATGATGCTTGTGTCTCCTTGCCTGACACCCCTCTGTACATGGAATTTCCCGATTTTCTCGTGCAAGGAGACACAGACAGTAGCGTTTTGATGGCGGTGATGGAGAATTTGTACTCGTATGTACCTTTCATCGATGCGGCATCTGGCTATGGCTCTTTCTATGAACCACCACTCTATCGAGTCAAATCCTTCTCGTAGTCGAAGTGGTCATTCCTGTACTCGTTACATTTCTCTATGACTGTTTTAAGTGTTTGTAAGTGGTCATTGGTACTGAAGCTTGAGCGAAATCCTGCCTGTTCTCTTGGTTGGAAAAATTCTAGCCTCCTTGCGAGTCTGTTAACTATAACTCTCGAGAAGATCTTATAAATATGTGACAAGAGGCTAATGGGTCTGTAGTGGCAGCTTCTTGATGTCCCCTTTTTGTGGATCAGGGTGATTATTGCGTTGTGCCATGATGCAGGTACTTGAGATTCCACGATGAAAATTTTGTGAATAATACTGCGAGCACATTGCTGACGACCCTCCCGTTGATTTTAATCATCTCTGGTAACATGCCGTCTTCCCCTGGTGCTCTTCAATTTTTAAGTTGTTGTATTACTTCATTTGGAATGACATCGGGAATTTCTTCGGAACCTACATTCTGGATTAGTAATCGGGGTTGCCCTAGAGTTGCTATTGTCTGGCTCGGTGCTGCTCCACTCTTATAAAGAGTTTCATAGGACTCTTAGGCAAGTAGCCTTTTTATTTGTGACTTCTTCCCCATTTCCGTTGAGAAGCTTGAAGATCTGTTTACCGCCCTCGTTCAGCTTCAATTTAAGAACCCTTCAGCTGCTGTTATTCTCTAACACTTCCTGTATGAGATTGGTGTTATAGTCAGTCAAGTCGTTCCAAGTCTGTTTACGGATGTACTTATGTAGGTCTCTGTATTCTTGACTATCCACGTTTCTCTCACTGCATAGTGACCCTATTTGGTCCATCATCTTTATTAAATAGTACCTGGTGTTAATTTAGTCGGTCTATTTGGTAGGACACTTGGGGTGATTTCCTTAAGGACGTGAGTTAATGCTGTTGTTAGTTTATTGTTAATCTCATCTATGGTCATGGTGGTTAATCGTTCGCAGTTGAGTTTTACATCGACAGCATTCTTATATAGATCTTCGTTAGCTTACAGTATCTTGAGTTTGGTATCGGTTGGAAGATGTTTCCTCACAACAAGATTCCTTCGCGATGTTCGTAGTTTTACATATTATATGTCTGCTCTAACCAATCGATGATCGCTAGGCTGCTCGTGTTTTTTAAAGGTGTTCATAGCATATAGTGAGTTAGCTTGTAGAAAATTGAGGAACATTTGTCCTCCAGCATTTCTTGCTAGTTGTCTATGCCAGTTTCTCCTCTGTTCTCCTTGTTACCAACTCACGCGTTGAAATCGGCCATTATTACGGTATATTGGGTCTTAATTTTTTTTTCAGAGCTCGTAATTCATCGTAGATCTCTTCTACAATTTGGTCCTGGTAGCCTGATGTTGGGGCAAATGCCTGTAAATTTTGATTTTATATATTTTGCTGAGTCTTAGTGTTCGTAGTCTTCTTCAACCACATAAGCAAGGCGATCCGAAATGCTGTTAACTTCAACCACATAGTGTTTCATGGTTTTGTTAATTATGAAGCCAACTCCTCCGATACCAGGTAAACACCATATGTTCTACTACTACTAGAACATATGGTGTTTACTCGCCATGTCGTAGGGTCGTCATCGGGACTTCCGTGCCTTTTCTAGAGTGGTAACTACCAGCTCGGTCCGGAACTGCTTATATCGGTTTCCTTTTATTCGCAGCTATCCTTTATACTACAGGATAGTTCGCTAGTTCGGTAGTTAGCTGAGGCTCGCCCCTACCTAGGTTGTTAGTATAAGTTTCAAGTAAATTTTACCTCATCATTGGAGTAAAAAACATAATCAGTTCCTTGATTGCTAATTTTGTAAGACTGATTTAAGCAATAGTACACCACGTTGTATTTCTTTTAGTAATTCACAATTTCAGTGCACACGCACAATTTCTGTGTCACCAATACAATTTCGGTGGCAATAATAAAATTTCTGTGGCTCACCAATTTCGGTGACCCAAATAACTTTCTGAGTAATTTAATTATGTAATCACCATTTAGAAAATGTATATATAATGTGGATATGTTGCGCTTAATAATTAAAGTTTTTTGAAAAACCTGAAAAAGAAAATGTCCATGGAAATTAGGTAAAAAATCGAGTTGTTGAAATTGACTCAATCACACATTAACAAATAGAATTATTAAAGGTTGCATGAATGAATCAACATGTATAAAATGGTTCGGTCAACAAAGCGACTACGTTAATAAAGGAAAAGGGGTGAAACAAGGGTGCCCACTTTCTCCGCGGCTTTTCACTCTGGTAATGGACGATGTCTTAAAAACACTTGCAGAAGAAGTAGACAGCTTAGAACTCAACCAAGATTATCAGATTAACCTCCCAGTCATTCTATCGTTTGCCGATGATTTAATCATAGTATCACCAAGCATAAATAATCTTAACGAGATCTTTACGAAAATAAAACCATTATTAGCTTCAGTAGGCCTACACATAAACGAAACGAAGACACAAATTATTATCCGCGACCCAATACACAATGAACACAGAAATTTTATTTCCCTAGCAGGGACAAACATCGTCCCAACACAAGAAATTAAATATCTCGGCACATATATAACGGCAGGACACAGTAGGAATGATACAGTACACAAACGATGCAAACAAGGTGTACGAAATTCGAAAGCCCTAATACCTCTAATTGAGAAATCCAAAATGGAGTGGCCAATAGTCCGCCTTATATATAAAATGGTTATAGAGCCCACAATCACCTATGGTTTAAAAGCGACTGCACTAACAAAGGCAAACAGGTCAAAACTAAGGCGGTACGAACGTCTAATATTTACGGATATGCTAAGCTACTCCAAAAACCCACCAGACCATGATAAATCCGTCCCTGATTTACTAAAAGGGAAAACCATCTCAAAACAGATTAAATTCCTGCGACTGTGCTATTTTGGACACATACAAAGACGCAAGCAACCTCACCTTCTCCATGCGGCTGCAAACTATAGAGCAAAAAAACTAAAAGTCGGCCGCCCAATCTACACCTGGAATGATTCCATTAAACAAGACATGACATACTACAACAGAGCTATTTCAGAGTGGACACAGCTAGCAAAGGATAAGCAAGAATTGAAAATTGCAGCGCAAGAAATATTCAAAATGGAGGAAACAGACAGCGAACCAGAGGAAGAGAGCGTGCACCCTGCAGTTTAATAATGAAAACTATAACACTTCTCAGCTAAGGCACAGACAGCCCACCCCCCGAGAACATCAACGCTCAACCCTAGTTTTTTAACCCGTCTATCCTAATATCCTATACTGGCTAAAGGCTGCATAGTCGGCTGGTTGTGGTCGGCCGGTTGCGGCTAGCCGATCATCCTCTCCCATCCCAGAGCGTGTCCCTCCTGAACAAAACTTGCACCCCCCGGTGTTATCCAGCTTGCTGGGGACAGGCTTGACCTGGCTGGGACGGTGCCTATCAATCAATCAATCAATTCAAAAAGTTATTACTCAAATATTTACTCTTACATGATATTACAAATAACTAATCGCAACATACGAAACCGTTTAACTTTTTACAAAACCATTGCAGTTATTGAACAATTTGTTGATTGCTTTTTAAAATAAAACAAAAAACTTCTCTGTATCGATTTACTTACGTCATGATTTTGTCGTATGTTTTGTCACCAACTCTCAAGAATAAGAATTGCCATTCTATAGGTAGTTATTATTTCAAGTTTGTCATTTTATGAAGAGGGAATTGGGGCTGCGATTCTCCATTCTTACAAATATATTCCACTTATTTCTTTCAGCGGGCCTAAAATGGCCGCTTTCATTATCATCATCATCATCATCATCAGCCTATATAATGTTCCCCCACTGCTGGGACAAGGCCTCCTCTCAATGAGAGGGAATGGGCTATAATCTACCACGCGGGCCCAGTGCGGATTGGTAGATGTCACATGTCTTCGAATTTTTGGTTCTAGGACATGCCGGTTTCCTCACGATGTTTTCCTTCACCGTTTTGAGAGCAGCGGTGATGAAATAAATTACACAAAGTAATGCGCCTGTCTGGGTTCGAACCCACGACTTACTGTTCGTAAGTCGGGGCCGCCACCACTGGGCCACCGCTGCTCTTACTCTCTTGCTCTGGGCCGCTTTAGCAGAATCATAACATAAATCACGTTAAAAAAAAATTCTATACATATAATAAAAGAGTAAAAAAACTGTGTCTGTACATTGAATATATTAAAAAAAAAAATTGAGGGGAGTTTAGAAACAGTAATAGAGCCCGAATCAAAAAAAAAAGTCTGTCTGTTTGTCTGTTTGTTTGTACACGCTAATCTTCGGAACTACTGGACGGATTTGAATGATTATTTTTTTGTTGTATAGATATTAAGTCTGTGCAACATATAGGCTATAATTTATCTTGGAAACTTGAACACCTGATGCAGAACCGCAACAGACCAGCTAAACTATAAGAGATACAAAAATGACACCATAGCAAAAATTGTTCCACGTGATGAGCATTTTCTGCTGAGCGAATAAATTTGAAGATCTGGAACACCTGATGTGGAACTCCAAGGGCCCAGCTACACTATAACACATATAGGAATGACGTCTTCAATCTGATGGAGCACTCTCTGTTGACTTATAAAAATCGAAGATCTGGGACACCTGTTGTGGAACTCCAATAGCCCAGCTACACCATAACACATATAGGAATGACGTCTTAGCAAAAGTTGTTCAATTTGATGAGCACTCTCTGCTGACTCATAATAATAGAAGATTTGGAACACCTGTTGTGGAACTCCAAGATCCCAGCTACACCATAACACATATAAGAATGACGTCTTAGCAAAAGTTGTTCGGTTTGATGGGCACTTCCTGTTGACTTATAAAAAATCGAAGATCAGAAACATCTGATGTGAAAATTATCGCAAAGCTATCACTAATTTCACTGTATAATTATAAAATAACATAAACTGGGAGTACATCCACGCAGTGAAGGCAGTTACAGTTTAGGAATGATTTTCGATGACGGTGGTATATATCATTGAAAATTTGACTCTACTGGCCAAAACTCCCATTTATTATTTTATTTTATCGAATAAATATGTCTTGGGGCTTATGTTATTTGAGTGTTTAATTTCCTTTTCCATTTATCTTCGTGACTCGGGAGCCTACCCGGTAACGCAGGGTAGCAGTCACTTAGATTTTAATTGATCAGGTATCTTCACAACAAAACTATAACCATGTCTAGAAAGAGGTCAATCTTTCCCAATGTTCCAAAGCAGCTAAAATATTGAGGATCATAAGATCCCAAGAATCTACCGAAGAGCGTCAGGAGAGATTAGATGCTGTTCAAAAACATCAGGCTGCAACTTGCTCCGTGGAAACCTCTTCGGATCGCGAAGCCTCAGCGCATTTACGCATCTAGATCCAGGTCTCTAGAGACCAGTGAAGACTGACCGCTGATCGTGAACGTCATGCATTGTCTCGCGAGTCGAAGACGTTCACGGATAGAGAATACCGCTTGAGTTCTCAGCATTATCTACGCATCTGCTTCTAGGTCTCTAGAGACAAGTGCGGAACGTGATGCGCTACTGTCCGCTGATCGTGAGGGACATGCATTGTCTCGCGAATCGGAAACGTTTACCGATACAGAATCACGCTTGATTTCTCAGCGTATTCGCACATCTACTAACAAATCTTTTGAAACGAGTGATGAACGTGATGCGCGACTAACTGCTGCTCGAGATTATCATACATTGCCCTGAACACGCACACAACAAAATATTCATAACCAGTTAGAAAGTGAGAGAGAAAGAATTGATGGAGTACGGCATGAAGAGACAGAAGAAGAGCGCGAAGACTTCGACTTTCTCGGAACAGAATGTCGATATCATCTGAAGAATCGGATGTGTCTCAAGATATAACCGTAGGGCATGGCGAACTTCCTTGGGTTGATAAGGAACGGAGTGCATTTACGTATATACTCCTATGATTGAATATGCCACATATTCCGCCATCGGAGGTATGGTTCAAAATTGTACTTTTTGTGAAGCTGTTAAATGGCAAAAAGAAACAAACGGTATGTGTTGCTCAGGTGGGATAGATCCGTTATTTTCCCGTCCCCGGGCTCTTAGAATTCGACATCAGACGTTTCAGATCTTCGATTTTGACGACCCCGTTGTCGCTGGCATAAGCAACAGGATCCGCGTACGAAGTCGCGGGTAGAAGCTAGTTCTTAAATAAAGTCCATTTTAAGAATTTTAAATTTTTAACGTGATTTATAGTATGATTTTGCTAAAGCGGCCATTTTAGAACCCCTGAACAATGCCTCTAGAGCAATATTGTTTGTCTTCATAAAATCAAGGTCTACTGCAAACACGTCCCTGTTATTTACTTTTTTCAGCAACAACAGCAACAACAACAACAGCAACAATAAGTAAAAAAAAATTGAACCCTCCAAAATTATCAAAAAAATCCCCTTTTTACGGCCGTATGTTTGTTTAGAGGAGTACCAGACAAATTCGATTTTATTTAACACAAAGTAATTCATACGAACCTAGACATACTCTTTCTTAATTTTTTAATGTAAAAATTCAATCGACTCAGTTTTTGAGGAGCTAAATGCGGATTACGAAACGTCGATCTCGTCAAAACTTTCGTGAAATAATTGATCTGAGCTGCAGCTGTCCCTAATGCACTCTACGGAGGCAGGCTAGACGCAGCGTGACGGCAATAACCTAGCCTAGAAAACCTAGTTTACAAATTTCTCGCAGGCCCTCCTAACCTTTAACATTTCATTACCTTTTTAGCGCCTTTGCCCTCTTTAACATTTCATTACCTTTTCAGCGCCTTTGCCCTCTTTAACATTTCATTACCGTTCCTTGAACTTTATGAACTTGGAGGGTTTTATTGATGATTTTGATACATACAAACTTGAACCTAGCATTGGCCCGCAAATTGCAAAAAAAACTTAAGAAAATTTGAATTTTGCAAGCTTCCCTGGAGCATCTACCTTAAGAGGGCAAAGGCGTTAAAAAAGATAATGAAAAGTGACTTAAACTTGGTGTTAGAGTTTTTCCGTGCGTAGTTATCAGGTTGTCAACCCACCAGTGCCATACTCCACCTCTAGGCCAATGCTCTTCTACTTAATAACTAGTTAAAACCTCGCAGATTAATTATTGAGCCTCATTACGCCAACCGTCTGCCATTAAAGTCCGACAACTGTCAATTTACGCGGGAAACCAACTGTCACATGCTGTCTTTAATGACATGAGGTTATTATGAATGTATGTCTATTATGAACGTGATTGTACCATTGAAGTTATGGCTCGTGCGTGTCTTGTTTGTGACGCTTAAGAAAATCATTGTTTCTTCTAGAGAGATCTTGAACTAAACAGAACACGTACTTACGGGATTATATCCGCGTTTTTTTTTTTTCTTTGCATTAACTGTCAGAAATATTTTGGTTTCTGCTAAAACGTTATGAATATAGAATTGGGACATATTCTGGTATAATTTCGTTGGTCTAATCCGTCTAATGGTGAAAAAAAGCGGCGACTGCAACCAATTTAAACTATATCTCACTTTCTTGTCTGTTTATAATCTACAGAGGTCTATGTGTTTTAGGAATTTAATTATTGGCACAATGTTTTGCTAAGTTTTCAATTAAAAAAACACAACAGTTTTTAAAACAATAGTTTTTTTATGAAACAAAACTTGCTCGGGTTTTTAATAATTACTTATTGGAAAAAAAAATCGCACATGAGTTACATTTTTTGCGCCACAAAAAAATACACACGATTCTCACATGATCCTTGCCCATCTTGTCTCTATGAACCTCGCGTGACTAAAGGTCGACCCCTTTCATTTTCTATTGGGAAATCATCAAATGAGCGGAGCGGAAGAGAGTGTCAGACTTGTACTGACTAAAACCCATCCATGTTCATTCTTAGCCCTTTATGTTCCGGGGCCAAGGTATCTCTTTCGAACATTCCCGCAGCCCCGGCAGGAAAATATGACCCCTTTGAAATCTTTACAAATGTGTTAATATAAAAGAAAGAAAGAAAAATATTACATAAGGGACCTGTTACAGAAGATGAATGTCGATGGTTTTTTATGCATATAATTATTTCCTACCATTTGGATAACTCACGGCATACCGGGTGAGGTTGTAAAGAGTTGTAAACAAGAAATCATCGCGCTATAAAACTTACTGACACTAATCAACTTATGAAATAACTGTTTTTTTTACTCAAGAAACAACGTGTAGTTAGTCGTATAGCACCTGTTAACCAGATTTTAGAGATCCGTTGGTTAATAATGAAAAAGAGTTGATTATTTTGTCCTTTTATAAATGTAAAGAAACAAAACTGAATAAAATTTTCCACCGGATGAACCAACCTGGTAGGAGTCGGGACTTATTATTATAGCCCAGAGTTTGAATTCGGGCCTTGTTGATGGCCATGGGCTCACCCTATCGAAATGTGGGTGAACAATAGGGACACCGCTGCCGAACCCTTGGAAGGTTCTAAGCGTGATGTTATGTACCTTACTATGTGGTAGCGGCCCCGACTTACGAACAGTAAGTCGTGGGTTCGAACCCAGACAGGCGCATTACTTTGTGTAATTTATTTCATCACCACTGCTCTCAAAACGGTGAAGGAAAACATCGTGAGGAAACCGGCATGTCCTAGAACCAAAAATTCGAAGACATGGTGACATCTACCAACCTGCACTGGGCCCGCGTGGTGGATTAATACATATAGCCCATACGCAAAATATGCGCTTTGACGTGGAGTTGCGGACACCAGCCCGTTTACAATACAATATGTACCTTATTCAAAAGTATATATAATTTTTCCCCACATGCTAGCACACGGCTCGCGCTTGACCGTTTCCAACATTTCGTTGATATGTTTAGTTAATTAAGTAAATTACGCGTTGGTTAGAAAGCGGAATGTAGCCACAATTCTGGCCGTACGTAACGCGATCAGAATGTGCTCAAATATGCACGTATCACACCTGTAATCTTGAGAGGTGGGCAGAGGTGTGCAAAGAACACTTATAGGTTTAGTTATTTTACTAGCTGTTGCCCGCGACTTCGTTCGCGTGAAAATATTGATGGGTCATGTGTGAGACTGCATCGTTGGTCAAGTTGTCGCAAGCGCTACTGAGCATGAGGTCCTGGGTTCGATTTCCAGGATGGGCAAAGTGTTATTATATTATTTGTGCCCGGTTGATAGAAATAAGCTAAATGTGCAAAATGTGGGTGTAGGATTAGATACACCTCTACCTAACAGTGGCGAAGGGTGAAAATACTGTCAGGGGAAGCCGAAGAAAAAAAAGAGAATTGTTTTTATTTGCTTCTGTTAACTTTTTTTCCCATGTTAATTTTGACCTCATTTTCATTATCAGCGACACCAAAAACCACGAAAACGACACCCATGATGAAAAATCCAAAAATGTTCATCTTCATTATTAGAGACCCCACAAAGTAATAAAATGCAGAAGAATTAAAATTCCGTCGACTACGCTTTTAAGGGGAATATAAATAATTTAAGGTTAGGTTATATTAATCGGTATTTCTCAGAAATGGTAGGTACATTATTATTTTCATAAGAGTGGTACCATTGGGCAATGGGGACCTCTCCTTCCCCCACACCGCGTGAGTTGACTACCATCTCATGCATTTCACGAAAAATAATGCGTTATAATGTAAGCAGTATGATCGTTTGACAATATTTCGAGAGTTTACAATATCGCTAGAGAGATTACAATCTAACGTGTTTGACCATTTTAGGGTGACATTAACATCACATTAACATGTAACTTGATTTGATTTTATGAAATGTCATAGATGGCGTTACTTTAAAATTTCCTTTATTCATTCATTTACATTCTTTAAACTATGTTTCTCTGCCCAAGTTACTTAAATGGCGTAGTTTTTATTGCGTAAAGCTAGATAATAGCATGGCTTACTCAAAGACACCGTTTAAATATGCTTCGTTAGATTACACGCTGTCACAGAATGCGTACGAAAAATAAAGATTCACAGCCCCTCCTCCGTAGGTGATAGCGTGATAATATGTAGCCTATATGTTGACCCGACCTCTTAGTAATATTCATGCAAAATTTGAAGTAAATCCATGCAGTACTTTTTGAGTTTATCCCGGACATACATACAGACAAACAGACAAACAGACAAAAATTCTAAAAACTATATTTTTGGCTTCGATATCGATTGTAGATCACGCCCTAAGTATTGTTTAAAAAATATTCAATGTAGGTACAGTTTTGACTTTCCTACGATTTTATTATATGTATAGATAAGATTTCGTCAAAATGGTACGGATTGATTGCGTACTACGTTCCGGACACAGACACTGACATTTTAGTCGGCCGATCTTCATGTGAAGCCTGGGTTGTCTGGTCGATCCGTAGATGGGCATCATCATTTCAGCCGAAAGACGTGCACTGCTGGACATAAACCTCCCCCAAGTGTCGCCACATTGACCGGTCCCTTGCGACTTGCATCCAACGGATTCCAGTCGCTAGGTAGCTAGGGACCAGTCAATGCCAACCAACCGATTAGATTAGATACCGAGTCCTTTGTAGACAGTCGTTACATGTAGTCATCATCATCATCTATTTAGCCTCTTTTCTACTATGTTGGGGTCAGCTTCCAGTCTAACCGGATGCAGCTGCTTGAATACCAGTATATTACATGGAGCGACTTCCTATCTGACCGTTAGACTGGAGGCCAACCCCTGAGTTGGGAAAAGGCTAGACTGCTGATGAAAAATAGTCAGATAAGTCAACAAGATTCCGGTTGGTACCGGCTTTAAATGAGTAGGTTGTACTATACGTGATAACAGTTTTCACGTCAGCGTCCTTTCCACCCCGTATAAGTACATTATTAATTAGTAACTATTAAATAAAGTAACAACAAACTATTAAATGGACATCAAAAAACTCCACAATATGACAACAGTCAGACTCTGGCCAAGGTAGAAGCCAGCCCTTGGTACACGGAAAGCGTCGAGAGGCGTTTCGAAATCTATATCAATTTACAAATACTCAACTGACAACGACAATTATGTCAATTAAAGAAACTAGTAAAACTTTATCTGTTCAGTAACTGTTCTGCCGACAAAAAAACGAACAGGAATTAGAAAAAAACCTCCGTCTAATTGAATGATTGGCGCAATTTGTGGCTGATCAACCGTGACATCCTCACAGATCTGATGCCATGGTAAAATGAATGATTGGTCAGGTTTTAGGACTTGCAGCGGGACTGTTCGAAAGAGATACCGCGGCCTCGGAACATAAAGGCCGAGGAAGGAACATGGATGAGTTTTAGTCAGAAAATAAAAGTGTGTGTGCTCCGCCCAGAGCGGGAGGAGTCATTTGATGATTTGCCATACAGAAAAGAAAAAAAAAACGAAGGTTTTAGGACTTACGTATTTAATGTTGAGGAAATTTACTACATGAAGTAACCTCACACCTGTAACCCCCAAAGAGTTAGGCCGAGATGTACTAAACAGTACATCTACATATCATCAGTTATGTTTCAGAACCTTGTAGTAACCGGACACAAATACAGACTTGGTTGCTACTGAGAAATTTCTGATGGTAAACCCAATAACCCTTGTCCCAAAGGATCTTCCAGTACTAACTGGGTTGTGGAGGTCAGATAGGCAGTCGCTCCATGTAAAATACTGGTATTCAGCTGCATCCGGTTAGACTGGAAGCCGACCCCAACATAGTTGGGAAAAGCAGATGATGTTACTTGGTTTGATGTAAAGAGCTTGAGTGGGTCTGTCTACGCCCTATACTCGTATAAGGCGTTGTAGACCACAGCTGCAAATGAATAGCTAAGAAAGGATTAGTAGACAAAAGATGAGCAAGCAATAATTAAGGCGACTACAGGAGCTTATTAGCAGCTCTATTAGTGGTGGTTCAAACTTCGTCTGAAATACTGTTTAGAATAACGTTCTTATCAGCTTGCACTAAGTGGTTGTTACGTCAGTCACTGCGGGCCGAATAGTGCGAAATGAGTGGTTTCGGTCGATTTACTAAAAATCTATTGATTGGAAATAAAACACTATGATGCTAATATGTTGCTTGTAAAATTAAGTGCAAAAAAATCAGAATGATCGCATGTATTTTAGTATGATTTTTACTCGATAAAAGAAAGTTTTAAAGATAGTTGGTGATTTTTTTATCGAGTAAAATTATCTGTAATATTTTTTCAAAACACTATCATACTAGAATATATCCTGAAGAATATCATATATTTTTCTGGTTTGTTTATTTCAATGAGTCATATACTTTCAGGCATTATAAAACTCGCGTTTAGCTCCTGTGTACACCACTAAGATGAGCCGCGGAACAGATGGGCAGGTGCCTCCTACACCATAATAACGTAACAATAGATCTCTGATAGACAGTGCGACCTCCACGGAGATGCATCTCGTCAATATCTAACACCCACATGAAATTAAAAGTGAGTGTCGTAATGCTAATATTGGCCATGTACTGAATGTGGTGTATTTTAATAAAGCTTATAACATTTGAACGAAAATTAACAAGGTTTAAGTATTAGTCTTTAATCTTAGGAACGCAATTCAAAGAACTGTCGTGATTACCAGCAACTGTGGAGGACAGATAGACATTACAAACAATCGAACTATGCAAAATACTGCTCAACTGAGAAAATGTTAGATAGATAAAGTTTCAGAGACTGATAGTTCGAAAAGCACAGTGTCAGAACGAATAATTACTTCTGCGCTACGGACATACTTACCTAAATGTCGGTCTGAGATGAGAATAGATATGTAGATAAATAATTGCCCACAAAGAAGTATCTAGTTATTTCGAAGCATCTAGCCACATTTTCAACGCAATTAGATTTTCAGAAATCCAAGCAACAGTTTTGGACATATCACATTAAAAACCAACCACAACCGATTATAAAAAAAAACACACAATTTCTCACGTTACAAATACGGTTAAACCCAATCAACAACAAAAACCAGACAGAATAAAAAAGCACTTCTATTCTCGTACTACCCACATGCGGAGAGCAATCTGACGCCTATACAATGTCAACTACCTCTATGACTCAACGTTAGTTGCGAAATTGTACGGAACCTCGCCACATCCCACTATTCACCTACGGAACTCTGATTCTATTGTTCTGTACAAGTAAATTGCAGTTGGGTAATGCGTTTATAATTAGTATGGGATGTCCCAATGTGGGATTTAGTGATTTACTGTTAGTTGGCCTTTGATGTTTTGTTTTTAGTGTTATTGCACTTGTTTGTCAGTTTGGTGAGGGTAAGATGCGTTTGCAATAGTCTGTTTGTGATTGGGTGACCATTTCTTGTCATCAAAACTCTTTGTCTTGCGGGGAGTATGTCAAATTTATGGGTATCGGTGGTCGATCATTACCTGTATTTATTTGCACTGTGCAGTGATGTAATGATTTTCAGGACTCATCATCATATTGCCTGCTTTTTCCCAACTATGTTGGGGATGGCTTCCAGTCTAATCAGATGCAGCTGAATACCAGTATTTTACATGGAGCGACTGCCTATCTACCAACAGCTTAACGTGCTTTCCGAGGCACAGAGAAAACTCGGTATGTAAGGGTCACCCATGCACATACCAACCTAGGCAAGCACGGCTTAACCTATAGATTGGCCCGAGCGGCTGTTATTATTTAGCCACGAGCTCCCAATAAGATAAAAAGCTAATAGCCTATGTGCTATTCCCAACTATAATCTATCTATGTGCTAAATTTCATACGGATCTATTCAGCTGTTACGACGTGATTATAAGTAACAAACATACATCCAAACTTTCGCATTTACAACAGTACGATTAAAACTTGTGTTAACTTATTTTTTGGTTGAACTGGTATACCGGTAAGAAAAATGGCTACCTCCTACATAGCCGGCCTCCGTCCACGGCTTCACATGGGCCTCACCAAATATGGAGTAATATGATCGGGTTACTGACCTGACTAATCTTAAAAAATAACCATCGAGTTTCTTGTTGGCTTTTTTACACAAGACCAATTATTTGGATTCGTTTTCTTGAAGATCTGGCCATTTTCCAACGTTAGGTTAAAAAATTTGCTGAATGTAGAACTCTAAACGACCGCTATAACACCACGCCTATAATTTCCGAAAGGTTAAATAGAGCTATACCTAATAAGCCACCCACATTTCACTAGTTATGTTTAAGTCCCATGTCACAAATCCAGACTCCGCAGCAGCTACTGAGAAATTCCTGATAAAAACACCCGATGGATGACGCTTTGCTCAACCCGGGAATTGAACCCAGGACCTCAAGCTCAGAGACCAGTAGACCATCGTGGGGACCTACCTAAATTATCATGATTTACTAGTAGTAAGTAGTCACATTTATGGTCGGAGGCTGTCAAAAGCGGATCTCAAAGCTTTGGACTGAAAACATTTTTTTCGGGGCAACGTTGCATCTCTTTAGCTTCGACATATCTCTGTCAAACTGTCATCAAACCCGCCACACTATTTCCAGACCACTGTACCTAACTCCTGAAAGCCAGAATCAACAGCAGTGGCGACCACCAGAAAAGCGCCGAGACATTGAAGCTCGACGAAGTCCCAGAGAATGAATTTAACTGTCTTGGATCCCGCAACGAAATTAATCAGAAAGCGGCAAAATCAGAAATAGCGGAGCAGTAGGAGAAAACCGTAATTTCCGCTTTCCTCCATATCAGCAAGAGACAGAATGAAACAAGGCCAATAGGCACAAACTTCCATAAAATGTGATGTGAAGATTGTTCATATTCGCAGTCAGATGTGGAACATTGACAAAAAGGCGAGTCAATAAACTCAAACCGTCATCAGTTACTTTCTAGGTTTATCAACTTCACATAATCTGTCCAACTTTTCTTTAGCCCTCCTTCTATCTCATACTTACATGCGCTAGTACCTGGCCATGTAAAGTCACCCGCATGTCGACGGTGGTAAAACTTTTAGGTCGAGCTGGTCTACCGTTGTATGGAGGCCAGTTTATATCAGTTCTTTACCACTGAAGTACAGCCTTAAGTACCACCGTTACCACTAAATCCCGTGGACACGATGAAGTTTTACAAAAAATATCAGGCTCTGTGAAAGATCACAGATGTTTGACAACTTTTTTCGGCAAATAGGAATAAAACAAATAAAAAGTACCAGGATGAGAAAGTTTTTAAATGTTTGTATCGGCTGGGCGCTGCAAGTAGGCATAGTCTTTACTGTGGTTAAATGCAAGTCGACTGTACTTACCAACCAAGAAGCCATTTTACAAAAACAATATTTTTAACCCCAACTATAATAGTAGGTAAGTCCGTTTAAGAAACGTTATCTAGCGTTGCGTTGTTTTCCCGTACATTGAAAGTTTCACTATCAATAAAATTGTACAGTAGTACCATCACGCCGGCGCTGTTTGTGGTCGGTAGAACAATTTGCGGTCGAGGAAAGTTGTGAGTAGAAAGATGTATGGTTTGGGATACTGAAAGTTAATTGTTTTATGTTTGCAGAGAGTTTTGAAAAGGGGGAAAACCTAACTGTGAAGCACACAGAGAAATCATTCAAAAATAAAATATATCCTAACTTTCAAGTAGTTTATTTTCAGTTTTTACTATACTTAATTCTAGCATATGGGTCACATCTTAGTGCAACAAAAGTAATTTTTTTGGGTCCGTGGCTTAGGCCCCCAGTGGTCGAGGCATCTGTGGCCCCCGTTTCGATTTATTTAATTTAAAACAATTTTTGAGATCAAATCTACTGCCAGGCACAAAAATGTTTTACAAAAATAAAAAGTGAATACGTTTTCTTCTCAGCGAACCCTTTTAATTGATAACTAGGTATCTTTGGGAGTTTGCCACATTTGCTTCGATCAATAATATTTGGTTTAGAATAACGTCACTTAGCTTACCGTGCATTGTCATCCAAACTAGGCGTGTATGTGTCACCGTAAAATTGTAAAACCCGTTTGATTGTAATCTATCTATCTGACCGTGAAAGTTTAAAAAAGACTATCGAAAGTTGTCAGCATCATCTAATGCCTAGCCTTTTCCCAACTATGTTGGGGTCAGCTTCCACTCTAACCGGATGCAGCTGAATACCAGTATTTTAAATGGAGCGACTGCCTATCTGACCTCCAACCCAGTAAGTACCGGATAATACGATACTTGGCAACACTGGTTGTCAGAATTTCAGGCCTGTAACGACTGTCAAAGATCTGAAAATGACAGCCGGGACCAAAGGCTTAACGTGCTTTCCGAGGCACGGAGGAAACTCGGTATGTAATGGTTGGTCAGCCATCCACAGACCGACCCAAGCAGCTGTTGTTATTTAACCACGAACCGAAAGTTGTCGAATGTTGTTGTAAACTTCGACACGATTGTCGGTTGACTTGGCCATAAGGAATAAAACATAAAAGCTGTGGTTTCTAGCACAGTATTCAATCGCTTTGCAACTGTTTTCTCTATCTGTTTTATATGTCAGTGGACATCAGCATAATATTTTATTGTCACTCCATACCTATTAGACGTCAGTGGGTGCTACTCTAGGGAGCGCGGTACGTGAAACACATCGGCGCATACGCAGCGTGTAATTACCCCGGCTACGACTGTGTTTACACATTGTGCGTAGAGCGGGGGACGAGGGATGAGCGCACAGCGGTTTATTAGTAACTATGGATAAAAAACATAAAGCAGATAAATAGGTAGCGATGTCTGAACAGTCGCATACTAAGAACAGTCAAGGACATCAATGGTTGCACAACGAAAATTGTAACCACTTACATTTGACTGGATGCTACTAATACTAATAGTGAAGGTAGAGATGGATGTATATCCTGCTTCGCTGCTCTCTCAGGCAAAGGAGCTTGGAGATCAAACAGCATTTTATTTGAGCTCACAGCCTCTTTACAGGCATAATTAAGAACATGCCAGAGCCTTTTAGGTAACACAATATTGTGCGACAGCTTTTGATAAATGCAAACAGTAAATAAGAACCTGAAAGTGAAAATGCAATCAAATTATCATCAAACAACAGTTGCTGAATGAAACCTACTTCATTCAAACCCCGCCACACTAGGTATATCCAAACCATTGTAACTCCTGAAATCCAGAATTAAAAGTGGTGACCACCAGAAAAGTGAAAATATAATGAAGCACGATAAAGTCCAAGAGAAACAATTTAACTGTTTTGAATCCCGCAACGCAATTAATCGGAAAAGTTCAGCGCAGGAGTAAGAACATCATAATTTTCACTTCCCTCCATATCAGCAGAAGACAGAAATAAAACAAAGCCAATAGACACAAAAAGGGATGTTTTCTACTGAGATAAGCCCAGTTGCCTAGCACCGCGGGTAATACTCCATCTACCACTTTATTTCTTTCTAGATTAACCTACGCGCCTACGCCAGCTTGGTTGGTTGTTTTAGTTAAGGGGCTACCTCACGCCAACGACCTAGAGCGAGTGGGAGAAGTTTAGCAATAGCGTATACCCGTGCGTGAGAGTGGTCAGCGATACACTTCCACCCGTCGCCCCGAGGAGCCCCGCTTCAATGCGCACCAAGATTATTCGAAAAAACAACCCACCTTGATTTATCAAACACAATACGGATAAAAGCCGTATACTAATAAAGAGGGCATTTAATTGTCTTTGAGATGATTTGAGTTTCATGCAAATACGCCGGATAGTTTTTGCGTGATGATCGTTTATTTTGCCGCGTAAGACATTACTTTACAAATTAATTACACTAAGTTATAAAAATATTTCTTCACATTTTCACATATCAAATTATGAAAAAAATGGTCTAGTATAACAAATATTTTTTTCCCATATATTAGACTAGAAGTTAAGACGTGATGATCAATTTAAAATCACTAAAAGTCATGTATCTGCGCCTTAAGGGGCCGGCGCGGCGGCGGAGCATGCGTCGTTCATACAAACGTAATACCAAAATATTTTGTAAATCAAACATATTTTTAAGGTAGTGTGTATTTATTTCGATTTGATTAGGGAATATCTATGTTTCCAAATACTCGTATGTATTTTGAAAGGACAATGATATAAAGACGAGATATGAGGAATTTAAAATTTCTGTAGAAAACTTATTTTTCTCATAAATCTTGTTTAAATCGGTGTCCATTCAAAATGTATATTTGGGAATTTGGGAACCTAGATATTTTGTGATCCAATCGAAATAAATAGACACTACCTTATGAATATGTTTTATTTATAAATTATTTTGGTATTACGTTTGTACGAACGACGCGAGCTTCGCAGGCGTCTTAAACCCGCGCCCGCTTCCCCCCATGCCTTCACCCGACCCTAGCAAGCGGTGCGTATCCGGGGAAAGTATATTGCGTACTAGAACAATACGCTCGTGTCGCGCCACTTTGTACCACACGCAGAGCGTGACGTGGATCACCTAGCTACAGGATACAATGAGGACAAGGGTTCGAAGAGAAGGTGGCTCTTCGTTTACCCTGAGTTCATTTCAGACATTACACACAGCGCCATCTAGTGTCACACTAAGCAACGAGGCCTGTGTCGTGGATACCACATAATTGATATACTGTAAGATACTTTTTGTTTGTAAAAACATACTATAAACATACATACATATAAACATCCATGACTTGGAAACAAATATCCAAGCTCATCACACAAACATTTGCTCCTACCGGGCTTCGAACCCGGGACCTTATGAACGTGAGGCAGGCTCACTACCGCTGCGATATTCGGAGGCAGATCTGAAGACGCACGACTATTTTATTGGAGTTTTCCACTAAAAAATCCTCAGAAACTCCTCGACTGACGAGGACGTATCGATTGGGATCGCGACTGCTGAGCATGAGGTTCTGGTTCGATTCCCGAGTCGTGCGCATTGTTATTGGCTTTTCCTTTAGAATTGAGGAGCCACGGAGTCTGGATTTGTTTGATGGCAATAGGCTCGCCCCATTACATGGGACTTTATATAACTGGCGAAATGTGGGTGGGATTATGGGTACTATTAGGTACGCGCGTACCTCAAAGGGTGACTGGGTTAGATAGAGGCGCCTCTATCTAACCCAGTAACCCTTCGAGGTTTACAGCCGTGATTTTATGTAAATTCTCACAGAAAAAGTTGGCGGTGTAGCTCCGCCCCCGTGCCATGTCCTGCGCCTGATCTCTCTCTGATTGTCTATCTTCAAAGTTCTAGACGCACAATCAATCGTCTTGAACTTTGAAGATAGACTGAGGGAACAAGTCTCATCGCTCTAGGGGACTGGTTGAACACTAATGACTGTTTTTGGATATAAGTCGCGTAAATGCTTGTCTTTCCTGTTTTTAAAAATGAGTGCAAGAGGCTCCCTTAGGCATGGAGACTTCATATTGCCAACATTCAAACTCAAGCCTAATACTGATAAAAAGTGAAAGAACGTAATAACACTTTGCCTGACCTAAGAATCGAATTCAGGACCGCACGCTCCCGGGGCTGCGGGACTGCTCGAAAGAGATACCGAGGCCCCGGAACATAAAGGGCGAGGAAGGAACATGGATGGGTTTTAGTCAGTAAAAGTCTAACACTCCCTCCCACTCCGCCCAGAGTGGGAGAAGTCATTTGATGATTTCCCATAGGGAAAAAAAAGGACCGCACGCTCAGCAGTAGCACTTGCCACCACGATACCAATGGTGCAGTAATAGTATTAAAAGTTCCAAACACTGTTTACACAATAAACGTCCATAAACTTTAATACCTTTCCACACTTCTTCAGCAACTAATATATTCAGACATTACAATTTTGTAACGCCGATAAAGTGAACACACTGAATAATACCGTAATTAACCTAACACATTAACTGGTTTAGTTCGTTAATAACCAAACGGTGCCCATTCGATCGACGGTTAAATCATCGACAATGATGCACTACAACACTACCTAGTAAAAAAAAGTAGGGAAGGCGCAATTTCATTCGTTTGACATGGGTTCTGTGCCTTAATTTCCTGGCAAAGTTGTAGATTTACCACCGCCCAGTTTTAAAAAACAAGAAATATTCATAGAGCGAACATTTTTGATTTTGATACGATTGCGTATGATATAGACAATGCGACTAAGTCGGTATAAAGGACTGTATAAATAATGATACGGCTAGAAAGGAGGTGTCTGATAAGATGACGAGTAGTAGAGAAGTATTGAAGAAGACGACATGATGCGCCGACCACAAATGAATTGGGATAACGGCAAGAGAATGATGATGATGTAACTTGAATTCGTAGATAAAACGGTTTTCCTGGGGATTACGCTTGATTCAAGGCTACAATGGGGTTCTCATTTAACATCTCTTGCGGGGCGGCTAAGTTCAGCGGCATATGTTATAAGAAAAATCCGTCAATTTACTGATGTAGATACCGCTAGATTGGTCTATTTTAGTTACTTTCATAGTATAATGTCTTATGGCATTTTGTTATGAGGAGGGGCTGCAGACATTGAGTCTATATTAATTCTGGTAAAATGAGCCATCAGAGCCATATACAATCTTCGTAAGCGCGATTCTCTAAGGGAACTGTTTAAGGAAATTAACATCATTACTGTACATTGTCAATACATCTACGAAAACATAACGTATGTCAAAAAAAAATCTGCATCTTTTTGGTAAAAGAGGTGACAGACACAATTACAGTACTAGAAATAGCGACCAATTAGTTCAGCCAGGCTTCAGACTCGCTAAAGTGGACTCGTCTTGGGGTACTGTTTGAAATGCTATAATAAAATTCCACAAAGCATTCTTGAACTAAATGAAACCAAATTTAAAACATGCATTAAACGCACACTGTGTAAGCAAGCATATTACAAATTGGACGATTATATCGCTGATAAAAATGCTTGGCTCAATGCCGCTCCCAAGGACAGGGTTGCATAAATGGATAGCACTAATTGTATTATTGGAGCTGCTGAAGATTGTACTACTATCTTTGCATTGTATAAATTCAATATCTTTAGTATTATATAACCTCATATCCCATATTGTATGAGTGCTATGTACTAGAATGCTATCATTCGGTGGAAACCTACGGTTTAATTTTTTGACTTGAATGTGCCCTGGCGGTTAAGAGTATGTCATGCTCACTCAAATGTCCCGCTGATGGTGGCACGTGGGTCGGGACATTTAGTTCCCTTCAGAATGGTTGAGTTGAATGGTGCTGATACATGCGTCACGTTCGTGAACGGGCGCTGTCGGTTGGGACTGCTCAGCTCTTGGTTGACACGGCTTTTTTTGAATTAATTATTTTATTTTTGAATTGTTTTTGTTTGTTTTTACTATGGACACTTTTATCGTGCACATCTTGCTACATTGTTCTCACATAATGCACCATCTCAACATGAATGATGTAACCAAGATTTTGTAACAACATAATGATTTAAAAGAGTGTATACGGACTTTCTTTCCCGTTCTCCTCCATGGAGATCTACGCTAGGGAATGGGCAACTACTGTACTTTCACAGTTTTTATGTCTTGTGACTGGGACTGAAGCTACATTTAATTTTCATCAAGAGTTTTTTCATCTTGTTCCGTCCATCGCCCGTCTTTTGAAAAAGCCAATAAAAACAATGTGCCGACAGATTACTCGCCGTGAATAGTATGGTGTGATTACACTAATATAAGCATCCAATACCTAGCAGTGAGAACTGTGCGCGTGTTTTGTGTTTCAAATCATTTGGTTTTTTGTATTTTTTTTTTTCAGTTAGAAAACTTAGAAAAAAATCTCCTTCAATTAAATATCAAGTTCCTCTTCATTTTATTAACCCTAATTTTCACTCACCATTTAGTTGCAAAATTGTAACAACAAATGTAGATGCAGTAAAATGGTTAAATAAGTACCATTTTACTGCATTAGGCACTACTTACTTTATTTTATTTATGAATGGAAAACATAATCCCAAGACGGGTTTCAGTAGCACCAGATTTAGCTACGGAACCCTAAATAAGTAAAATTGCAAAAACTCATTATTATCGGTCCAGTTGTGTTGACGTAAACGCAAGGTCGTCGTTACACAAACAAATTTAGTTGTTTTCTTGATTTTCAGCGTGTTTTTATACCTTTATTGTTTCGTCACCCACTACCCAGTATACGAAAATGGGACACGCCTCCTATTTCTCTGGGTGTCTGTTATTAGATGAAGATCTTATTGCATCAGATAAGGAAACAAAGTAATAGGTAATATGGACCTAATGTCTACTGGCAAATGCTTTACATAAGATTACGATGGGCAAACTCGCTATTATTTCTTAGTACGAGTACCAGCCCTGAATATGGCTTTGTGACTGGTTAATGGCTTTAAAGGTTGTAAAACACCTCTTCACGAAGCCGAAAGGCACTTGTTCTCCTCGTCATTGCGATGATTTTTTTGTTCTACACCATACCTGGGAACCTTCTAGTTACGGAGATATGGGGGGTCAAAGTCACAACTTTTTGACAAGTTTTTTTTTTAATTATAAGTTGTTTTTGTAAGATTTTGACTTTTAACACCTCCACGACCCCCGTACTATTTAATCCATCAACCAGCACAATGTTTTAAGTGCGTTACATTGAGTTCTACCACAAAACATGATTTATAACCTCAAAAAAAAAGTTGTTTCCCAGTAATATTTTTTGCGTAAAGTTAGTATGATGTACAGTATGCTTGGTTAACGGCTTTGTGATGAGGTGGTTAAACCCTGTATACACTCCCTTTAACATGGGGTCTGTGCAAAATTAAATTAACTATTGGTACACCTCTGATGCCTCTGTCTTACCCTTCAGGGGTTACAAGCATCATGTTATGTTATTGTATTATCAAATAGCAGTGTCGACAAATGTTGGTGAATCCTTTCTTTTCATAAATTCATCATCATCTGCTAGCCTTTTTCCAACTATGTTGAGGTCGGCTTCCAGTCTAGCTGGATGCAGCTGAATACCAGTATTTTACATGGAGCGACTGCCTATCTGACCTCCACAACCCAGTTAATACTGGGTAATACGATACCTGTGTTAAGACTGGTAGTCAGAGTTTCGGGCCACTGACTACCTGTAATTAATAAAATAAATAAAACCACGAAGCTAAATGAACTGGGGGCGGCACAAATCAATATCATTATAATTTATATTTCAGGAATTATTAGTGTCTTTTTAAATACATTCACTTTAGAGCCCTGACCTTAGCTACGTGGGAAGTATAGACCTTGATTATGTCTATACCAGTTATACTATAACATAGAGACATACTAATGTTTACTTATCTATACTAATATTATAAAAAGGAAAGATTTGTATTTTTGTATGTAACGAATAAACTCAAAAACTACTGGACCGATTTGAAAAATTCTTACAGCAACGGATAGCTACATTATCCACGAGTTACAAAGGCTATTTTATCGACGTACTCCCGCGAACGGAAACCACGCGGGTGTAACCGCGTGACGTCCGCTAGTAATATAATAAAGCCGTACAATTTGTTTGGATGTATGATGTAATCTTCGGAACTACTTAACGATTTCAATATTTTTTTCACGGTCAGAAAGCTACATTATCTGTGGTTGCTCTAAGCTATAAATTATATCATGCATACTAGCTGAGCTATCACAATTTTTGCGGACGAAATCGCGGACAAAGTGCTAGTATATTACTTATATGTACATGAGAAATCAACTACCTATGTCTGCCGGTCTGTCTGTGTTCTTTATCACAACTAAACGTCTAAATGGATTTCGTTTTGTCACACTGGCAGACTACGCAAAACCTCCTCATATTTTTAAAGCCAGTCAAAAATCAATGATAACATGGTCCCCCAATCCTCTGAGGATGAGCCTACAATCGCACTAAATCGCAATGTAATGAAGGGAGGGAGGCCTTTCCCCTGCAGAGGGATAATATAGGCTTATAATAATAATAATGTCTCTCACTAACTCTCACTAATAAATTATTCTCTTCCACAGCGCGGTATCCACATCGAAGCGGAAGAAGGAGTCTTCGTTTGCGATCCTCGCGGAGGCGCCGGTGTCGCGGCCCACAAGCCCGCGGTCTCTGCCCGTGGACATCAGGACGCACCGGGTCTCGCCTTTCAGAGGTAACTATAGCTATTATATAGTCTCAATTCTGTTTCGACTATTATTCCTCTTTCTAAGAAAGATTTTGGCATAAAAACAACAGAAACCAATATTAGCAACGCTTTTAATGACAAAAGGGCCTCGAGCTCACCATTAGCCAAATGGAATCACAAGGTATTACCTCACGCTGATTTTTAGCTGCACCCCCGAGTGCCATACGCTTAAAAACACAAACATATAGTAAACTATTGATGATAAGATCCAATCAGAAAGGCACAGGTGACCTTTTCAGAGGACTGTAGTAGGTTAATTTATCGAGAAATCCTCCAGCGAGCAATAATTTCATGATAAGAATAATGTTGCCTTTTTGACAAACTACAAAGAATACAAAGAGTAGCAGTTCATTGACCTGTCTCCGTGTATTGAAGCAACTATTGAATATTTAAGTTTGTCAATGTATCAATTTAATAATATTTATGTCTCTATCTTCTCCAGGTCGTGGTTTTCGTGAAGAGACTTCACGCCACAACACTCCAAAGACTTCAGCAGCTAACTCCAGATCAAATTCACCTCCGAGAAGAAGAACCAACTCCTTGTCTAGGATAGACAACATGGCTCAAACAGCCACGTTACCTCTACCCATACACAATCTATCTAGACCACACTCTCCTAGAAACTTCCTCAAAGAGAATATAGAAGATATAAGAGAGCTAAGTGAGCTGAATAGAGAAAAACATGAAGCTGAGGCTGAGAGGAGAAGAATAGAGGAAGAAGAAGCTATTCTCAAAGAAATGGGAGTCTTAGATAAATCCAAGTCTGGGTCTAGAAGCCTTGTAGCATCAAGAACCAACTCTCGAAGCAACTCTCCCAGTAAAATTAATTTGAGATCAAGAGATAATTCTCCATCAGCGATTATACATTATGAGAATATTCCAGTTAGTAGCAAGGAGTTCGTGAACCCTGATGATGGTATCAGAAAACCTGTTACACACAGATCCCGACTTAGGTCTGTGTCTAAATCCCAACCTCAATCCAATAATGGATCGCCAAAACATTCAAAGATTCCTAAAAGACAAAATTCTGTTTCTCCTACGAGAACTAGTACAAACCGAGCACCGTCTATGTCTAGAAGACCTTTTGAGAGTAACTTGAATAAAAATCAAAGGTTTATTTCCAGTAGTACAAGTAGTATTCATGAGACTATAAGAATTGGGAGTCAAGTCCATGATAAAAGAGCTAGTAAAAGTACTCAACACTTAAGCATATCCCCAGCACATATTAAAGGGAAACCTCCGATCTCTCCCGGAAGGGGAGGCCCACCTCCGTCAAATAGGACTATCAATGCTAAAAGACTATCTCCAATCGTTGGGACTCCAAACAAAAGCCCAACCGATGACTTGAAACCAAGTTCAGCAAGAACGAGCTTAAAACCTACACCGATGCCCAGAAAAACAGTAAAAACTGCTGGTAACACCCCTGTTACATCTAGATTAACTTCTAGACAGCCTAGCAGGACTGTTAGTAGAGACCCCAGCCCTGATAAGCGGAAAACCAAACCAGTGACAAAACCTTTAACTAACGGTACTACTAAACCGGTGAGCAGAGCGGCAAGTACAAGAACTACTCAGAAACCGTCAGTGAGTAAACCAGAACCTAAAAAGCCAGTGAGTCGTACAAACAGCATGAAAAGCCTAGTAAGGACACCGAGTACGAAGAACTTAGCAGAAAAGCCGCCATTAAAGAAAAATAACAGCAGAAAAGATATGAACGAGAAAACTCAATCTACGAGTAAAATAAATGAAGTTGGTGCTAGGAAAGATTCAGTGAAGGATCCCAAGAAAACTCCAAAGGGAAAAGACGAAGATAAGGGTAAAATTAAAACTACAAGAAGCACAGATTCCATGACTGATTCTGATAATTTTACAAAACAAGACAACGAAACTCAATACACAAGTGAAAAAAATGACCTCGTTTTGATGACAAAGAAAAACATTATTTCGATGACAACCGCTGCTATAACTTCTCAACCGTTGGAACTTGTGTCTACAGTTACCAACCAGCTACCAGCTGCTTTTGAAAAAGCCAGAGAGAAGGGTATTTTTGAGAGGCTAAGTTCTAAAGAATCTCTAGTAGGTAAAGAAGACACAGAAAAATCTGAAAAGCCGGTAAATCATGAAAAAGAACCAAGTCCAGCTAAACCGCTCAAACGTACGGAACATAAAGAAACTGTGGAAGAAAAAGTTGAAGAAAGAAAACCTCCACCAAGGCAACACAAAAACAATCACGAAATGAAGCCTTTATTTACGGACGATCAAATGAAATTTAGACTTTTACAACCTCCATACAACAATCCTCAAGTAGAACGAGCAAAACAAAAGATAGAAGCAATCCTCAAAGAACCTGAAGTATCTGCAGAAAATATACTAACCGCTTCGGCAAAATCTAGAGAACTCAAAAATACTATTAAAGAAGCAGCTGAGAAAGTCAAAACAGACGCGAAAGATGCTAAAGATGAAGCAGCGAAGAAACTAACAGACATTAAAGAACAAGCTGTCAAACAAAACGAGAAGATGACCGAAGAAATACGTTCTGAAGTAACAAAAATCGTCGATAGCATCATCACTCCAGTCGAACAGCCGAAAGATATTCAAGAAAAGAAAGATAAAGTGAAAGATGTCCCAAAGAAGATAGAAGAGGTAAAAAAAGATATCATCGAACCAATAGTGACAGTGGTGAATGAGAAAAAGAAAAATGGTGGAGCTAATATAGCTGAGAAAGTGAACGAAGCTCTAGTGAAAGGTGAAGGTGATGTGGAAGTGCAAAGTTCTAATGTGTCCACTCCAGGTGGTGACAAGATCACTGTACATAAGAAGATGGGGGATGGAAACGGGTCTGACAGATCTGCTCAAAGTAACGGCGGGTGAGTTATTTTATGATTTTGATTTTACCGACAAACCAATGTAATGCCAACTTATTATTTGAAAATGGCTTCCAGTCTAACCTTAGTATATTGATGATATTTTTTCTGATAAAATTCTTTTCGGTTTCGTTTATATGCATCAGTGCTCGTATGTTACAATGTTCCTGAAAGTCGTAGATCTAAAGGCTGTAGATAGTAATCCACAATATTTTGTAACCTTGTAGAACTACCTAATTACTTGAAAATTAGTTAGAAATAATGAAGCTTAATTATTAGTCGTAAAAAGCCGAACGTTGCCAAATCTGGCTTATAGATACAGCTCGAGATCCAGCAAAAACAGAAGAATGCAGTCTTTGTTCTTCTTTATCGTGTGTTTATGTCTTACCTGGTGTCAGAGTTTTTATGCCGCCCATGGGCGTCTGACTTAGCTTTACATGCCATCGAGAAATATCTCTCAGGCATGCTGGTTTCCTCATGATATTTTCCTTCACCGAAGCAAGTGATAATGAATCCGTAAATCAGATGTGCGTTTGTTGGACTCGAACTCAAGACCTATTTTTAAGTCCGACGGTCCTACCTAGACTAGCGCTGCTGAAAGAAATAGAAAGCAGTTATTGTCTAATCATAAACGGAGAGAGGAACACAACACTATCTAAGAATTGCTTTTTCTAACACCTAAAATAGTCAGTAGACTAGATATTTTAAACACGCAAATAAATGAAAAGTATCTAATAACCCCTCCGAGATTTCTTCAACAATATGCTTTCACTACAATCCCTAATGATTGATACATGTAAAACCCAAAGGAATAATGCTTTATTGCTTACCAATGAACTCATTTTCATTACTCTAGCGGATATTACAAGTGCGTAAGGCAATGTTACTTGGACATCCGTCAGTGAAAGTTTCCTCGGGCGTTGAGCTGTTAGGTGTTGCATCCTCTCGGGTCCAAAATAAAATATAAAGCATCCGTTTGTTGATAGAACTCCAAGTACATTATAATAATTGATGTAGTTCATTGATATTTCCTTAAATCTTTATATTTAGATACACTTTTCCGATTGGATGTGGCCACAATTCAGTTTTCCATAGGAAGGCTGTTCTTTCCTAGCCACTTCCTCCTTTTAAGGAATGTTCTAAAGTAGAGTAATTAGTTACCTACTAGGCACTCGAATAGTCCAGTTAGGTACATAAGTAGGTTTTTACTAATTTTGTCTCGACCGAGTCATAAACATCTATTGCACAATAAACATTTATCTTTTTAAAACTTGCCAAAAAACTCAGTCAACTTAAATGAAATATTTAGCTTGCCGGAGTTTTTTTCTTGAGTTTTTAACGCATTGCTATGGCTATGGCCGCCGGCAATACAGGCCTTTCCCATAAGTATGGTTAAAAAGTCAATTTCCAGTCAAAAAAATGAAATATTATTAATAGTAATACACACATCATAAAGTAATAGTAGTAGTAGTAGTAGTATTTAAGTAATAATTATATACAATTACACACTAACACTATAATAGAAATAAAAATATGTACAAGAAGTATCAAAAAGGGTTACAAGTTACAGGGCATCGAAAAATTCATCCACATCGCTGCCAACAGGTAAAGTGCCCAGAAGGCTGGCAGCATTGCCACGTTGGATGGCAATGCTGATTCTTTAGCCAGAAAATTGGCCATAGTATATTTATTTGCGTAAAACATGATAAACAAAGGTGTTACAAAAATGGCACAAACATGTTTAGCTAGGGTGAGACGAACCATGCAAAATTTTAAAGACAGGGAAATAGGTAAGTAGGCATCAGCAATGAACAGTATATTAAAACATCTTTTTTTTTTATAAATTCTTTTAAGCTAAGAATTTATTAAAAAAAAGTAACTTTAAACAACTATATTCAAGTAACCATAAAATTTAGTTTTAAATAATCTATTTCAGTACTTAGGTAGGTGAAACGCATGTGAAAGAGTAATGGATAGGAATATTGATGGATGAAGAGGCAAAGAAAAACCGAAGAAAAGATGGATGGATTGTGGCAATTATTTGAAAGAGAGAGGAGTAAAATATGATGCCGTGACGTCTGACAAGGATGAATTTAAGAAGTAAACGCGTAGCGCGGACCCTAGGTAAAATGGCACAAGGGTAGGAAGATGGTTATGAATTATTAGGAAATCAAATTCCTTCGTTCACTAATTAGCATCGAAACGTCAAGGTGTCATTTTGTAGGTATTCTCTAACATACCTCACTCATCAAAACCTCTCCATGCGTGTCTAGCAGTGGTCCCACCACCAACTGCCCAGTACCTATGCAGTAACGAGGGTAGTATCGACCCGTGGCGTGACCAACAGCTGATTAGCATACAGGTAGGGCTGCAGCCGACGGACATAAATGTATTGCTTGCACTTATTTTTATTTATATTAGGGAGATAAGTTTTTGGGGGTCGAAAAATGGGGTCGACTTTTTGAGGAAGATGTCTTTGAGTGAGTTTTAGTTAGGTATGTTTTGTTAGCTCATTATTTAAGCTTGGTTGATCTATCTTATTCTGTAATGAGGGATTTTCTTTTTAAACTCTTCACTAGTCGTTGGATAGATGGCGCTGAACTTGATAAGTTACTGCAAGGAACGGAACGTCACATCATTTTACTTGGATGTAATGGTTATATATAGTATCAGTCAACGAGCGTATGTGACGTGACGCAATGCTTTCTTTCCCAAGCGTTTTGGCTTTGGAACCTGTAACGTAGTCAGTTCAACGCCATCTACAGAATTCTTGGAAATAATTTTTTTTTTAATACTCAAAAAGAAAACCTCTCATTGGAAAATAACGGCATTCTTATAAACCTGCTTAACTGAATAATTGGACAGTTTAACTAGGCTATAATTTTGTCCACCGCTTACTACAGGCGACATGTACCTATGCCGCCACATACGAACTACAAGGACGTCTATCATATTTATATCAAAATCCATCTACCATATTTTATTCGTGCGACATTATAAAATCACTCTATTATTTTATTTTATTTTATTTTATTGTGTTTGGGTGGCTTACAGCTAACAATACAAACATATATAGTGAGGCAATCAACGAAAAGTCATTTACAAGCCTCCACATTTAGCACTAAACTGTTGTTGCACAAACTTATAATAAATAAAAATTAAGGTAACCAATCGCGATACGTACCAATAGTTCTTGTCATTTTCTTCTTAACTGAAGTTTTCTTCCCCATTTTGACCTCTATCAACCACCACATGCATGACCAACAGTTCAACAACCAAGGTTGCCGCGTTCTCGATTACCACGAATTACTTTAACCTTTAATAAGTTAATTTCCGTTGCGTAAAATTCGCCATATTAAATTTTGGCAGCCCTATTGACGTTGGTGATGCGGCACAAAAATTTGGGCATTATATCATAGCTTGTGCCAAAACGTCTATCAATTGGAAATTAGAATTGATTGTGCCCAATTTACATTTAGGTATCTTCAGATAAATAAATGAATGATGGTTTCTTTTAGAAAAATATTGAAATTATTGAGCTTTTGCAGTCCTGAAACAAAAACAAAGAGTTATTAGGTTAATAAAT
Source organism: Xestia ashworthii (assembly GCA_950022955.1). Taxonomy (NCBI): domain Eukaryota; kingdom Metazoa; phylum Arthropoda; class Insecta; order Lepidoptera; family Noctuidae; genus Xestia; species Xestia ashworthii. The sequence continues at coordinate 1,646,799 of OX465572.1, forward strand.
AAATAGGTTCCTTAATCAATAACGTTTTATGATTCTACTCCGGAAATGTAGGGGTTTACTTGTTATCTTTACGTAAACTGTTTTTTTCCAAATAGCGACCCATCCCGGCTTCCCACGGTTATTTTACTCAATGATAATTTAATGTAGCATTCAAATGGTGAAAGAATTTTTGAAATTGGTTCAGGAGTTTTTGAGTTTATTCCTTACCAACATACAAATCTTTGCTCTTTCTAATATTAGTATAGTACAGATGTACAGATATTGATTAACTAAGATTTTATAAGAATGAAGAATGACAGGCCCATCTCACTTCTAAGCCATGTCTACAAGTTGTTTTCAAGAGTCATCACAAATCATCTCGCACGCAGGTTTGACGATTTCCAGCCACCTGAACAAGCTGGTTTCCGAAAAGGCTTTAGCACCGTTTGTGGACTACGAGAAAGTTTTCGATTCGATCGAGACCAGGGCTGTACTGCAGTCTCTCCAACGGTACCAAATCGACTACCGGTACATCGAGGTGTTGAAGTGTTTGTACTAAAGCGCCACCATGTCAGTCCGACTTCAGGACCAAGCCTCAGAACCTATCCTTGTACAGCGAGGTGTAAGACAGGGAGACGTCATATCTCCGAAACTGTTCACCGCTGCACTGGAGGATGTCTTCAAGGTTCTGGACTGGAGAGGGCTAGGCATCAACGTCAATGGCGAGTACCTACATCACTCACCTTCGGTTTGCCGACGATATTGTGGTCATGGCTGAGACCATGGAGGACCTCAGTACAATGCTGGATAACCTCAGTAGAGCCTCCGAAAGAGTGGGCCTAAAAATGAACATGGACAAGACCAAGGTGTTGAATGCCCATGTTACACCCATTCCTATCAAGATCGAGACTCTACACTCAAAGTTGTGGACGATTATGTGTACCTGGGACAAACGGTCCAGTTAGGTAGGTATAACTTCGAGAAAGAGGTCAATCGTCGAATCCGACTCGGCTGGGCAGCGTTCGGGAAGCTGCGCGGTATCTTCTCGTCCAGCTTACCGCAGTGTCTCAAGACGAAAGTCTATGACCAGTATGTGTTGCCGGTAATTACATACGAGACCGAAACGTAAAGTCACCCAAAGGGCAATGGAGAGGGCTATGCTCGGAGTTTCTGAGAAGACATCCGCAAGAGAACCAAGGTCACCGACGTAGCCCGAAGAATTGCCAAACTTAAGTGGCAGTGGCCGATGGGGCCGAAAAGTACTGGAGTGGCCTATGTCCAGCAGTGGACGTCTTTCGGCTAAAATGATGATGATGATGATGAAGATTTTATACGTTCGTTTTAAGTTCCACATTTTGTGAACCGAGTCATGCAACTTACGACCCCAAACCAAGGCATTGTTTTGATAATAAACTTGAGCTTTTTACATTGTACGCTATACAAAGGCGCCTTTGTTCACTAATATCATTACCCCTTTCTTTGAAAACTCATCAATGAATACAAAACTTTCATTAACTGTCTTTTATTTGTGGAATAGCTTTATTAAATGCAGTACCGCACTATAAGTTATTAACGTGGCGTTGGTTATTTTAAAAAGGAATACAACATAACATCACGCCTGTTACGTCCGTAGGTTTAGACAGAAGTGTACCTATTAGTCCCAATGTAATGGTGGACGAGCCTAATGCCATCAATTCGGCACAGATCTAGGTTCCGTGGCTGCTACAGAAAAAATACTGATGGTAAAACCCAATAGCACTTTGTCAGATCCGGGAATCGAAGCCAGGCCCTCATGGTCAGCAGGCGCGCTTGCGACAACTAGACCAATGAGATAGTATTTTACAAATCACTACATATTATGAAACAAAGTCTCCCGCCGCGTGTGTCTGTCCCTATGTATTTATTTATTTATTTTATTTATTTTATTTATTTTATTTATTTTATTTATTTTATTTATTTTATTTATTTTATTTATTTTATTTATTTTATTTATTTTATTTATTTTATTTATTTTATTTATTTTATTTATTTTATTTATTTTATTTATTTTATTTATTTTATTTATTTTATTTATTTTATTTATTTTATTTATTTTATTTATTTATTTTATTTATTTAACACTTCAAGCCCAAAGTACAGTGGCGGATGGTGGATGTATGCTTAGATCTTTAAAATTACGCAACGGATTTTGATGTGGGTTTTTTATTAGACAGAGTGATTCAAGAGGAAGGTTTTAGTATATAATTTTACGCGGGCGAAGCCGTGGGCATCGGCTAGTTAAGTATAAAGTTCTGTTGATGTAGTGTATGCATGAGTCATGCATATAAACAGACATACCTATGTTATAGCTGCAATTTACATCCTATTTCCTAGAAATTAGACTACTTAGTACTTAATATCATTCTAGTAAGCATAACAAAATATATTTATTTGAAGAAGGAAGCGGCGATTGTATGGAATTTAGTCAGTAAACGAGGCGTGAAACATAGTTCTTATCATTTAATAACCAACCTATTAACAGCGGGAGGGAGTGTCAGACTTTTAATGACAAAACCCATCCATGTTCCTTCCTCGCCCTTTACGTTCTGGGGCCGCAGTATCTCTTTCGAACAGTCCCGCAACCCCGGCAAGCTTCGGCCCTTGCGGGCCCCTCCCCTTATGCTGACATCTCTTTGAGGCGCGCGTGGAACACGAACGCGCCGTCGACACGGCCTGTCGTCATTAGACGGACGGACGGCTAGCTAGCCCATAGCTAACCGTCCACAGGCCCGCATCTACGGTGGCCGGTAGCCACCACGTGGCCCCCGACGCCCGGTGCGTCTCCCGCGGGAGCCCGGTACTCTAAGGCCTGAAATCTTGTTGCGCTGATGTTGGTCGCGCACGTACGTGTCACGTACGCGTATACATTGCGTTCTAGATAGCACCATATTGCGACGCTGACGTCACGCGTCAGCAGCGACTGACAACCATATTTTTTTCTCGTTGACGTCACGACCGACCGTACGCGGCCGACCGTCAGTGGGACAAGAATTCAGGCCTAAGAACGTAAGACAGTCTCGCACTACCGCTGCGCCTTTCGGGTCGTCGAAAATCATTATAATCATCCACAGCCTGCTGAACTCATCCACTGCTGGATATACAGGGTGTAAACCACCTCATCACGAAGCCGTCAATCAAGTATTCTGTACATCAAACTAAGTAACCTCACGCAAAAATTATTGCTGGGAAACGACTTTTTTTTTGGGATGTAAAGTCGTTTTTTGTGGTAGAACTCAATGTAACGCACTCAAAACATTGTGCTGTTGGATGGATTGAGTAGTACGGGGGTTTTAGAGGTGATTAAAGTAAAAATCTTACACCAAAACATGTGTTTAAAAAAAAACTTGTCCTAAACTTGGAACTTTGACCCCCTATATCTCCGTAACTAGAAGGTTCCCAGGTATGGTGTAGAACAAAAAAATTATCACAATCACGGGGAGAACAAGTTCCTTTCGGCTTCGTTAACTTAAGAGGTGTTTTACACCCCTCTCCTTTCTTGTGACAATCTCCACGGTCCCGTGCCAGCCTCATCCAGGGTTTTCCCCTGATTACAACTATGACGTCTGCCCATCTCGCCACCGGATAACCCACATTTCTTTACCCCTTTCTTTGACGCCATTCGGTGAATGCTTCAGCTTCTTTCCACCTGTCATCACTGCGCCTTACTAGATAGATGTCCTACCCAACTCTCCATTTGAGTTCTGTAACGCGATTTCAAATATCGAAAATCTTTTTACGTATTTGCATTTCGACGTTAGGAAAAAACAAAGCTTATAATTAAAAAAAACCGGCCAAGAGCGTGTCGGGCCACGCTCACTGTAGGGTTCCGTAGCTTCCCAGACCATTAAAAATACCAACATTTTTCGTCAGCAAAAATAACTTTGTTTTTCATAGTATTTGTATGAAAAACAAAGTTATCATTTGCGTTTTTTTGAAAAAGTGCTATATAACTCAAAAACTATTCAACTCATCAAGTTGAAAATAATTTTCCTAGAAAGTTCATATAAAGGTCTACTTCTGTGATTTTTTTCATATTTTTTAAACTTATGGTTCAAAAGTTAGAGGGGGGGGGACACATTGTTTTTGACTTTCGGAGCGATTATTTCCTAAAATATTAATATTATCAAAAAATGATTTTAGAAAACCCCTATTCATTTTTAAATACCTATCCAACAATATATCACACGTCAGGGTCAAAATTAAAAAAAAAATCGCTCCCCACTTTACGTCTGGGGGAGGTACCCTAATAAAAATGTTTTTTTAAATTTTTATTTTTGCACTTTGTCGGCATGATTGATATACATATTGGTACCAAATTTCAGCTTTCTGGTGCTAACGGTCACTGAGATTATCCGCGGACAGACAGACAGACAGACAGACATGGCGAAACTATAAGGGTTCCGTTTTTTGCCATTTGGCTACGGAACCCTAACTAGTTCGCCCTCGTGGGGTTCGGTATTTGTACCACGGGATCGTACTTCCTTAACAACAAATGACATTAAATTAAAAATTTAAAAAACCCCCGGCACATTGGGTCATAATTTCAAAGTTTTTTGCATTTGATACCCTTATTGAAGGAGGTTTCAAAACGTCATTTTGTGGTGGCAGCCGTTTTGGATTTGAAATTTATTATAGCGTATAGTGTTTTACTAGTCAAGCCCTTTCATTTGATACACGTATAATTGAGGGAGATGTTGAATAAATATGTAATCCGCCATTTTGTGGCGGCGGCCATCATGGACCGATTTTTATCAAACATAGCCAAGAACACTCCTGACTAATTCACCTTTCAAACAAAATGAAAATCGGCTCATCCGTTCGGGAGCTACGATGCCACAGACAGACAGACACACACACATACACAGACACGCACACATACACAGACACGTCAAACTTAAAACAGCCCGTCGTTTTTGCGTCGGTGGTTAAAAATAGCCTACCCCTAACTAAAAAGAAATACAGATGAATTGAGAACCTCCTCTTTTTAGAAGTCGGTTGAAAAGCGATCCCAACATCTCGCCTGTAATACACGAATGGTTAGGCAGAGTTGTACCCCTAGTAGGTACACCCACTTTCGCCCATTAAGTTTAAGTCTCACGTAATAGGGGGCGAGCCTATTTGCCATCAATGAAAGCCACCTTGCAAACGATAGCGTAAGTGGTACTGTGATTTACCCACGATCGCCACATAAGATAAATTACAATAACACAACAAAATTGAAATTATGGGAAAAATCTCCCTTTTGTTGTAGTTAAGTATATTATGGTCCATTGAACTCTTTACCCATACATCTTGCACATAATTACCTACTATTAGGTACCTACCTCAGACCATGTTAACCTAGGTACTATTGGTTATCGTCATGTCTCATGTGTATTTTATGGGCAAATACAGGGTGTTACGAACTCGAAAGGCACTTGTTCTCCCCATCATTGCGATCATTTTTTTTTCTAGCTAGACCATGCCTGGGAACCTTCTAGTTACGGAGAGATTTTTGACATGTTTTTTTTTAATACGTGTTTTAATGTAAGAACTTTACTTCAAATTCAAACACCCCCACGATGCCCGCGTACTATCCAGTCCATCCATCAGCACTATGTTTTTAGTGCGTTACATTGAGTTTTCACCCCAAAAAAGTCTTTGAATTTTTGCGTAACGTTATTTAGTTTCATGTAAAGAATGCTCCGTTTACACTCTGTATGTAAGAGGAGCAGGATAGAAAGTTCCTAATCAGACTCTAATTGAGCACAAAAAAAGCACTTGAAAAAAAAAACCGATTCCCTGTTAGGGCTAAGTGATAATTGCAGCCACAGAGTGTGGACTTGTGCCCAATTGATGGCAATAGGCACGCCCCCAATCACTGTCAAAATATAACTTTGCGGTGTGTCAAATATTATTGGATTGTTCCATCAGGAATTTCTCGGCGGCCGGCAGTTTATGGCAAATATAGGTATTACGACAATATCAAAAAAACCCAAATCTATTTAGTCCGTCAGTTAGAGTAATGGAAAATAATGGACACGTATTTTTTGTTTTTGTAAATCAATAAATTTTGACAAAAATAAACGCATCAAAACTCGGGAGTGGGGGCTCGTGATCGTGACGTCAGAACGCACTAAAAATTATACCAAGGCATAACGTATTTAATAATTATGTACAATGGTGAATTTTAACATTTTTAATACTTATTTTTTTATTTTCACATCAATTATCACCGATTCTAGATTTGTGCACGGCTTGCCCCTATTAGGTACCTCTATGGACCTTAAACATAGCTTGGGAAATGTGGGTATACTGTTATGTACACATCTGCCTACCCTTCAGGTATCACAGGCATGATGTTATGTTATCACTATAATAAACTTATAGCTGTAACTCAGGTTTATTTTTCTTTAATGTGTAATTCTAAGAACACGTTTCAGTTTAACTGACCGAACGGATTCAAGTGACGTCACCTCCTGACCACTTGTGAGTCGTGACGAAGAAACTACTGAGTCATGTTAGTAATAATACCTGGGTTGGAAGCCTGCTGTTAACGATGATGGGACCTCACGCACTTCGCGGTCATGATCACGGCTTTTGACCGTATTGTATAACGGGCTGGTGTCCGCAACTCCACGTCAAAGTGCGTATTTTGAGTAGGTACGTGTGGGAAATTCACTCGATCCCGCCTTACTCCCCGAGAAAGGCCAGCAGCCCCTTGATTTTGCTGACAATCTCGCGGAGAGTAGGTACCTGGGTTACTGAAGTACTATGCCCGGTATGTTGCAACCACTGGGCAGTGCAGAAGCACATGGGCTGCTGTTTCGTCTTCCTCCACGCAGGCACGGTACAGGGCACTGTGACTCCTATGACAGGCATTTGACTGTAAAAGCAGATACTCACAGCGACATACTTACGTATAATTGCTAGTTAATATGCCTACGTCTCGAGCTATCGCTGTTTCTATAAAAAAAACGTTAGCTTGAAATATCCTATTCTCATCACCTACCTATCACTTGATTCATACAAAAAGTATTTAACTAGATTTTTGTAAATATTATTCAGCCTAAAAACGAATTCGAAGTGAAAACTTTTTTAGGCGCGTTGAGCAGGTGTATATTCCCACTGACACCACCGCTCGTCGTCCCACTAAGTAGTGGGGTCAGCGGGAAATGATAAAAATAATAATCAAAAATTGTTCCCGTTGACCTCACCAGTGGAACGACAACAGTGGGGTTAGTGGGAACTCCAGATGTTTTTGAGTGAACAAAAATCATGGAAGCCGCTTGTCCCCAAGACTGCCCAGCATGCTACTTCTGCTAGTTGTCTAAACAAGGCCGTAAAAATGGGACATATTTTGTCATTTTTTGGTAATTACTTAAAAAAGAAAATGACGGGGAAAAAATGGGGAAAAAAGAATTGATTGCTCTAGAGGTTTCAGGAAGAAAAACGGAGAATATATTTGCATAGAGAATCGCTGCCCCTGTTATCCTAAGCTATACATTTCCAGTAAGAAATTGCCGCACTTACAAATTTTCTGTACGATGGGAGATTTGTATAAACTCATTTTGTATAGCTTGACTATGGTCGTCGTGCGTGGGTAATTGACCATTTGTGTTCTTGAATAAAGCTCTGCAAATGATGCTGGACTTTTGTTCAATGTTCAGCAGAAGAAATTGGTTTCCAAAAATGTATGGTTTTTACCTCTACTTTTCACTATTGGACCTAATTTAGGCCTGAATAGGGTCGCGTATGGTCGGTCGCGTACGTCAGCGACAAATACAGTAGCAGCATACGCGCCGCAGACGTCGGCGTCGCAGTATGGCACTTTATAGAACAATCTATAATCGTACGCGCGACCGACGTACGCGTCCGATGACATTAGCGTAACAGGAATTCAGGCCTTACATGGGAGTCTAAACATTTCCGATATTTTCTTTTGATCGTTATTCCTATCTTGTGGATAAAAAATAAAGCCGACGCAGCCCTATTTCAATCTTTTCTACTTAGTACACGTTGCAGTCTTAGCGCTATCTATCTGCAGCCTTAGAATAGGGTCAACGACCTACTACACAAGTGTACATATTACTTAAAGAACCATTATAATAAATTGAGTCATGTATAAAATTAACTCGCAAAATTGTAAATGAGAGATGCAAATCTCCTTTTCTATTTGACCAACGTTTGATGGCAACTGGCAGCCATCTTGGATTTAGCATGCGATGACGTTTAATGCAGTGATTCGGATTTTTTGTTTGTTATGGAATTTTATTAGTTTTCGGTTGGTTACTTTAGAGTTTAGAGGGGTTGGTTTCGAGTGATACAAAGATCTTTTGGCGTTGGCAGTGTGCGCTGTTGGGAAACATTAGGGAAGTAGTTCCGAAAATGTATTGGAAGATCAAAATGGCGGCATTAGTTCCAATTTTGGACACGTGGCAAAACACTCTTGTACTATGTAACTATTGTACCTATTTTAGTTTTCCTATGTTTTGATGATGAGTTACTTGAGATTTAAACATGATTTAAATGTCTTATAGATCTCTTAATTGTTAGTCAAAAATGTAGAATATCATATTCTGATGACCCATTTCCATAAGGACAGTAGAATTTAAAAGTAAATAGGCTATATTTAATTGGTTTTCTTCTTTCTTCTGCTACATACTAACAGATGTAGGTAATTGTTAAATTATGGTTAAAACTAAAACTCAGTGATTAAATAGAAACTCCTACCATAAAAACTGTCAACTAAAGAACCTATACATTTCTCCAAGGGTCCACTTTCTAACATTCTTTCTGTCCAAGGCTCATTACGGCTGTACACGCTACGATCGACACGTAATTCTTGGCATTCGATACTAAACCAGCCCTTAAGAAGTGGTTCAAACTCCCTAGTACGCCCTCGAGCGTTGGACGCCACACCCGCCCTCGAACAGCGCGAAAATTAACATAAACATTATAAAGATGTAGCAGTAAATTTTGTTACCTTTGCCTGAAAACAATAACAGTACACCTATTATTTGTGAATGAGTGAACATAGTAAGCCTTTTAGATTCCCGGATGCTGTTTAACTTTTGTTAAATATTTCCTTTGTTTTACATTTTTTGTATAGCAAGCAACGACCTATTGTCGGGCCTACGCTGTTCCCCCATACTTTAGTACTAATGCTGTAATGAAACATAAAAATATTGTAATACCAAATGATTTGAAAAGAGTAACCATGGAGTTTCTTGCCGGTTCTTCTCCATGGAATCGACCAACGCGAACCGTGCACCTTTTTCGACGTTTTATAAGTGCCCATCTAGGCCTATGTGAAATAAAATATTTTGATTTTGATTTTGATTTTTGAGTGTCTGTGTTGCGTTTTGGCGCGTAAATTTTGAGTTTGACATGGATGTGGACGCCATCTTTTGTTTAAAAAAGTGTTTATTTTGTGACTGTGCTTCCATGGAATGAAAATAGTCGAGGTTGATGATTTTTATATTGCATTTTTTGGAGAATGGTAGTGTTTTGATCTAGTTTTAATAATGATACACAACCGGACTGTGTATATTTTGCCAAATGAACTATTGCCGAAGCGATATGGAGATGAAAATAGGTAATTATTCTAAACATTTTACTGTAGGGAAAGTAGTATTGTATTTGACTGTAATACATACGCTTGGCATTTATTTTAGGGCAGCTTATTTCCTTTTCAACCGACTTCCAAAAAGAGGAGGAGGTTATCAATTTGACTGTTTTTTTTTTGTGTTTGTTGCTTCAGAACTTTCGACTGGGTGATTTTTGTATTAAATAGATTGTTTTAACCGACTCAAGAGTTATGTTTTGCTGAAGTAAAAGCTTCTTTTAGTTCTATGAATTTCAAGCTAACATACTTTCATTACTAGAGTAGGTAATGTGTCAAGTTGGCACATGGTCGTATTTACCCGCCATTGCCCGCCGGAAATAGGCACATGAAACAAGGCCTCCACTTCCGGTGGACAAAACCGTAATAACAGAGTTGTAAAAATTATAATTTCTGTCTGACGGGGGCAGAAAGGGTTATTTTTTATGTGATCAATGTTTTCAAACCCGTATTTATGCATTACATTATCATCTTTCAGTCCATGTCCCATATTATATATAATTGGCGGTCGACGCAACACGTTTTTTTCGTCCAAACTTGTACCTAAATCTTTCAGTCGAATATACTAATTATTGTATTGTATTGTACAACGGGCACCACCCAGTGCGGTTTTGGCCCAGTGCGGTTTTGGTAGATGTCACATGTCTTCGAATTTTTGGTTCGGATCCCTCACGATGTTTTCCTTCACCGTTTTGAGAGCAGTGGTGATGAAATAAATTACACAAAGTAACGCGCCTGTCTGGGTTCAACGTTGATTTCTCTCAAATAATTATTGAGTATGTATAGAAGAAGAAGAAAATAACTTTCTCTGTTCTTAGGTAGTTCTGTTTTCTTTTTTCTGTCAGTTTTTTTTTTCGTTTCATGAATACTTACTTGGATTAACATATTACTTTCCTGAATTCTAGACTTATACCTCTTATACCAGGCCTACCAATGCTGCAAAGGTAAAAAGCACAAGGAAAAACAAATCAAGCATTATAAGCACGAAATGCCTTGACAGTTTTATAAACAAATCACTAGCACTGTCTTCGCTTTGACAGATAAAGCGAAACGTTTGAGCCCAATAGCCACAAAACCATTAGTGACTAAGGCGTTACACTCTCGATGTAGCTTATCACAATCTTCAGGTGGACATCAATCTGGCTCAAGATTTTTTCAATCTTCGTTCTAACCAAAATACCATATTTGACATTGGTATTCAACAAATAGTAGAATAACGTCTAGAACTCTGAACATAAGCATGCACTCTGACAGTATGTTTCGATGTATCTGTCTGTGTCCGATGTCCGCAGTTAGTCTGTACCGGTTCGAACAGAATCTTTTAAAAGTAGGTATAATGAGTTTCACATTTACAAACTTACAAATCAAACTACAGTCTGTTAAATAAACTACATAGCTATCGTGAATGGGAATAGCAGTACTTAACTAAAACTTTAAAACTTTATAAACAAAAACTAATTTATCTTTTAAAGAAACTATCTAATGTCAAGGTCTAGACAGAAAACTATGACAAAGTATTTGTTAAGCATGTAAAGTTCTATGGCATTTGCATTAACTGTTAAACAAAACAAAGACTGAAGTAATGCTCACTGAACTAAGTCAAAAAATATTTAGACTGAAGACTCATTAAGCTCTACCACTATAAATAATACTCATGACCAACACGCTATGAGCCCACATGTGATTTACGGCCTGCTCCTAACAGAAAGCGGACTGGGTCCACGAAGAATGTTTATGTGTTACATAGGACTGATGTTATGGTAAGACTGGAAGCTGAACTAAATATCAACAGTATAACTTCACACATTCTTAACCTAAGATTAAGTTCACACACTTGTCGAAAATTATGTCTAAACTTTTCTGAAGAAATATCTAAGTAGGTTAATTGACAATCTAAAATCCCCAGGTTCCCACAAAGCACAAGTACAACCCCTAAGCCTCCAGCGAGGACCAAGAAAGAAGCTAAAGAGACCCCTCCACCCGAAACACCGAGAGAAACTTCAGAACCAGCAGTATCATCCGAAGACAAAGCGAAAGAACCAAACTTCTGTCAAAGACTCATGAAGAAATGCAAGACAAAATGTTGTGCCTGCTGCACCAAAGGAGAGGAATCAGAAGAAGATGGAGACAAAGATAAAGAGAGAGTGGGAAAGGAAGATGAAATGAAGCAAGGGCAGAAAGGGATGATGAGTAAACTGAATTGTTGTAAGAAGAAGGTGGATGAAGAAAAGGCTGAACAAGAGATAAGGGATATGGAAAGGGCTGCTGGTAAAGTAAGTATATTTATATTGATTTATGTTTGGAACCATGAACTGAAATAGAAGACCAAGATGTCTTACTTACTACGATGGCAGCATTAAGGTGAAGCGAGAAAAGTCTAAAGTGAATACAGCACATTTTCTTCGTTCAGTCGTCAGTAGAGTGAAAACAGTTGTGAAGAATTTGGAGGAGACCTTTCAGGAGCCTTAGGACACAATGGACTAAAGAAAAAAACAGCTTGATTTATCCTTATAAACTAACAAAAAAATTGTTCTCAGGCCTCCATAGAATACGAAAACGAAACGAAACCCAAGCGTACGCTACGTGACGTGTTGTGCGGATGTTGCGGGCGACGGCGCCGTGTTGCGGACACCGGCTCGGTGCCCCGCAACGTTGCAGAGTCCATGTCTCCTGCCCCAGAGGAGGAGACGGGTTGTTGCGGCAGGAAGAAAAGGACGATTGAGAGGAGGGATAGTATATTGAGTGATAGACCTCCTACCAGGTTGGTGTCAGTTAATTATATAACTTAAGTTTTAGTATGAAACACAACACGATGAGTAGGTATAGTGCTTGTTGGCAGTAACTTTTCTATTCGTGTTTATTGTGGTGCAGAAAAGTGAGTTTCTAAACCACAACTTTACTAAGCTTAGCCTTAACCAAGCCTTATTTAATAGAACCGCCGAAGTGACGTCGCTTATAAAACTGTTTGTGATACACTTACGGCCCATTTTCAATAACCTACCAACAGGTACCGGTAGGTTGCTACTCGTATCTCTGTCTGTTTGACATTTTGGTCCATCTGATAGAAACAAAACGTCACAGAAAAGCTCTCTTTATTTTTTCTATGAATAAAGTGACATGTGGGTGACACGGAGGTTTAACTTTGTTTAAATAAATACCGATAGCTACGAAACTGGGCATATTAACTGACAGTTATACGTAAGTAAGTTATAGAAAACGGCCTTTAGTTGAAAATAAAGCAAAATTCAGGTACTCAAAGATTACTTCACTCATTTTGAGCAATGGAAACAAAACTTTTTTAAATCCCATAAATTGGAGGGTTGACACTTTGGAAACTCCAGCACAAAAGTAGGCCATGGCCTGGAATGCACACTCAGTGTCCGAAGCTGTCCAACCAACATAATAGGTAAGTATCTCACAACGAAAATCCTTGTATTGTAACAGTTGCTGCAACAACCGGCTGTGCACGTGGTTACGCGGCATGTGCCGGCGCAGCTCGGAGCAGTCGACGTCTAGCAGGCGTACGAGCATGTTCTCTAAGAACAAGAGCATGTCACCTACGCTGCCGCCTGAGGTAAGTTATATAGATTTTTTTTTTTCATTTTAGTAATCCTCTAGGCTCCAAACACAACAAATTGTTTTGAATTTAAAGCATTTTAAACTTTATCTCTTTTATCAAATGACCGCCCGCGCAGCAAAATTTTGAAAAGCTTTTGAACAGAAACTGCTCGCCTCTGTTCAGCAAAGACGTGCCATTTTCGTGTGTTTGAATCTAGTCTAACACCATAGGAATTTTAATTTTTGGGTACTTTTTCTCTTTTTGAGAGAGGCTATTTTATTTCCTGGAATCTTCTTTTTTATTTTGTCGTAGTTCACATAACTATATTCCTTTTAGGTAGCTGGAAATGAATACAAAGAAACGAACGAACTAGCAAAGACCGAAACACTGCTCACAACACAATAATGTTAATTGCTGTTCTTCGATATTATTCCAACCAAGAAAAACAGGGCGCTTTGTTGCGTCTCATTTGGGCGATCTTAGACCTCGATGTTGCAAAGTTCATAGTCCTATGTAAATAGTTACAAATGACCCAAAACTACGCCTTTCTATGACCCACACAGACCCAACAAGTCGCCGAAGCATATTTTACGTTGGCCGTCATGATCGCGTCGTCGGCACGCAATGAACACGCGTGTCTTGAGAAATATGACTCAAGGTCTGAACCTGGTCACATTAAAACTTTGTTTGTTCCTATAGTCGTGGGGTTTCATGGAAATCTGAAATTAATTTGAATGGGAAAGGACGTCGCATGAAGTTTGTATGTAAATGTGACTGATGTTACTCATGGTCAGTTGTTTCAGACCTATTATTATAATTTCACAACTAATGAATCATCAAATTCAGGCAAGTGATTGGCTGAACTTAACATTATAAAATAATCTTATGAAATGATCCAAAGTAACAAAATATGTGCGAAAAGAATAAAATACAGTAGGAAATAATTATGTAATACAAATAACAGTAAAGATGAAGGTCCCACACTCGGGCGCCAATAACACATTGTTGGCGCCCAACATGGTACCACGTCAGATCATAAATTAAAAGTCTATTATAACTCAAGGAACTTAATGTCCCTCGTTCATAATAATAAAAAGCACATATTTTTTGCGTGCTTAGCAGTAGAAAAATAAAGGGTGTAAAAGACCTCTTAACGAAAACGAAAACCTCATATTCTGCCCATCAATGGGATCATTTTTTAGGGTTCCGTAGCCAAATGGCAAAAAACGGAACCCTTATAGTTTCGCCATGTCTGTCTGTCTGTCTGTCCGCGGATAATCTCAGTGACCGTTAGCACCAGAAAGCTGAAATTTGGTACCAATATGTATATCAATCATGCCGACAAAGTGCAAAAATAAAAATTTAAAAAAACATTTTTATTAGGGTACCTCCCCCAGACGTAAAGTGGGGAGCGATTTTTTTTTTAATTTTGACCCTGACGTGTGATATATTGTTGGATAGGTATTTAAAAATGAATAGGGGTTTTCTAAAATCATTTTTTGATAATATTAATATTTTAGGAAATAATCGCTCCGAAAGTCAAAAACAATGTGTCCCCCCCCCCTCTAACTTTTGAACCATAAGTTTAAAAAATATGAAAAAAATCACAGAAGTAGACCTTTATATGAACTTTCTAGGAAAATTATTTTCAACTTGATGAGTTGAATAGTTTTTGAGTTATATAGCACTTTTTCAAAAAAACGCAAATGATAACTTTGTTTTTCATACAAATACTATGAAAAACAAAGTTATTTTTGCTGACGAAAAATGTTGGTATTTTTAATGGTCTGGGAAGCTACGGAACCCTACAGTGAGCGTGGCCCGACACGCTCTTGGCCGGTTTTTCTTCTAGACAATACCTGGGAAATCACAGGTTCCGGAGATATTGAGGGTCAAAGTGTCATTTTTTTTTTCTGCTTTTTTGCATCATCAAATTCTAAGCGTCATCAAAATTTTTTCTTCCAAACAAACATTATCAAAATTTTAAAATTTTCTTAACAAATTATGCGTTTGAAGTTGACGAAATGCAATGTACGCGCAAACCAAGCGCACACACACATTGACAACGCCGCGGTCGTCTCACGCACACAAGCGCACGGTATCAGCTGTGTCCGCGGGGCGCGCGTGACATTATTCTAATCTATGCGCGTGACCTCGAGTCATTTGAGTTCAACGCATGAATGTGACCGGCCGTGTTGGTAGGTAACCTACCCGCGCGGCGTAGTCAGCTGATCGATTAAAGGACATTTTTTGCATTAAACGGTTTTTGATTTCAGATGTTTTTAAAAAACGTGGATTAAGTATGGGTTATTTGCTTTGCGATTTTAAACACAAGTTTACTCTGCGGATTTTTGAGATACCGAATTGCAATATCGAAGAACCCACAACAAATAATTTAAAAACTGCAGATTCAAGTAGAAATGTTATTAATTTTGTATTTTTAATACTGTTTTTTTCGCGCATACAAACCATAAAAACGGTTTAGTTGGGCAACATAACGTTTGAAATGTGAGTGTACTATTCGGTACACCCCTGCCTAAGCCTTCGAGGATTACAGGCGTGATGTTATGTTATCATTGAACCCTGCCAAAAGATAAGTTTTGAAATTCCTTGAAAAATTTTGAAAGTAATCTGTCATACCTACATTAAAACGTGTGCGATACGTCTTTTCACAGGTGCTTGGTACAGGAATGCCTTAACCTAAACCAATGACTGAGAATTTATCTGTTTCCTTAATTAGTTAATATCAATAACACTCATACTTTTTAACTTACTTCAAATTAAATCATTTTAGAGCAGGTTAATAATTTACACCTTAGTGAAAATGTTAAGCAATAAATTAAGACTCGGAAAGTATGTTTTTTTTAGTTAAAGCAAGTACCTTTACTAGCTACTTCATGAAAGCAACAAACTCAGACACTTGGGGAAAAAAGTCTAAATTTGCGTCAATCATAAAATTGCAAGGAAGTAGGTACGGAATTCTAGCTACATCAACGATCGATCGATCGATCGATCGATCGATGCTAGCATTAGGTACAGCGGCGCGGGCGCCGGAGACGAGTGTAAAATTATTTAAAGATTTTGAACTTTATCGCTACAAGATTAGGTTCAAGGTTCACTGGGAAAATTTTCGGATTTCTCCAAATGATTTTAAACCACAAAATGTTGGTTGTTAAGTTCAAAATGGAATGAGAAAATTTGGCCGAAAATGTTTAAAGATACCGCCTCGGGAGTCGGGACCTACAAACCGACGTTGTGTATGTAGTTGTGTGCGATGTGGTGTGTGTGTAGTTTCCGACAAAGAAATGTAAGTACCTAATTTCATGAAGATCTTAAGGATTATTTTTTATTTAGTACCTAGTTTGGTTTCTTATGTCATCGAATGTGCATGTCTGATAGCTTTCGCGAAAACTTTTACTTTGTGTTTTTTTTTGAGTGTGTATTTTGTGTTGTGTTTTGTGTTAAGTACTTGTGTTGTGTGTAGTTTGTGTTTGAGATTTTTAAACATGCCATTTCACCAATACACTGCAAGGGAATACGTGAACATGGTGTACTGCTACGGGATGGCTCGGGGAAATGCCACCGCAGCTCGTAGGTTCTACAGAACAGAGTACCCGACCGCGTTCCAGCCAAGAGACTCACGTATTTTCACCCGAGCAGTGCAGCGGCTGCTAGACAACCAGCCTATTGTACCTGTTCGAGAGGGAGTCGGCCGTCAAGTAGGTACGATCCGCGACCGAACAGGCCATCCTGCAGGTGATACGTGAAAACCCTCGATTGGGCGTGCGCACAGCGGCCAAAGTGTTGCGGAGGCGGCATGGCCATCGCGCTCGGCACTCAGTGTCGCATTCTACTGTGCACAAGGTGTTGAAGAGGGATAGACAGAGGCCTTACAAAGTCCACCGTGTGCAAGCACTCGTGCCAGGCGACGCAATACGCCGCATGGATTACTGCAGGTGGCTCCTTAGGCAGGATCGAGGATTCGTAAAGAACATTGTGTTCACGGACGAGAGCACGTTCACCAACAACGGCATGTGGAATCGTCGTAATGTGAAATGCAGGAAACGGGCTTCCAGACTAGATGGAAACACAATGTATGGGCAGGCATTGTTGGAAACCAGATTCTGGGCCCTGTTTTCCTGCCACACCGAATGGACGGAGCTGCCTACCTCGATCACGTAAGGGGCTACCTGACAGAAACATTGGACGACATGCCACTGCAGCGCCGGCGAGACGTGTGGTACCAGCACGACGGTGCGCCCCCGCACATCGTGAGACCGGTACGTGAAGAGTTGACACGGCTGTTCGGAGATCAATGGATTGGGAGGTACGGACCTCATGCTTGGCCTGCACGATCACCTGATTTAACCCCTCTGGATTTCTTTTTGTGGGGTTACGTGAAGGATAGGGTGTTTGACCGCCCCTGCGAGACCGCTGCTGAGATGCGTCAAAAAATCATTGATGTTTTTGATGAACTGAAGCAGCAGTCAGAGCGAGAAGGAATCCTAGAGAGGGTTCATGAAAACACGCTGACGCGAGCGCGCGTCTGTCTCCGCGTGGGTGGTCGGCAGTTCGAACCAGAGCTCGTGAGTGTCGAGAGGCGAGAGGGCACCGATCCTGGATAACAGCGACAGTGATAGTCAGTAGGTAAGTAGGTACCTAGTTTAATTTAAGTATTTTTACGCATGTAGTACTGCAATACCTACGTACCTTCCCGGGGCCACGTTGCGCGGCCGCCCGCGCCACGTGTCGCGGTAACGTTTGAACTCGAGCGGCCGTATAATACCTACCTACAAGCCTTAAGGTACAGACGCCAGCACTTCATGTTACCACAATCGGTCAAATTGCAGCAAAAGATTTTCAACTTTATTACAAAGTTGTAAGATTCACGTTCGATTGGCAAAATTTGGCAGATTCGGGTAGGTTGACCTGCTGGCGCCTGTACAGCCGTCAGCACGGTTGAACTTGGTTTTTGGTTTCAGATGTTTTACATTAAACGTTGATGATGAGTTGTTTAATAAATGTTTACAAAAGTTTCCATAATAATTTTGATATTTACTAACAAAATTGAGCAGCGGTGGCCCAGTGGTGGCGGCACCGACTTACGAACAGTAAGTCGTGGGTTCGAACCCAGACAAGCGTATTACTTTGTGTAATTTATTTCATCACCGCTGCTCTCAAAACGGTGAAGGAAAACATTGTGAGGAAACCGGCATGTCCTAGAACCAAAAAATCGAAGACATGTGACACCTACCAATCCGCACTGAGCCCGCGTGGTAGATTATAGCCCATTCCCTCTCATTGAGTGGAGGCCTGTGTCCCAGAAGTGGGAACATTAATAGGATGATGATGATGATGATTAACAAAATTGCAATAATAAATCAAACTCTAACGACACTCACATCGTCACCACATCCTATCCTATCTACAAACACTTGACACAGACGGCGGTTAACCAGTTTTGACCCTTAAGCCTTTAGCGTTAAGATTGAAAAGTGGTCAAACGCAAAGTTTGTTAGTTGGTAAAAAATAGCACATTAAAATGAACTCCGTAAGTAGCAGCGCGGCGGCGCACGCGTTTGATATCGGCGTACATCAAAGCATCAAACGACACCGCCGGCCGAGCCGCGCGGCCCGCTAGCGTACCTAAAACCTATCCCACAAAGAAATTATTAGTTCCGTTTCTAGCACCATCGAGTGTGCATGTGTATTTTTATTGCGCAACTTTTTATTTACGTCCATGTTTCTTTTTTTCTGTTTGTTTGTAGACATTTCGCATTGCGCATGGCAGTAAGCACCATAATCGTGCGTGTTTCGTGTTGTGTGATGGTGATTAAGTTAGAGAGGTGATAGGTAGAGGAGTGCTGCTACTGTGAGTACGTTGTGTTTGTGAGTAATTGTGAGCGAGTGTGTTTTGGCTGATTGCATTGCAGTCTCGTTCTCGAACGCCGCCGGCTGAAACGCCGGCCGAATGCCGGCTATCAGTAATAATCGCAAAAATTCGTAAGTACATGTTTAACTGTTGAGGTATCGTAAGGCCTAAGGAAATACGATGGAGGCCACTCGGGCAGTAGAAGTAGGTAGAAGATTAGAGAATGCGTCTGTTTTCACGTGCAGTGTCCATCGATGCTAGATCAGTTAAGTAGATGACAATAAAGCGATGAACATGTACCTTCTTTCAAACAAGTATCTTTTCTTGTGAGTAGTTGAATCGAAAACAAAAGCACCATTGATGGTGCAGGTCAATGGTGCAAACGGTACGACGGGAAAAAAACAAACAAACAAACTTAAGTGGCAGTGGGCACACATTGCTCGTAGAACGGATGGCCGATGGGGCTGAAAAGTTCTAGAGTGGCGACCGCGAACCGGAAGACGATGCGGAAGACCTCCACCTCCTGGTGAAGGTTGCGGGAATCCGTTGGATGCGAGTCGCACGGGACCGGTCAATGTGGCGACTCTTGGGGGAAGGCCTATGTCCAGCAGTGGACGTCTTTCAGCTGAAATGATGATGATAAGTTTAATCGAAGTTAATTTACCTAATACTTTTTGCTAGGTAAGTAGGTACCTACGCTGAGTAGCGTCAGTAATGCGCGGTGGGCGGAGCCGCGCCGCCTGGCTGTGTGCAGTGTGGCGTGTAGGCACAACCCACACATTGGAACAGTCGGTAGCGCGCTAACCATTGCGCGCTACAAAAATCTGATTATTTTTTAGGTCCAAAAAAAAATTTCGTTTCCCAGCAATTATTTTTGCGCAGTGTTACTTAGTTTGGTGTACAGAATGCTTGGTTGACGGCTTCGTGAAGAGGTCTTTTACACCCTGTATGTTTAAAAAAATATATTTAATTTCTTCGCGTGTAGACTTTTCTTAGGTATGATTTTAATCTATTCGCCATATATAATTAAAAGTAACTTAGTAAGTAGTTGCTATTTATATGAAATGGGTTAGTGTAAACAAGGTCGGTTGTCTAACAATAGGGACGAATAATCGATGACATTATTAAATGTATGATTAGCGTATTTTAATGGCAGTATCTATTCGACTGTTAACTGAAACGCATTCGTGTTACGTAATTCGGAATATTCCGTTTTGTGCTTGTTTTAGTAATTTTCAAGTCTTAGCTGACCATTAATCAAAGATATCAGGAAAAAACTTTTACCTAGTTTTTTTATAAAAACCGAAAATATTTCAGTGACAATGAGTGCTAAACTACTAAATACCAATGTATAATTTCAAAACTCGCTACGTTACCACAGTGAACGCAAAAATAAGCAGCTTAAGACAAATGCCGAATCTCTACCTAACACCGCGTCTTCAGAACTACTTGTACAGTCTACCGCGTGATATTTATTCCAAAAATCCTAACTACCCGCTTATGACGATGGCTACGGGTAATAAATTAGCTGTGACCCCGGTACCATCACCGCGTCCCTCTATTCAAGTTTCCCCTCGAGTGACACCCAGTCCGTCACCCATGCCTTCGCGAAAAGCTTCTAAAATTATGATCACCAAGGACTTTATGAAGAAAGATGTGGATATCGAGGAAGACGCAGAGGTATTTAAGTTTAAAAAAAATGTTACTCTTACAGTGGGTCAATGTTTAACAAAAACTGTTGGCCAGACTATTGAAGTGCCAAATTATGAGGAATCTACTTCCATTGATAAGGGCGGCTAATACATTATCTTCATGAACGAGAACATGACAAAAAATTGAATGAAAATTATTTGTAATGAATCAAATACAGTTGTTAAAAATGGCTTTGACTGGCAATGACTGTATCTTTATTTCTTAGGAAGTAATTTGATGTCTTCAGCGTTATTTTCACATGAATGATATTATAAATAAGACTATTCATAGAGTTATACGTTTAAAAAATGGCATTGAAATACTACGGTCAGTGAGCTGCCGCCATGTTCCATGCTATGTCGTCATGTTCCATGTCACCGACATGACGAGTCTTTTAACACACGCTCTAGATCTAACCTGTAAAAGCGACCGAGGTCACTACACGACATTTTAACTATTCACCTACGAGTATTTATTATTCTAAACCTAGATTAAATTCTTCAACTGTCCAGTTTAGCCTTTGCCGAAATATTTGTAGGTTAACTTCTAAAGCTGCTAGATTTACATGAAACCTTCTTTTGAGTAAGTTTTGAAGCTTTTGCTGCATTTTGATCTCTGCAGCCACACTGAGGTTAATTCCGATTTGAATATTACTCCACCTGCCCGATATAGAATGATTGAGTGCTTCTAACTACCTATAACTTCTTTCCCACTGGCGTAAGTTTCGCTGAAACACATGTGTAATGATAAATAAAAGATGTCAACTAAAGAGAAATATAGATTTTAACTCTTTCCTACATGTGAATGTTCCTTTAGTTCGAAGTGATCGAACACACAGTGACGATGCAAAGACCAATGATATACTTGATAGATATGTATGTTCCACTTAGTAGTCAATAGCTGGACATAGCGTTTCACGAAACGGAAATTAGTCGTTGGAAATCGTAGCCTCAATCTTTGTAGTAGTCTTCTATTACTTAAAGCGATGTTTAATATCCGCAGGACACCCGCAAGAAGCTAGACACTTCGCTGGTGGAACATACAAGTGTGATGCGCGGCGCTATCCCTGTGCTGCCGATAGTACTCGCCTACTTCTGTCTGCTGTGCAACATTGTCGTGCCCGGACTTGGTAAGTTTAAATTGATATCCATCAGGAATTGAGAACGAATCGTAGAGCTGTTGACAGTTGAGGTAGACGTGTTCTTGACTGTAAACTGCAAATAGACCAACGCGGCAACGTAAGGAAAGACGCCGTCGGACTCGATGGAGTGTCCAGCTTTGCAGGTAGCAACCGGATAAAAGTAACCGAGAAACTATTTAAATGGCGTACCAATGTAGGAAAAAAAATCAACTCGAACCATATAACAACCGAACCGGTAAGATGGCTACAAATACCAGACAGTGTATTCATGAATACAGAGTCTAATTATCTTAGCTAGGGTAACGGAAATATAGTTACAGCTTTAAATACTCGTATACTTACTTAACTTACTACCTACCCTACCAGCATACCTTCTATTCTTTGACTAATATTTTAAATATTGTGTGTTGCAGGTTCTATTTTGAGCGGCCTGTTTTGTCTATGCTTCGGTATTCCCAGATTTGGAGTTCATGATGGAGCTAAATATAGGATAGGTGAGTCTTAGAATCAGCTTTTAACTTAAGTAAAACATCAAGGTGATAGCTGTCTTGAAATAAACTTGTTCATCACGTCGTCGTTACAGGTAGTCAGTGGCCCGAAAGTCTTATTAAGGGGTATCGTATAACTCAGTACTAACTGAGTTGTGGAGGTCAGATAGGCAGTCGTCCATGTAAAATACTAGTATTCAGCTGCAGCAGATGATGAAAATAGCAAAACAGCAGTGACTTCTCCCTCCTTGTTTCATAAATTTCGCTATTTAATGCACCTGAAAGTTCAAACCACCATTATAATTACAGGAAAGAATACAAATTGTGTAACTATTTTATGGACTACTGAAGTATTCCGGATCTATCATCGCAAATTATAAAATTCTCACCTTGTTTATGTTCAATACAGGTTCGTTCGTGATAAACTTGCTGGTTGGTGCGGGGCAGTTGTTCACAGTGCTGTTCTGTCTCGTTGGTTGGGGCTGGTCCATATGGTGGGGCGTCATCATGGTCAAGACTTCACGTGAGTTTACCTTTTAGTGTAATACGGGGTGAAAGGTCCAAACGGTTACTCTTACTACGTGTTCAATAGGTACATCATATCAATAGCAATCAAAAAAAAATCTGCAGTTTTAGGAAACTGCAGATTTTTTTTTAATTGCATTATAATAGCAGTTTTTTTTTAATAGCCAACGAAGATTTGCTGTGGGGTGATTCAGAATGATGTATTGAACGCGTGCTCGTTGGTGCGTCTATGTCCTTCCACCCCGTATAACTAAAAATTCGGCGCCAAGCATACCTGTGAAGCAGTTTTGGGTAATTTCATGCTTGGACAGCAGAATATTCTACTTGTAGATATTAACTACTACAAAACTCTAAATAACTTTACACCCAAGATATAACTATCATAACGCTGTATACATTAGTGGCGCCCAGCAGGGACTCATACTACAAAAATTGGCGCTCAATTGGTACAAAGTTCTATGTAAATTGGCGCCCAGTTGGGACTCGGTACGACAAAAACTGGCGCCCAACATCTACAAAGTACTACATAACGTTATTCCCTCTGTCACACTTACTAGTGACTACTAAAAACATAGCGTTTCATGAAACTGCACTTATTACAAATATGGCGTAATTTCAACGTGCGTCGAAGAAAAAGCAATAGAAAGAAAGAAAGAAAAAATGTTTATTTGACGTCAGTACATAAAAGCACACACACAATAATATTAAAAAAGTTACAAGAAAAAAGAGAAAATACATAGTATGTACTGTGTGCCTCACGGCTGCGCCAAAAAGGTCCATTTCAGCATTCATGCCAGACAGGTGAAGCTGTCTGACGCTGGTCTTCCAATAATTGCAATAATGCAATAATTTAATGCATAATGAAAATGAAAAAACTTTTATTTCAGGTAAATATCGCAAGCTAAAAAAAGAAGCGGCCGCGGCAGAAGCAGAGGCAGCGCCCCCTGTGACGACCAACAATCATACTCGCGCGTAACACAGCACTTCTTGAACTTGATTCTAACTAACTGTAACTCGACGTACTTTCTGCCTATAAACGTTGGTTTTATCGTAACTGTGAATTGCACGGGCAAATGGCCTATTTTCATGTACCTACTTAAACGGCTTAAAACTGGTTGAGATCACATTTAAAAAAAAATGGGATTGGGTTTAATCCCATTAAATACACGGTAATTACATTACGATGTCTTTTACACCGTCTATTTACAACGTTAAATATGAAAAATATGTGCTTATTCTCTAGTTGTGTTAGAACCAATCATAGAGTTCGGATTTTTTTACAGTTTGTTCTGTAAATATATCAATGAAATCACAATTAAGTAATCGTAAAAAGGACACAACAGTTTCATAATTGAAACATTTATGTCGATAAAAGCCTTAAGAATGTCAGTACTGCCAACAGGACGTCTTAAACGATCATTTCAAAAATTGTAAATAAAATAGGGTAGTCGCGATTCGTAATTTTAAACGATTTGGAAATATAAATAGAATTTATCTTAAAAATTTGAAATACGTAGTTTAATATCGAAAAAAGTTCCAAAATGTTATGTAAAATATATTTAAAATAAAAAGCGAAAGAAAATATGTACGTTTAAATTTTTTAAATTATCTGCTGGTCAGAATATTAACCGTTAAAAGTTAAAAAAGAACGGTTTTCTCCGAACAATCTCGACTTCCACACGAAGTTTTCCGACCGCAAGGTCACTTTTAACTTTTACTCATAGATTTAACGTACTGTGTATGATTATGGGCCCCAAGTGCTTCTATAAATAGTATTATTAATATTATACACTTAAATTGAACGACATGTTATAGAGGAAATTATTTCATAAAACCGTTATGTTTTGGAGGCATTTTGAGAATTTAAGCGGAATTATTAATTTATTCATCGTGTGACTATGCTCCACTATAAAGAAAAAAAGAAAAGAAAGAAAAAATGTTTATTCGTCGCAAAGTCATGACGTACATACAATATTAATAAGGTTAAATGGGTTTATTATTTATATAAGTACCTACTTACACTTAAAAAAGAGACGAAATAGTAAAGCTGTCATCATTCCTTACAGTTATCGTTATTTGGCAACTACAAATCCTTGCAGTTACTTTGGTACCACATGACATGGACAGTTACTGAAGCGTCTATACCTACCCACATTTCCCCTATAGCACGTCGATAAATGTAAAGTTTAAGATCTAAGAAACTTTTGTATATGACCAAACTGATATTTCTATCGTAGCGATCACATTTAACAAGATTTTTTAGCAAAATAACCGCTAATGCGAAGAAGTGTAGTTTTTTATCAATTTTCCACATAATGCTATTTAAATACGTAATGAAATAATAATGAGTTTGTTATTACTTATATTTAAACTGGAATTGACAGGGCAACCAGAACTTTTGAAAGTTGAACTGAACTGAACTGTTTGAAAATACAAAGTGATTCGAAACTGAGCTACACTAACGATGTTCTGAACCTAATTAGAGCAGTACCTATGTATTTCAAGTCCAAAATATAAAATAGCATGCTTCAATCCTGCCTATCACTGAAAGCCAATAACGTTCTCTGTCACCTCCAGTTCAAATGTTCAACTACCCGCAAAAAGGTGTAATTTCATTTGACTTCCAGTTGTATTGTTAATCGGTCTGGCCATTAGTGTTGTGATTTTCGGTAAAGCGATTAAGATGTTTGGACATCTGTTTGTATGCATTGAAGAATTAATGGATGAGGCTAAATTACATCCAGTGACTTATGTATTTATTCTACTAGAAAACGGCACAATATAACCTCAAATTCCGTTTAAACATGTTCGGGTCGGCAAGATCGAGCCAGGCGGTAAAACCGAACATGACAAAATACGTTACATTCGTCCAAAACGCGCTCGGTTCAGCCCAAAATATTGATACCTAGCGATTCTAGCCAAACATGAGTCATCGATTATAAATGCCGAACGATGACGTCAATACTTTAGAAATACGAACGCATCGTATGTGCCGACCCGAAGAAGTGGGTAGAACACATTAATGTTGCAGTTTAATTTGACAGGCTATTACTAACAACATAAAAATAAATAGGTCTCATTTCATTTCACCTTTCCATTTTTTCTACAATCGTACAAACTGAAATAATTTAGAAATATTGTTGCAAGAGTTGAGAAACCGAAGTGATTATTATTACATAAGTCTTGTAAGATATATTTATGGAAATGTTCTTCCAGTACAATTTATTTGTTATTAACAAATTATTAATTGTTATAAGTTGATTATACAATGTTCATTAATTATAGTTGCTTGTACAACGAATAATCAATAAAAACGATTTTAATTTCATAGTTGAAGTTTTATTTTTCTGAGGTTCCTGGTGGGTGCCGTCGCGTCAATGAAAGAAAAATATTTATTTGTCGCAGGGACATGAAATCTAATGAAATCGTGAAATCTCCGAAGTTCAATATTATTCTATGAACAGGGTTAAAGTAGGTATTGAAATTAATCGTGTAGGTAGCTAAATATATAATATCAACCGGTCGGGTCGGGTTCAGCCGTTCTTGCTTTGGTACGTGGGGGCGTAACGACCCTTTACATACCCAATTTCTTATATAACTCGGAAAACACGTTAAGCCGGCTGCTAATTCTAGAACGTGAATGCGGTGGTGTAGTGTGGTTATAGCTAGTGGTTGACATAACATAACATCACGTCTGTCGTTCCTGAAGCCAGAGGTGTGTACCTACGCAGACCGGGACGGCATGGCAAGGGATTTAATTTCCAATCGACTTTCAAACTTATTGAATAAAAATACGACCGTGGTGCGTTTCAATGCAAATCCCTTCCGATGCTACGCATACAATTTATGTCGTATTTCGATATCTATAAGTTTGAATGTGCATTGGTAGAAAAATAAATCCCTTGCCATGCCGTCCCGGTCTGCGTAGGTTTTAATAGTACACAGTTACTACTGAGAAATTCTTTATAGAAAAACCCAGTAATAAACAGGTAGTAGTTAATAAAACACAAATCCATTTTACAATATCACTTTATTACGGTCCATATTTATAATAGTAGCGTCGTCGAATACAGACAATTATGGCGTGGCTTACAAATACTTGCACTGACTACCGTGTCACAACTACTCTATGTCGATACCGTTGATCACAGACATTTGACGCTATTTCTTAGTAGTGGAAGAGTTTTTGGTTAGAAAATCACATTAAATTTTAAGGTATCAGTCATTGGTACCGTAGTATACGCGGTTTCTAAAAACTAATAACGGGTACTGAATGAAATTATTGTTCAATAATACTGATATTATTTCTTACAACAGATTTTATCCGACAGTTAGCCACAAAACACATTGCCATAAACTTACAAAACACATTGCCATAAACTTATCTGGGATATCAAGAACCACGAGATAGCATACCTAAGACGACCCAAACACGATCCATTGACGACAGATGCCGAACGGAATTTGCCGATCGGTCCTCCGGATGAAAGCCGTGAATGTGTAGTAATTGCTCCAAGTTCAAGTCAGCTTTGTAGTTCAATAATTATTGACGAAGGCAATGTGCCGACCTGATCCCCCCACCCAGACAACCAACCTACATTGTGCCCGCGTAGTGGTTTATACCCCATTACCTCTCAAAAAGAGGAGGTTCAGGCTTCCGATCCATGTGCAACTGTCCGCAGTTTGTATAATACTATAGTTGCAGCCTTTTATTCTTACGCGTCAAATGTGTGTAATCAACGCTTTGTAATATGGAAACACACAAATAATCTACCACGGTATAATGTTACGTTGATTTTGCTATCCTTTCGGACTAGATTTATATGCTTTCTGTATTTTGGCCCTAAAATACAACACAAAACGTATTCTTGCCCCTTGTTTTAGAAGCTTTATAAGGTACAGTTAAACCGGCAAAAGTATACGCTTCAGCAATCTTCGTATTTTCAAACTAGCACGAAATTCATTCCTGTCGCGCTTTGAGACATTTAAAAATTTGAATAGTACGTTTTTGGAATTTCACAAGAGTTTTGTAATCCATCAAATACAAAATAGGTAAGTGCTTCCGTGTTTCAACAGCTCTTTCATTAGATCTCGATATCGACCGTTCGGCATCTCTGAAGATAGACGAAGATTCCCCGAGCGTATCTATTTGGTTTTCCAAAAATGGTAATAATTAGTTTTATAGGATAAACATGATTGGGCAAAAAACAACAGGCCAAATTGGTTCAATAATTTTTATAAGCATGAGATCTTTTCTTTGGATTATAACATTGTTACACACGCAACATGTTTGAGGAAAAAGTTACAGAAAAAGTTACGGGTTTACTAAATATTGACATTTGTAACTGAAAATTCATTTCTTAAATTATTTAGAGATTGTATCGCACCTAGCAATGACAATTTAAACACATCAGCCCGGCTAGCATGGGCAGGGGATAAAAATTTTATCCACCGGTTATTTCCACTTTTGTTTGAATTTTGTCCCTTGTCAGTGGAAATAACCGGTGGATAAAATTTTATCCCCTGCCCATGCTAGCCGGGCAGGGGGTAGGTAGTTCATTTCATCCCCTATATTACCCATAACGAGTAATCAAACTCTATTTTTTTGAACATATAAATCCAGTCCATGCACATAAAGGTGACATCACACTAAAGATCCTGAATTTACACAAATTGATTTCTACGCTATAAAGTGTACATACATACATCTGATTACCTCGAAGCCTTAGTTTGCGAATATCGTATAACTTACGTTTAAGAGTTGTCATTGGTTGTTTTAAAGTTCATGTCGTTCGTTTATTATTTTGTAGAGATATAAAAATAAGTTGAATTTTGCAAAAAAAAAGCCTTCAAGCTCGAATACACTGGTCATCGAAGTAATTAAAAAAGTGGTTTTACACCACTGTAAAGTCGCCGCCACCACATCAAGCTACCAAAACTGTACATTTTTTCAAATGACTTTAAACCATAAAATGTCGAAGGTTGAGTTCAAATTCGAATGCAAAGATTGGTCAGTTTGTGGTTACTTGATACGCTGGAGACTGTTGGAGGCTTTGGTATTTGCTAAACTTGAAATGTAATAAATCAATATCAATGTACTCTATGACGCCTTAAAGAAGTAATTAATTGGCATATCACGTCTTAGAAAAAAGTTGAAATTAAATTTGCGAATTGACTACTTATTTGAGATCAATGAATAACATGAACCACAAACAAAAAACCCGCCTTCAGTATCATTGGGCTAAAAATGAACGCCATATAAGGTCCTATTGTCTATTTAATTAAAAGATTGAATTCATAATTACTTTGCTTTAATTCATGTTCGCCAACAGAACTTTAAAACATCCAGCGTGAAATATTTACATTATTTATTTAATAATAAGACAAACGTACGTCGTTTAGTAAAAATTGCACAAATTGTGAAGACTGATCACGTGGTTCAATTTAGCACCGGCCAATTAGGCGCGACTAAAACGAGCGACAAATCGCGACTCCGACATTAAGTTAGGAATACATCCGGTAAGACTGGAAAAAGACCCATTATAAATTAAGGCTGGGATGATGACTATATATTTAATATTGAAAATTGCGATTTGTCGCAGCGTTTAGTCCAACCTTTCAACATTTTTGGAGTCACTTCCCAATTTAAAAAAATATTGAAAAAAACACAATCAAGGCAAGACTTTATTGGAGTGTACAAATAAATATCTTTTAAACTAAAAAAACGCTATTATATTTACATTAAATTAAAAAAAGTTGATCGCTTCAAAAAAATATGTCTACTTAAAAAAATATAAAATAAACTTTTAACCATAGTATTACAAGAATTCATTGACTATGGCAAATTGTACTTAAATATCACCATTCTATCTAAACAAGGGGTAGTTAGGTATTAAAAAAAATATTCTTTGGTAAACCTATACCAAAATAAAATTAAGCCGTTAATGCTATCCTAAGGTTTGGTTCCAAACGTGCGTCAAATCGTAAGCCTCGACAGCGCTGCGATTTTTCTTATCGCAAATATTTTAGTTGACTTGAAAACTTGAGATTACCAATTCAGGTATTAATCAAGTAACTTTTATGAAAATTGATAGCAGTTCAGAAATAAAATCGCGATACGACACGACTAATCGCAGCAGTTTTTAATCCGACATTTTTCCTAGTTTAGAACCAAAAACAAACTATACAGTGAGAAATGCTAAAATACTCGTAGATATAAAAAATATATAGGAAACAATATTTTGAGTATTATCCGTCATACGACTGAGGCCAAACAAATCCTTATTAAGTTTGGGATGCTACACATTGTTCGGGTCGGCACAGCCAACAGTTTTATTCAAATTGTGCTACGCATTGTGTAGTAATCGCTTCATATAGGTTCTGTTGTTCAACAAATATTGCCGAATCAAATGTGCCGACCCGAACAAGAATGTTTACGCACATTGACGACGGCGAACTATCACAGTACCGTTAAAATTCTAAATAAAAAGCAATTTCAACATCTTTAAGGGGCCGGCGGAGCATGCGTCTTTCATACAAACGTAATACCAAAATAATTTGTAAATCAAACATATTCATAAGGTAGTGTGTATTTATTTCGATTGGATTACAGAATATCTAGGTTCCCAAATATCTATTTTGAAAGGAAACTGATTTAAACAAGAGTTATAAGAAAAATAAGTTTTCTGTAGAAATGTTAAATTCCTCATAACTCTTGTTTAAATCAGTATGCATTCAAAATGTACATTTGGAAACCTAGATATTCTGTAATCCAATCGAAATAAATACACACTACCATAAGAATATGTCTGATTTATAAATTATTTTGGTGTTACGTTTGTATGAAATACGCATGCTCCGCCGGCCCCTTAATTACTTTTCAAACAATTTTATTCATTTCTAACCAAAGATACATTACTGTATTTTAATACCGTTTAAAAAAAAAGTAACTGCGATTAATCGCCGCGACAAATCGCACGCAACTTTAACCAACTCACCAATTTAACTATAACATTATTATGCCAATGAAAATCATTCAGAATTATAATAAGTTTATGCAATCATTTAATTTAACAATGTAATTGGAAATTATTTTTTCATCATTCACAAATTTCCTTTTTTTTTTCTTTTTTTTAAGTCTCGTTACCTCTAATGGACTGTCAAACAAAATTAAAATAAACGGTGACAAGGATTCCAACGCGCTAATTGTTCCTATGAATTCAGCAGCAGTTCTAGACCCACCAGGGTTGTATTTCGCCAGTTACTAAAACAATCAACCGCTCCATACATTTGGATTATGTAGATATTGCACTTTTGAATGAAACAGCATTTTTTAAACTAATAGTAACTTAATTATCCAAATTTCTTCTCGCAGGTCTGCTGGAAGAGATTTCTTATGAAATAAGCAGTACCTTTGTGCTCATCTTAATGTAATGTCCTGTTAAGCATTTTGTGTGTACATAAACAAATAAATAAACTCATGGAAAATGACTCCTCTTTGGGGTCTAAAACGTCTCCTCTTGGAGATTTAAAACGTCTCCTCTTGGAGATTTAAAATGTCTCCTCTCGGGGGTCTAAAATGTCTCCTCTTGGAGGCTATTCGGGTCTTAAGTTTAGACCCACAAATGGCGACATATTATGCCCCCAAGAGGAGACATTTTAGACCCCCGAGAGGAAATACTTTAGAGTCTAAAGTATCTCCTTTTGGGGGTCTAATATGTCTTCTCTTGGGGGTCTACAATGTCTCTTCTTAGGGGGTCTAAAATCATCATATGCCGAGTTCATAGTAACAGTTTGATCGTCGATATCAATCACCGTGTATACTATACCCGATGTACCAACATTTCAAGGGTACATGTCACAAACGTTCGTATGTCACGATTAAAAGTCGCAAATTGATTTAAAAAAAAAAACCTTTACAATAAATAAATAAATAGTGTTATGGGGACTGTGATTTTTCACTAGTGGACTGTGTTTTGATAAATGACATAACGTAACATCACGTCTTGTTATCTGCGATGAGGCAGAAGTGTACCTAACAAATACAACCACATTCCGCTAAGTATGGCTATGTTTAACTCCCAAGTAATTGAGGCGAGCCTGTTGCCATCAATCGAGCACAAATCCAGTCTGCAATTGAGAAATTCCTGATGGAAAATACCCAATAACACTTTACCCGACCTGGAAATTGGAACCCAGGGCCTCATACTCAGCAGTCGTGCTTGCGACCACTAGGGTCGGATTTATGCCCGGTTGATGGAAATAGGTTCGCGCCCTATTACATAGGAATTTAACATGACTGGCGAAATGTGGGTGAACTAAAAAGGTGCATCTCTGCCGTACCTTTCGTGGAACAGCGTGGTGTTGGTTAACGTTAAGTTATAACTGCAGTCTCTGAAAGCTTATTAAATCTGTTGCAATCATTGATTTTCGTTATTTCAATCAACCAATTACAAACTTTAAATACAAGGATATAAATTCATTGATGAAGTGACGTATTCAGTCTTACACTTCCATGAATATAACTCAAAAGCGCGATTATATTCGTTAATACTGGCCGCAAACAACAACAAAAATCAAAAATGGCGCCTGACAGCTGTCAAAATGACAGTCGTCAGTGAAATTGACACAAAACGTCAGTCCACTGGTATAAAATCACTTGTTAGTAATTGTGTACACCCTGTGTACGTATACAGCGCGTTCACTGTAGGATACAGTTGTTCTTTCTCTGGATCTCCACTTGGGATAAGTTTCGTTCTATTTCGTCATCATTTGCTATCCTGTGATGAGAAAAAAAGGACTTAGAATACCAAATTTTTATAAAGATTTTGCTAGTGTTTTTTTATGATCTGGAGACGGATATTATTCGGTATCCGGGCGGATACTGACCTAACTTAAACTCAAACTCTTTATTGCATTCATGTGTACATTTAATTGTTACATACATATACGAGTATGTCAGTAAGTTCCAATATGAAACCCGGTTAGGGCACGGCTTGGGGGGGGGGGCGGCTTGCTTGTTTTTTTTTTACTAGATTGAAAAAAAAAACAAGCATCCAGTGAGCAGGTATACTGGATTGCGATTGGATTACCTACTATTTAGTATCCGACCAGATAATAAAATTAGACGTCAGATAACTGATTGCTGGATATTTTCTTTTCAACTCTTACAAATCTGACAATAGATTAGAATATAGAGTTAAAATAAGACTTACGCTCTTTCCTGCTCATCCATTTCTTGTACTAATCTGTCTCTCTCGTTGACGGCTGATAATAGTTCCTGCAAACAGATAACACATTATTAATTTGACGGCCCGAATGGCGTAGCGGTAGTGAGGCTGCCTTACGTTCTTAGGGTCCCGGGTTCGAATCCCGGTAGGAGCAACTGTTTGTGTGATGAGCATAGACATTTGTTTCCGAGTCATGGATGTTTATATGTATAATAAGTATGTATTTACAAACAAAAAGTATCTATGTAGTGTATCAACCATCTGGTGTCCACGATACAAGCCTTGCTTAGTGTGGCACTAGATGGCGCTGTGTGTAATGTCCAGCGATATTTATTTATTTAATTTAGTGGCGCTAAGGTAATAATTTGACCGTGAATTACACTTTCGCTTTCATACGAACTATATTTCTGTATCGCCTTCTTCTGCATTGGTCTGCCAAGTTGATGTGCATAAGGGGGGGGGGGGGAGGCGGTTACTAGGGGGAAGGGTTAATGCAATAGGACTTAATCATAATTGGCGAAATGTGGGTATACAAAAGGTACACCTCTACTGAATCTTTAGAGAAATACATGCGTGATTGTAATAGTTACAGAGCCGACGATACTAAACCTAGTTCGAAAAGAATCCCAGATGATATAAATATAATATTCCTCGTTATTAATGGGGGCACAGGAAATGGTGATGCTGCAATGCAAATAACCTGGAGGGACTTATTTAAAAAAAATAGCGATTTCTGATAAGATCCGTAAAATTATTCGAGGATTGTGTCTTATCTTTCTTTATCATCATCATCATTTCAGCCGTGCGACGTCCACTGCTGGACATAGGCCTCCCCCAAGTGTCGCCACATTGACCGGTCTCTTGCGACTCGCATCTAACGGATTCCCGCAACCTTCACCAGGTCATCGCTCCACCTAGTGCGTGTCTTTCAACGCATCTTCCGGTTCGCGGTCGCCACTCTAGAACTTTTCGGCCCAATCGGCTATCCGTTCTGCGAGCAATGTGCCCTGCCCACTGCCACTTAAATTTGGCAATTCTTCGGCATCTTTCTTTATGCATTATATAATTTCCTATAGCACTGACCTGTAACAGTAGTCTCTCCCTGCGTTTCTGCCCGGGAGTCTTCCGCCACTCGTCCACTCCGAGCGACAGTCGTAGCTCCCGCGCTAGCAGCTCGCAGCGACGACTTAGATCTTCTTCTTGTTCTCTGATAGGTAACATAACGGAAATTGATAAAAAAAAAAAGATTTTGTGGCAAATCAGTAGGGAGCCAACCGGTCTGTCTGTAATACCAGATGCTAAGTTGCTTCCAGTCTAACCAGATGCAGCTGACTATCAGTACTTACATGGAGCGACTGCCTATCAGACCAACCCAGTAAAGGTGGACGCACACTTATCCGCGCCGAAGGAATCGACCGCGCCGAACGCGCCGAATTTTAGAATTACTTGTATGAAATCCTATGAAACCTCGCACACCTATCCGCGCCGAATCGTCCGAATCGAGCAGAACCCCAGAAATCCTAGAAAAATTCGGATGACGTCATCAGATTCGACCACAGAGTATAAAATCACTACGTTTAGATTCGACCGATGCGGTCGCATTCTATCTATTAGAGTTTGGTCAACGAAAGCTGTCCACGAATTGTTTTCAGAAGTTTTAATATGTCATAGGGCAATAATTTAAGACTGCCAAAATTGACACGTTTTGTGGTAGAGTCATCTTGATCTTGTGTTTACGTGTATCACATTTACATTGGTTTTGTTTAAGCAGTGTACCGTCTTTTTTCTTGGACAGCTTTCGTTGGCCAAACTCTACTTCTTCAAAAATGAGTGATTCCAATCTTTCGGCGCGTTCGGCTCGGATAGGTGTGCGAGGCCTCCTTGACTTCGATTCGTTCGGCGCGTTCGGCGCGGATAGGTGTGCGTCCACCTTTAGTACGTGGTAATACGATACCCCTTGGTAAGACTGGTTGTTACACTTTCAGGCCGCTGACTACCTGTAACGACTGTCAAAGATCTACAAATGACAGCCGGTACCAACGCTTTAACGTGCTTTCTGAAGCAAGGAGGTAACTCGGTATGCAATGACGCTCACCCATCCATAGACCGACTTACAAGTGTGGCTTAACCTTGAAGATCGACCATGATTATTATTTATCATTATTATTTGGCCACGAGCACCAATCTGACAAAAGCTTGCACTGACTGGACAGGTCCACTCAAATCTATGTGGTTCTTTCTTCTAAAGATTATACACTAATCTGCATAGTTCTCATGTGAGTTGAACAAGATTGTCTGGACTTTAAAAGAGACTATGACCTCTGAGTTTGTTTCGGCTGTTTCTTCTCAGAGTAGTCAGGTACGAAACACCGGCCCCATCTAATTAAAAAAATAAGGACGTGTAAAATTGTTTGTGAAAACCAATTTGCAAAATAAATATCATTTATCATGTTTGTGTGATGAGCATGGACATTTGTTTCCGAGTCATGGATGTTTATATGTATAATAAGTATGTATTTACAAACAAAAAAAATATTTATGTAGTGTATCAACTATCTGGTGTCCACGACACAAGCCTCGTTGCTTAGTGTGGCACTAGATGGCGCTGTGTGTAATGTCGAGCGATATTTATTTATTTATGTATTATCATTTACCTTGTTTAAATAAAGAGTGGTATTTAAACGCTAACAAAAACAATAATGCACCAATTAAGGTAGAAGTGTTTTTAAAATAGTAAGAGGAGAGTTGGTCTATGGATGCACCCATTACATACCGAGTTTCCTCCGTGCCTCGAAAAGCACGTTAAGCTGTTGGTCCCGGCTGTCATTTGTACATCTTTGACAGTCGTTGCAAGTAGTCAGAGGTTCGAAAGTCTGGCAACCTATCTTACCGAGGGGAATCGTATTACCCAGTACTAACTGGGTTGTGGAGGTCAGATAGGCAGTCGCTCCATGTAAAATACTGGTATTCAGCTTCATCCGGTTAGACTGGAGGCCGACTCCAACATAGTTGGGAAACGGCTAGGCACAATATGATGATGATAACTTAAACAAACATTGTATACTCACAAAATATTCAACTGCATCTGTCTTCTGAGAAGCGCGTTCTTCTTATTCACCAAGTTGAACCACTGCGACATTAGCCTGTCTTCTTCCTGTTATAACATTAAAAATAACAATATGTTACAATAAATAAACAAATTCTACGACTATTTGAATAAATGCACTGTTTTAGACTTTCACGGTTTTTCACTACACTTAAAGCACAGATTACCAGATACTACACTCCATGTACCCGGTAACCCATAGTGCAGTGGGTTGTCAACAGTCGCGCGGCGCTTACGTACCTACGCATATTCCCCAAAGATAACTTAGTAAAACTATTTGACCGATTTCGAATATTCTCTACGTTAACAATCGGGAATTTAAAGAAGGGAAAAAATATTAATCATTACTTACATAAAAATAAAACACCTCTACGCAATTTTTTTTACAATACTTTTTTATATAAGTATTCCGTTATTATACTTATTTTTAAAACAATTATAAATTCTGATACATTATAAAACATGTTTTATTTTATAACGTACCTATACTTAAAATCCCTACTAACATCTTCGTCGACAGAAGCAGCCCTAGCAATCCGCAATATCCACGCGGCTGCGCGATCTACAAAACAATACCCACTTTACGTTTGTAAGGTTAGGTACATTTTCGTTCGCAGCGTCTATTGACTTGAAAGTGTAGGCTATTATAGCGGTAGGTATTGAACATTTTGTATGGAGTGAGTTATCTGGTTATC
Source organism: Xestia ashworthii (assembly GCA_950022955.1). Classification (NCBI taxonomy): domain Eukaryota; kingdom Metazoa; phylum Arthropoda; class Insecta; order Lepidoptera; family Noctuidae; genus Xestia; species Xestia ashworthii. The sequence goes on from OX465572.1 coordinate 1,683,728, forward strand.
TGTGCTTAAAGTACTTACGGGATTATATCCATGAAATTGACCAAAAATACGAGTCTAAAAAACAACCACTCTTATGGCAACTTTAGCCGCAAACAGACGCTTTACTTCTATTTATGTCTTTCATTTTTATATACTACACTCCAAGTGAAAAGTTTTGTATAGGACATCAGATTTTTTTACGCAATTACAATATTAGTTTCATGAAGATAATGTGACATGTTGTCCAGTTTGATGGTGTGAACGACAGCCTTAAACATGACTACACCTTTTGGCACACGCCGTAGATACCTGTAGCTAAATTATGCTAACTCTAAGCCCCTTCGTATACAAGGCTACTCAAATCTTAGATAAGTACTCAACGATTTTAGTCTTCAAGCGACTACCGCCATACAAATACATTGAAGTTCGTACACGAGTCGCGTCGCCGACATTCATCCCGCGACTCGCGTCGTGCTAGTCGCGCACTACTTGCCGTACGAGATCATCGCTACATAAGTCGCAGCGATTTCCAAGATGGCATTTAGATTTCTGACATTTTGGGAAAAGTGTGATCTGCTTAGCGACTGAATAGGCAATTCGCGTCTTGCGATTCAATGTCGTGTGTACGGACCGTGCGCTACTCGATACTCGCGACTTGATACTAATGTGGTACCTATACAACATTAGTGTCGAAGATTTGCGTAGCCTTATGTACGAAGGGGCTAACGATACTCAGGATAAGATCTACAATACATAAATGATAGGAAAGGATTAGGTTACCGGGTCGGTTGGGATTTGAATACAGGTTAGAATAATATTCTTCCAATTTATCTGCAACATGGGAAAGAGTCATAACTAATAGTACGGTTGCTTACTAATACACGCTATTTGGTTGACACGTTAATCTGGTAGTGGTTCGGCCTTCTAAATACTGTACTTCATTTTACACGTGCAGCCTGTAGTATAGTGCTCTCCGCGTTCAGTATAATAACGCGTTTAGGATGGTGGTGGGGCTGCCATGGGCGTACCTAGCTTCGGCCTAGGGGGGGGGGGGGGGGGGGGGCGAGTCCGATTTTTTATATCACCTATGTTTGATTTAGCTCATTCAAAACAATAACATGTCAAATAAAATAAATGCTAGTCGCTCGCAATCTCAGCTAGCAACATCCTACCGAATCTAGCCGAGCGTTCGAATGCTCGGCTAGATTCGATAATTTTCGTCCACCATCGTCGCGCGGGGTTTTTTGGAAATTGCACCGTGCATTTTGCCAGTGTCTACTGCGCGGTTTATTTAAAAGTTAGAGCATAAAGCCCCGTTTACATTTTAATTAGTAATAAGGCGAGTTAATACATGTTCCGCGAGATTACCAGCAGGGGGTAGGTGCCCCCCCCCCGGGTAGGCCCCGCACGCTGTAGTACGTGGGGGATGTTCACAGATGCGCACGTGGATTGTTTCTACGCAACAATGCGTTAAAGATGCGCTTCCCCCTGGTGCGCAGTGCGCAGTGTGCAGTGCGCAGGCTGGACGGCGCCTCCCCGCGCGTGTCACCGCATGTCCCTGCCAGTCCCGTGCGACTCGCATCCAGCGGATCCCCTCCACAGACCAGGTCACCGCTCCACTTAGTGCGCATCTTCCAACGCAACGTCTTCCAGTTCGCAGTCGCCACTCCAGGACAGTTCGGCTCCATCGGCCATCAGTTCTGGTCGCTCACTGGCACTAAGTGACGTACCTCAGTATTATCAGCGCACTCCATGACCCGACGCAGTTGCTTCTCCAGCGCGGCGTTGCGCTCGTCGATGTGCCCTGCTCACTGGCACTAAGTGACGTACCTCAGTATTATCAGCGCACTCCATGACCCGACGCAGTTGCTTCTCCAGCGCGGCGTTGCGCTCGTCGATGTGCCCTGCTCACTGGCACTAAGTGACGTACCTCAGTATTATCAGCGCACTCCATGACCCGACGCAGTTGCTTCTCCAGCGCGGCGTTGCGCTCGTCGATGTGCCCTGCTCACTGGCACTAAGTGACGTACCTCAGTATTATCAGCGCACTCCATGACCCGACGCAGTTGCTTCTCCAGCGCGGCGGCGCGCTCGTCGATGGCACACTGCTCCTTCTCTAACGCTTCCAGCTCGCTCTGGATGTACGACCCTGTCTCCCGACCCTGCATCATGGAGAGGATACGTATTCAAAACATGTTAGAATTTTCAAGAAGAATACAAGATGTTTGAAGTTGGAAATAAGGGATGAATTGATTAATCAGTTAGTTAGCCAGGACATCATGCGACAAAAACAGTGTTACTTATAATTTCTGTCCTATACAAAATTCAGTTCCTAGTCGATCCAAATGTACACACATCAAAAGTGTCTAGGGATCAAGCATTTTTATGCGGATTTCTTGAGATTGAGATGTGGTTTTGTGTGTTTTCTGATGAGTCTCGTTTTGGTATGAGACCGGATACAAGACGTATACGACACTGGAGAACCCCTGGACGCCAACAGCGATTAAAATCCTGCCAGGAAGTCCATCCTTATAGTGGTGGAACCATCATGGTATGGGCGGGTATTTGGATCGGCGGAAGAACTGAGTTGATTTGGATCAGAGGCAACCTCAACGCTCAAATTTATGCTGAGACGATTGTATCAGACGTCATCGTTCCTCTACAAGTGCAAATCGGTCCCTTATTTCAGTTAATGCATGATAATGCACGACCGCACACCGCAAGAGTTGTAAGACAGACTCTCGCCGCAGCTAACATCAATGTCCTGCCCTGGCCTGCTCAGTCGCCAGACTTGAACCCGATTGAGCATGCATGGGATATGCTACAGAGAAGAGCTCTGCCGAATATGGAGGGTATCCAGTCGCAAGAAGACCTTTTTTTGTTGTTGCAACGAACATGGGCGGCCATTCCACAGCGTGATTTGGATGAACTCATTTTGAGTATGCCAAACCGATGTTCTTGTGTTGTTAGTGTCCGCGGTAGAAACACGGATTATTAATTGTTTAAGTTACCCAATAAAATTTTAAAGAAAACTGTTATTTCAGTCTTTTTTTCGAACTTTAATGTTAGTGGTTCAAATGTCAAAAATCCCTATATTAGGAAAATGGCAAATTTCTTTATTAATGCAAAGGTGACTTGGATTATCGTTACTGTGACAAACGAAAACACTTTATTTGATGAATCCTTAAAGAAAATTTTAATTAATATCAATCAGGAGAAAAGTTATTGCAAAAATATATGTTGATCCCTAGACACTTTTGATGTGTGTATATGTCAGCTAATAATTTTTTTCGTGATAACGATGATGGTCCGATAACATTGTTTACTTTTTTGTTTGTTTACCCTTCCGACTGCATATTTTTTGTCGTTATTTCGTCAGCAAGTAGCAAAGATATTCTGCATATATACCAATCTTAACTTGGGTACTGTTTGATTTTTACCAAACATTACAAGAACTTCAATTTCATCTATCGTTTTTGTAATACGTACCTCATCCGGTACAGCGTCGTTATCAGTGAGCTTATCAACGAGCGCGGAGAACGAGTGCAGCGGAGATCGTCGCTCCATACTTAGTGTTAGAGATTTCACGGACTTCGTGTCCTCACTGTGCCGGTCTTCTGGGGAAAAATGAATTTTTATCAAATCAAATCATTTACTCTTTGCAAACATGGTAATAGGTACATAGATGTTCTTTTATTTCATTATTAATAATACTAAAGATATCGACGTGTCTTCCAAACTATAAAAAAAAAAAACGAACTATATCGTGGTCAGCTTCCAGTTCAACCGGATGCAGCTGAATCCAATATTGTCACAGAGCGACTGCCTATCTGACCTCCAGAACTCAGTTAATAATGGGTAATACAGATGTCAGACTTTCAGCTTCTGACTATTAGTAACGAGTGTCAAATCTCTGATCTACAAATGACATACGGTGGGACCAACGGCTTAACCGATCCGTGTTGAACTTTGGACCCCAATATCTCCGAAACTAGATTTCCAGCTATGGTCCAGAACAAAAAAAAAATCGTAATGATGGGGAGAACAAGTGCCTTTAGGCCCTGTAAGAGGTTTTTTAGACCGTTTATGTATAGACGTGAAAATAAATGAATATTGATGAACTTACCAGATCTATCAGGACTAACAGAACTCTTCCTGGATCCAGGACTGGAGGGCAGCGAGTCGGTTCTACCCAGCATCGCGTCCAACTGTTCTACTCCACCCGCTGTACGATAAATTATACGAGTGAAACAATTATTGTCAACTTGTATTTACTATCACTCAGCGAAACCTAGCCTAAGCATAATCAGCATTTTAATATTCCCACTGCTGGGACACAGGTCTCCTCTCTATGAGAGGTAACGGGCTATAATCCACCACGCGGGCCCAGTGCGGGTTGGAAGATGTCATAAATAAACTACACGAAGTAAGCGGCTGCTTGGGTACGGACCTTTGACTGAGCGAAACTTCATTTAAGGGCTAATTAAAAGCGCACTGTGGAATTTTCAACTTGCGGCACTGAATGAAACGTTGCAAATACAGTAGCGCACTGTTCATTAGGCATTCATTTTTGTGTTGCTTTGGGATAAAAAAGGTCACCAAATCATCATCATCTGGGACCCTTGCTACCCTCGTTCTACTTGGGGTCTGCGCAACACGTTTTCTTATTCCACTCTCCCCTGTCAGACGTCACAGCATCATTTACTCTTTTCTCTTTCATATCATTCCTCACACAATTCATAATCTTTTCTTAATTTAAAACTGTTTAAATATCGAATTCATAATTGTTGGATATGTAAACTTATAAGACAGATCATAGAGACTGGTGGTTTCATAATCTGACACTGCTGGCTGTCTTGTCTTCGCTTTTGGTTTTACAAAACGTCATGTGATTTGTACGTATTTAAAATATATCGTGTTTATAGAAATCTAACGCGAGTTTTATTGAAATACTGCCGAAACTCCAATAGGTTATGGGCCCAGGCACTTGATTAGTAAATATTTCAATAAAAAGTCGAGTTAAGAGCAAGATTACTACCGGTATAAAAGTAACGTAGTAATGGAGGTCACGAACGCAATGAAAATTGAGAAATTTAACGGCAAGGATTTTCGACAATGGAAATTCCAAGTCAAATGCGCGTTAAGAGCAAAGGGATTGAATATAGAAAAAGCAAGACCCTTGGAAACCAGTTCGCAAGTGCAGTGGGATAAAGATGATGGTATGGCCATGTTCATTTTAACTTCATCTATGGATTTGAACCAAATATCTCTAATAGAAAACTGCGAGACTGCTAAAGAAGTCATGACCAAATTGGAATCAATTTATGAACAAAAATCGGAGCTAAACAAAATGATGGTGCACGAAAAATTCTATCAATATAAAATGTCATCAACCGATAGTATTGCACAGCATATTTCGAAAGTTGAGAACTTAGCCAAACAATTAAAAGAAACTGGCGAGGAAGTAAGTAATACTGCAATTATGACAAAAATATTAAGTACACTACCTTCAAAGTATCGCTCTCTGCGTCAAGCATGGGTGTCATTAGATCCACGTTCACAAACAATTCAGAACTTAACAGCAAGATTATTAGATGAGGAAGCGAGCTTGACAAATGAAGAGGAATCTGAAAGTGCTTTAGTAGTCATGAAACATTCTAAACCACAAAGAAAATTTGAGAAACACAGTATGCACCAAAGTTCAACATCTTACCAATATAATATGCATCGATTTTTATGTTATAACTGTAACAAGAGAGGGCATTTTGCAAGAGATTGTCGAGCCCCAAAGAAGTCTGAGAGGAAACCTCAAGAGCAAAAGATGCTTGCATTCAGTGCCGAGCAATGTTTACAGTCTGAAGCTGATATAGATGCATGGATTCTTGACAGTGGTGCATCTGCACACATGTCACACAGGCGCGATTATTTCTGTGAGTTAATAGATTATGGTCAGAATAGCGGTGATGCAACTGTGAAATTGGGAAATAAGAAGGAACTAGTGGTACAAGGTCGCGGAAATATATTATTTAATAGATGTGTGAATGGCAAGTGGGAGCAAAGTATTCTTGAAGATGTACTTTATGTACCAGATCTACGCAGAAACTTGTTCTCAGAAGGTATGGTAACAAGAAAAGGCTATGTTATAATTAAGAAGTACAATGAGGCTTTAATATTGAAAGATGATAGAGTTGTTATGACTGCGACATTGAAGCAGAATAATCTATATGAGGTAAATATTAAAACAACAGTGCAAATAGTTTGTAATTTAGCACAGTCAAGTTTGAAAACCTGGCATGAACGTTTGGGGCATTTAAACTTGCAGGAAGTGCAAAATATGAGCAAGAATGGTGCAATTCCAGTACAGTTGACAGATGACATCAACTTTGTGTGTGAGGCTTGTCAATATGGCAAACGGAGCCGCTTGCCATTTCATAAATCTTGTAGAGGAAGAAGTGAACCTGGTGATTTAACCTACAGTGATGTGTGTGGCCCTGTAGAACATACATCTGTATCGGGAGCAAGATATTTTGTCTTATTTAAAGATGGTGCCACCAGCTATAGACATGTGTTTATAATCAAACACAAAAGTGATGTCCTGGATTGCTTTAAGAAATATAATGCAATCGTGAAAAATAAGTTTAGTCATGGCACTCGTATTTTGCATTCAGACAACGGACGTGAGTATGTGAACAATGAATTTAAATCTTATTTGGATAGTGAAGGAATAGTTCATGAACGCACAGCACCATACACGCCGGAACAAAACGGACGAGTGGAAAGAGAAATGCGCACGATTATGGAGAGCGCAAGATCTATGTTGTACTCTCGTGATATTTCATTGAATCTCTGGGCTGAAGCAGTAAACTGTGCTGTTTATTTATTAAATCGAAGTTCTTCTACACAGACAAAGGATGTATCCCCATATGAGTTGTGGAATGGAGAAAAGCCGGCCCTTCAACACATAAGAGTATTTGGTTCAGAAGGCTACGTTCATATACCTGATGAAAGAAGAAAGAAACTAGATAAGAAGAGTGTAAAACTAATATTAGTAGGGTATGAAAATGAAAATTACAGAATGTTTGATGTTGAAAGTGGGAAGATAACTGTAAGTAGAAATGTACACTTTAATGAGAACAACATACCCGTACTAAGGAAAAACACCACTTCAATTTCTGTCACCGAAGAAGAAGAACGAAGTGAAGGAATACAAGATATACCAGTTTCATCAGAAGACGACCAAAATGTTTCCGATTCTAGTTTTGAAAGTGTAGAAACACAAGAGGATCCCAATGAGGTGACGTACCAGCCGTCACAAAGAATTTCTGAAGATGATGATAGACATATTACATTGAGACCTAGAAGGAACAGGAATGAAGAAGCAAATTTTATTGAATTTGAAATACCCAATACTTATGAAGAAGCAATGAATAGTCCAAATTCTCATCTATGGAAGAAAGCTGTGGCTGAAGAGCTTCAGTCACATGAAGAAAATCAAACTTGGGTACTGACTGATCGAACTGAGAAGAAGCCTGTTACTTGTAAATGGGTGTTCACCTTAAAGAAGAATAAAGATGGAGAAATAGTACGATACAAAGCACGACTGTGTGCACGAGGATTCACACAAGTCAAGGGCTTGGACTATAATGAGACGTTTTCCCCCACTAGCAGGTACGATTCCATCAGAGTGCTGCTTAGTATTGCTGCGAGAGACGAACTGCTGATCGAGCAATTTGATGTGAAGACGGCCTTCTTGTATGGTGAGCTCTCCGAAGAAATATATATGGAGGTGCCAGAGGGATTGGAAACTCGGTCTTCAAAAGTATGTAAGTTAATTAAATCTATATACGGTCTTAAACAATCTTCGAGATGCTGGAATGAGAAGTTTTGTTCTTTTCTAACTACATATGGTTTTAAATCGTGTCCATCTGATAATTGTGTATTCGTAGGATATTTTAAAGGTGTCAAAGTAATATTAATTCTCTATGTTGATGATGGATTACTATTGGCCAAAAGTAAAGTTGTTTTGTCTGATATACTGAATGATCTTAAACAAAAGTTTGAAATTAAGATTTTAAACTGTAATTCATTTATTGGTATGGAAATAGATAGAGAAAAAGATTGCATAAGGATAAGTCAAAAGCAGTATATTAAGACAATAATAAATAAATTTAATTTGTCAGATGCTAAAAGTAGTAGTACCCCTGCTGATGTAAATGTACATTTGTCTAAGAACACAAGTAAAGTACCAGTTAATTTCCCATATAGACAAGCAGTGGGAGCATTGTTATTCTTGTCATCTGTATCTAGACCTGACATAGCATATGCTGTGAATGTTGTTAGCAGGTATGTCAATGACCCTGGTCCTTCACATGTTACAGCTGTGAAAAGAATCTTACGTTATTTAATTAATTCTAAAGATATGTCTATTGTTTACGAAGGTAATGTTGAATTAGTTGGCTACTCAGATTCTGACTTTGCAGGTGATTTGGACACTAGGAAATCTAATACAGGTTATATATTTTTAATGAATGGAGGTCCTGTCACTTGGTCTAGCCGTAAGCAAAATACTGTGGCGTAGTCCACAACTGAGTCGGAGTACATGGCTGCTAGTGAAGCCACTAAAGAAATTTTATGGCTTAGGCAGTTTCTATGTGACATTGGGGAGCCACAAGGCTCAATTACTTTAAATGTTGATAATCAGACTGCTATAAAATTGATTAACAACCCTGTGTTTCATAAAAGAAGTAAGCACATAGACATAAAATATAATTTTATCGGAGAGAATGTTGCAAAGAAAATTGTTGATATTAAATATGTTGAGAGCTCAAATCAGTTGGCTGATTTCCTGACTAAAGCTTTGCCTGGAATGAAATTTAATTCAATTAGGGATAAGATGATGAGAAATGTTTAATGCAACAATTTATAGTTATGAGATTATATGTACCTTTATGTTTAAATATAAGAATGTTGGTTTTCTGTTTTAGTTAAAGGTAAAAGAAAGTATTATGTAGTGAATTGATATGTCTATCTTATAAATTTAAGTGGGAGTGTTGGATATGTAAACTTATAAGACAGATCATAGAGACTGGTGGTTTCATAATCTGACACTGCTGGCTGTCTTGTCTTCGCTTTTGGTTTTACAAAACGTCATGTGATTTGTACGTATTTAAAATATATCGTGTTTATAGAAATCTAACGCGAGTTTTATTGAAATACTGCCGAAACTCCAATAATAATTTTATTAAAACTGAAAAGATCCATCATTACAGTTTCATTGTGTTTTCATGTAAAACGGTATGTTTTCACCTGAATAAAATAATGCAAAAACATTTGTAAATAACTGACCTGCCACAATCTCATCCATGACTGATTGCTTGCTGATAATCTCGACAGTGCCGCCGCGAGAGTTGCGTGATGGCGAAAGTGGTGATGTCGGACTGTTAACAAAATGAAGATTATTGCAACAATTTGTAATTGGGGGCGGCCCTATTGCCATCTACTCACACCTTATTACATGGTACTTAAAACATAACTGGCCCTTCTTGTCCGGAAGGTACCGTTGCATTTTAGGTAGTGTTTTTACGCCGATCGGTTGCCATCTTGTTCAATAGATCTCGAATGACTGATAAGCAAACCCAGCGTCAGCTGACGCACCCGCGGTGGGTGTAGGATTGGAAGGTTACGGATGTGGTGAAAAAAAAAATGAAGTCAGAGTACGCGGCTGAAACTTGTATCATATAATTATAATAGTTTACATCCAACTGAGCTTAAAAAAATCGTCAGCTGCAAGGTAGGGGAGGGATTATGCGTCAGCCGCTCGCATGAACTTGTAAAAGAAACACGCCTGATGAAAACTAACAGCAATTTATCACACACTCCCTAACTAGGTGTGTTGCGCCTGATGGAAAAGCTAGATTTTGCTGAATTGCTGCTAGTTTTCAACAGCAATCTAGGAACACTCTCTTTCATTTCCGTAAGCTCCCAATGCTACTTGAGCAGCTGACGGTTGGCTCACTTATAGGTTATATAAGATCAACCGTCGTTGACAATATCAGCCGACTTTCTATGACTTTTTTCATTTGCAACGGTATCTCACCGACTATTCGGGGATTGCAGGGGTTGTGTTATGACAATCATATTGACTGGGCACACACACTGAAGTATAGTCTGTAAAACACCGACAAGCATTTAACTTTGCGGCGGTGAGCCAGGCTATGAAGCTTTGTACCCACCTGGGGGTCTAAAAAGGCCACTTTAGCAGAATCATAATTTGAATCGCGTTAAAATTTAAAATTCTTAAAATGGACTTTATGTTTATGAAAATAAGGTCCATTTTACCAATTTAATTTTTTTAAGATGATTCAAATTATGATTCTTCTAAAGCGGCCATTTTAGGCCCGCAGGTTATCGTTACCAATGAGGTTCTGCGCTCAACAGAGTCTAGTGTAGTAGTCAGCACATTTAAGCTTTTGCAAACCACATTTTTTTAATGCGTTGACGACGTAAACGCGAGACTGAAGTGACGCTATTACCTTTGCACACGATGCTTGCGTTTGTAACGCGCTGATACATAGTTACAAACGTGCTGAGAACACGTTTGTAGCGATGCATCGCGCAGAAAGTCCGTTTGATTATTACCGCCGCTTCCCCCACCACCAATGTTACAAACTCGCGCTTGAATCGATACAAACACGAGTTACATTTGCGTTTGTATCGATATAAACGTGTAACATCTGCTAAAACGTGTTGATAACGCGCAGAGGACGCGCTTATAAAAACCGCAAGTCACCAACGCATGAATAAAAACCTGGTGTGCAAATGCTCCATATCTTACTTATAACTTACCTAACAATCCCGGCTCTCGCATCAGCAATAAGCTTTCTCGCTCTTTCTCGCAGCATAGCCTGTCTCTCTTCCTCTGTCATGGGCTAGAAAGAGAACAATATTAAAATAAATTTACTTTCCTATGTGAAATGGACATAGATAGGCTTTTACATCGAGTGCTTGCGCCAAAAATATGTGCTATACGACATTTACTATTGTTCTTTCTTATCTGTTTTAGTTTTTATTAAATGTTACGAATCTCTGCCTGATTGTTGTTAGTTAAAGAGTATCCCTACAGAGTGGAACAGTCCTCCACAAACAGATAGGGTGAATAGGGATGATTCTTGAATAAACAAAATATGATTCTACTAGCTGACCCGCGCAACTTCGTCTGCGTCACATAAGAGAGAAAAACGAAAGGAAAAAAAACTCCGTTTTTGCAACATTTTTAATTCCTGGTCCGCTCCTAATAATCGTAGCGTGATGTTATATAGCCTAAAGCCTTCCTCGATAAATGGACTATCCAACACAAAAAGAATTTTTCAATTCGAGCCGGTAGTTCCGGAGATTAGCGCGTTCAACCAAACAAACAAACAAACTCTGCTGCTTTACAATACTCGTATTATAGTAAAGATTCAGTCGGTCAGTTAGATTTTCGAAAAATATTGGATAAGTATTTTTTGTTTTATCAAATCAATGAAGAATGACGAAGATAAAACACATAAAAAAATATGAATGGGGGCTTAGTAAACTCTGACGTGACAAGATTATCCGACGTACTGTATCGTGTTCATTTCTTGTTTACGTGAAAAAAGAAAAAAAAAACGTGTACAATATTTTTTGGAAATCTACGAGTATCTGACGGACTAATTAGTTTTTTTTTGGTCATCTACCTTATTCCGTACATCATACTAAGGTGACCGGTACAAGAAATTATTTTTTGGAAAGTTATGGGAATCCAATAAAGATATGTTTTATTTCCTCATACGCAATGTATCGTTACCGTGACAAAACGCACGTAGCGTAAACGGCAAGCGCGACGACGAGTTCGATGAACTCTGTAGCTAGGCAGGAAGTGAACAGCTGATTTCACGAGCCGTTCGTTAGAGTTTTTCAACATCCATTTTTGTTTTTTATTTTGTTTTCGCCGTATTATTTACATAAATGCTGCGTACAGAGAATCTAATTTTACATTGAAATAAAGGAATAGCAACTGAAAAACGATAAAGAAAAGAAAAATTCCGGTGGAATATGAATCAGAATAAGGAGCTGAATGCACGCAGTCAATTTGCGGAGGACTGTTCTTTACAACCCGTAAAACTAGTTGAATTTCCATCTATTCTCTCTCTCTCTCTCCCTTTCTTCTGTCGCTAGAGACCAATGTAACATTTTGTAACCAGAACCACTTTTTAAATTTTTCCTCATGTAAAAAAAACAGTAGATTTGTAATTAATATGTTGTCTGTTCTAGTTTTAATAGGTCCCCCAACTGATACATTTTATCCCTTCTCTGACATCTTAATCAAGTTTAGTAAACCTGTTGTGAATAATTTTCATAGGTAAACCGTGAAACTTAAGACAACAGATCGGCTAATACAAACAAGGATTTTAATCTTCTGAATATCTCATTGGTGTACTGGCTACTCTATTCTACTCACTATTCTGTAAACCGTGACATGAAAAGGCTTTAGCATAATACAGGATGGAAATGACACCGACGGACAAATGGTTACCACATATCCAGTACATCATCCCAAATGGACATTTTTAAATTTATTTTGTTTAACCATTTCCACCAAATACAGGGTGTGAAACTCTTCACGAAGCCGTCAACCAAGCATTCTGTACAAAAAACTAAGTAACTCTACGCAAACATTCTTTTTGGGTACTTAAAACAATGTGCTGATGGGTGGATTGAATTGTATGGGGGCTCGTGGAGGTGTTAAAAGTAAAAAAATACATTTAAAAAATGTATTTAAAAAAACAATTGTCTGTAAAGTCGGTTTACGGACGGCAGTTTAACGTAACAACGTCATAACAAAATATTGATGAAATGATTGCATAGATACGCTCCGATCGTAACGTTACAATGAGCGTAACGGGACAGAGCGTAACGGGACACTTTTTCGTGCGTGCAGCCGGCGTTCATCAATTTATTAGACGATGTCACGTCAAAAAAAACTTGTGGAAACGTTGGAACTTTGACCCCCAAGATCTCCGTAACTAGAAGGTTCCCATACGTGTATAGTGTAGCGGCCGCGGCCCCGGAACATAAAGGGCGAGGAAGGAACATGGATGGGTTTTAGTCAGTAAAAGTCTGACACTCCCTCCCGCTCCGCCCAGAGTGGGAGAAGTCATTTGATGATTTCCCATCCTAAAAAAGAAAAAAAAAAGAAAAAAAAAAAAAGGTATAGTGTAGCACAAAAACCGGCCAAGAGCGTGTCGGGCCACGCTCACTGTAGGGTTCCGTAGCTTCCCAGACCATTAAAAATACCAACATTTTTCGTCAGCAAAAATAACTTTGTTTTTCATAGTATTTGTATGAAAAACAAAGTTATCATTTGCGTTTTTTTGAAAAAGTGCTATATAACTCAAAAACTATTCAACTCATCAAGTTGAAAATAATTTTCCTAGAAAGTTCATATAAAGGTCTACTTCTGTGATTTTTTTCATATTTTTTAAACTTATGGTTCAAAAGTTAGAGGGGGGGGGGGACACATTGTTTTTGACTTTCGGAGCGATTATTTCCTAAAATATTAATATTATCAAAAAATGATTTTAGAAAACCCCTATTCATTTTTAAATACCTATCCAACAATATATCACACGTCAGGGTCAAAATTAAAAAAAAAATCGCTCCCCACTTTACGTCTGGGGGAGGTACCCTGATAAAAATGTTTTTTTAAATTTTTATTTTTGCACTTTGTCGGCATGATTGATATACATATTGGTACCAAATTTCAGCTTTCTGGTGCTAACGGTCACTGAGATTATCCGCGGACAGACAGACAGACAGACAGACATGGCGAAACTATAAGGGTTCCGTTTTTTGCCATTTGGCTACGGAACCCTAAAAAAACCGCAAAGACGAGGAGAACAAGTGTCTTTTGGCTTCGTTAAGATTCTTTTTACACCCTTTATCGAAAATAACAGAAAAATAGTAAAAAGGTAATGCTTTATCGGTTTATAAAAAAAACTCAGCTATTTCATATATTTCGACCGTGTTTTTTCTAACTACCAATGATGTACTGTATACGTGATATTCGTTTGTGTGTCGGTGTCCTTTCCATTAATTATACTACAGAGCACGGAATCTGCGACCGCAGCGTCTCGAGATGACAATACTAATGAAACTCGTGACGCTTAACAGCGTTTGTGCAGAAAGTGGGCAACGTCGCAAATAGCTATCAATTAATAGATTAATTTGGCAATACTGTATGTAAATTAGAAATAATGGCTAATTAGAGTACTAAAATACTGTATGAAATGCAATTTGTAATAATCGGGTTTAGGTGTAAAAAAAGTATTTGGAAACTTTCTAAATGCCTTTTCTACACCTAAAACGGTTACAACATCGAACTTTTCTAGTTTACTAGTTAGCCATATTTCTTATTTCCATACAGCAATATTGCCAAATTAATTAAAATAGGTAAATATTTTTCTATTTGCGACGTTGCCAACTTATTGGATGCGCGCTCCTAAATGCGTTGACCGCAGTTCTATATCTATATCTCCGTGCTCTGTAATGAATCAGTCAAACCGACCGGACTGACTTCGAACACTGGATTAAGACTGATACTTCAGTACATTAATTATCATCATCTACCTAGACTTTTCCCAACTATGTTGGGGTCGGCTTCCAGTCTAACTGGATACAGCTGAATACCAGTATTTTACATGGAGTAATAACCCAGTTAGTACTGGATAATACGATAAGTACCACTTGTTAAGACTGGTTGTCAGACTTTTTGGGCTACTGACTACCTGTAACGACTGTCAAAGATCTACAAATGACAGCCGGGACCAATGGCTTAACGTGCTTTCCGAGTCACGGAGGAAACTCGGTATGTAATAAGTGGTCACCCATCCAAAGACCGACTTTGACAAGCGCTGCTTAACCTTGAATATCGACCCTGAGCGGCTGTTGTTATTTGGCCACGAGCTCCTCACATACTTCGATACGTAACATTATATGAAATTACGTATAATAAGTATGTATTTACAAACAAAAAAGTATCTTTGCAGTATATCAACTATCTGGTGTCCACGACATAAGCATCGTTGCTTAGTGTGGCACTAGATGGCGCTGTGTGTTATGCCCAGCGATATTTTTATTTATTATCGGTTAAAATCCAGTGTCCGGAGATCGGTCCGTTCGGTTTGTCCGAACTTTAAATCATACCTTCGTAGGACTTACGTCTCCGTTCCTATGTCCATTCTCTTTTTCTTCTCTTTCCTTCTCGTTCTGTCGCATCTTTCTGTCCTTCTCCCTCGCCTCCCGTTTCGTAGCCTCGAGCAACTGTCTCGCTCGCTCTTTCAACTCGTCATGACGCGATAACAATTGCTGGCCAATGGGAATCGAGAGCGGTGACGTGATCGACCAAACAGCGAAGCGGGGTTACATAGCGTCGTCCAATCAGAAGCGTCAAACACAGGCAGGTTGTAAGCGGTGTCGATGGGCAATGGAAAGAAATGACGGTTTTTTTATTTGGACGGTCGGCAAAATAAATGTAGAAATATTTGGAGTTTGTTTCAACATAGGTGAGTGTCTATTTTACGGAATGCGTTTAAATTTAATGGCTGCCCTAACGTTTTCCATTTTTTTTTAATAAAACCCTACTAATCGATAGCTGGTATCAATACAAGCCAGTTTTGTATGAGACTTCTATGAGACAAAATGTTCTAAAGAGTCACTTTCACGAGATAAAAGCTACCAAAGTTATCACTGGTTGTTTCTTCGGCACAACTTTGATACCTTATATCTCGGAAACTTCACACTTTAGAACATTTTGTCTCATACAAAACTTGTTTATATTGATGCCAGCTATCGATTAGTACATGTCTTATGCAAAGTCGCAACTTTGAAAAAAAAAATGGCGGTAGTTAAGCCGGCGAGGTTTCAAACAAAAATCTTCACAAGAATTAAACAAGAATAATTGAACAAGATATTTGGTTTTCAGTTTCACCTACAAATTACATTGTAAAATGTAAACCATATAGATTGTTCGACCGTACTTTACGTGGGATGAAACAAACTCTGAACATGTTTATTTGTTTTGCTGACCGTACCATGTTAAACGACAATGACAGTAATGAATTAACTGGCAGATACTAAACTCTAGTATTTCACTTTATTTCTGCAGTTAAAATGTCCCAATGTTGGACGAACACAAACAGTAATAAAATACTAGACATTTACAAAAATATACTAAACACATTTATATACCAACAAATAATATGATTCGATTTTAATAATCGATTATAGGTACGAGTAGTATCTATAATTATTCAGACTTTTCGTTTTCAAACTAGAAAAACAAATGTTTTTTTTTTTGTTTGAGTATATTCTAAAACAAAATGTCTTTCAAAATTTTTTTTTTGTTTAAGCATATTCTGTTTTTAGGAAAAATATTTCTACTACGTTAATTAGTTTTTCTATAACTTTTGATTTTCTAAAATGTATGATAACTCTACTGAGCTTATTAGTGCAACAAATAAAACACTAATTAAATTAATTAAGTTTCTAAGATTGCCAAAACCAATTTACTATCAGAATTTTATCGATTATAACTAGGATATTAATAAAAATATTGATGTATAAGTCATTAACACACGTAAAATGTACAGATACAGTTCCTATGTATCTTTTGAAGTATTTGTATATGAAATATCGGATCCAATACACAGGGTTAGAGGTTGTAGCCAGGGTTTTAAAATTAAGTTATGAGAATACTTTGTAATTTTAAGGTTGGGCTAAAATTTCTTGAAAACGTTGTTTTAGATCGCCTTAAATACTACGGGACCAGATTAGCAAGCGCTTCATTCAAGTTCAAAAGAAATTCGTGAATAAAAAATCAATTTATATTAGAATTCACGTTTTAATTTGTTTAGATTATTTGTGCAAGTTTTGACCAACCATTCATTTTTGTTTCTGTTCAGCACGCGTAACATGATCATCGTAGAAACGGGTTTTGTCAACGAAAGAATCGACAAAATTCATCATCATCATCATCAGCCTATAATGTTCCCACTGCTGGGACACGGCCTCCTCTCAATGAGAGGGAATGGGCTATAATCTACCACGCGGGCCCAGTGCGGATTGGTAGATGTCACATGTCTTCGAATTTATGGTTCTAGGACATGCCGGTTTCCTCACGATGTTTTCCTTCACCGTTTTGAGAGCAGCAGTGATGAAATAAATTACACAAAGTAATGCGCCTGACAAAATTACAGATCAACAAAATAAATATCATTTTTAGTGTTCCGTACCCTAAGCGTAAAAACGAGACCCTATTACTAAGACTCCATTGTCCGTCTGTCTGTCTGTCACCAAACTGTATTTCATAAACCGTGATAGCTAGCTAGACAGCTGTTTTACAGATTTTTTTTTAACTGAAAACTTCTTTAGGCGTGTTGAGCTCTTTTTTCCCCTTTATCGACAGTCCTCTAAGACTGCCCCGCTTTTTTTATTTATTACAAAATGAGCCTGCTCTTGACCTCTGATGATGTATTTCTGTTGCTG